>JAZKJV010011804.1:0-332630 GCA_037367405.1 Ottelia alismoides | reverse complement strand
TATGAAAGCATGCAGGAATGCTAATTATGCAGAATAGATGCAGAAATGCTGTTGATTTTGAGGATTTGAGCTTAATAAATGAGATTTAGAGTGATGAATATGAGATTCATCATCCCCCTATACTTAAACCCATGCTCGTCCCCGAGCATCAAAAAGAAATGCCATGAAGTGAAATGAGATTGGGTTCCATACCAAGACCATGAGCTGAAGGTGAAAGTGAAACTATACTCGACCTTTGGATAATTAGTGTGGCAGAACTTCTATGAGATTTAGAATTTTAAAATCAACAACCCTCAAGTTCTACACATCATTGCTACAGTTTCGGCTCAGAAGTCATCTTAGATCAATCCTCTTCCCAAAGCATACCCTATGAATATTGAAAAACCGTCTCATGTGTGTGAAAGGTTTTAGCTCTTCCCACCCAGAATGTCAGACTACTGTGCAAACCTCCTCTCCAGTAACTCGTCCTCGGGGAGTCAGGTATTTCCTTCTAAGGTCTGTCGCACTGTGTTTACAATCAAATTGGGGGGAGAAGTTAGAAGAAGGAGAAAAGAACTGGAGGGTGGCCAGTGTAGTCACCTCTCCTTGTGAAGCTGGCCAGTGTAGCCGAGTCTCCACCAATATCTACAGGTTCATGAAGCTCGGAACTTTTTGGTCAGATATTAGAATGCTTCTTTGTATTTGCAATTTTTTGTGGTTCTGCTTGGATCTTGTTGTTCCCCTACGGATATAGAGATCTTTTTGTTTCCGTATATTTTTTGGGGTCTTAGAAAAAATTGTGCCCAGCCATCCATCCCCTTTCTGATGCTTTATTTCAACCCGTACTCCGATCTTTAGATTTCCACGCTACTAGAAAAGAAACTCACACAGTCTTCCAACATCCCGTCTGAGTTGAGCTAAGTGCATAGTGCGAGAGTACAAATTAATTCTTTATTCCAGAGTTGTACCGAAAATGAAGAGACCAGGTTAGACACTAAGAGTCAAACGCTGTACATTGTCGTGTGGAACTTAAAGAATTAAGTCAAAGACCTGAAGCTTCTAAAATCCTATTTCTTAGTGAAGTTCCTCAGAAAATTAGGTGGATTAAGGTCAAGTCCAGACCACTCTCGGTTTCGGCTCATAACTCGGTTCAGAACTCGATGACTTTTCACAGATGCAAATGAATGCAATGCTGGATGAAGTGCAGGTGTTTGGAATGCAGACATAATTTTTTTGATTTTGTTATGCAAAGGATTTTTGTGTTTTTTTGTTTTTTTATGCAAAAATGAATAAGAAGCCATTTTTTCAAAAAATTTGGGCACAGTAAGGGTTAGTAGCAAAACTCTTTTTCTTTTTCTTTTCTTTTGTTGTGTCTTTTTGTTATTTTTTTAATTACCCACCCCGTAAATACATATAGACTTACACGAAAGTATGAAGTATGGCTAAAATATATACACAGTATATATACAAACTTACCTATACTTAGCGAGTGCTGTGCCCTCAGAGCACAAGAAGCGTAAAGAAGGCATAGCTCGGGCTAAGCGTAAGAGAGTAAAATTTTGATATACAATGGTCCGCCTCCCTATACTTAGACTGTGAATAGTCTAAGTATAGAAGAAGAGGGCAAAAAGAGGTGGCCGGGATATGTTGATGAGGAGAGTATATACAGGTGTGTGTCGGTTCCTCCTATAATTAGGCTCTGGTCAGCCTAAGTATAAGAAAAAGGTGGAAATGGAGCGATCGGGAGAAGGATTGTGATGCGGGAAAATCGTATATACAGATGGCATCGGTCCCCGCCCCCTATACTTAGGCTTGGCCTAAGTAGAAGAAGAAGCTGTACAAGGAGACCGGTGTGATTGGGAGGGAGGATGGGTAGCCAATGATTAAGGCAGTTTACGGCTGATCTTTTTGTGAGCCTGCGATGGGAGATCGTAATGATGAGACGGAGATGAAGCATATGATTCCCAATTATTATCAGTGTCATCCTCAGAAAAATAATGATGGATAGTAGATGAAACATTTGAGTTAGATGAAAGGTAGCCATCATCAGAGTTATCCTCAGAGGAATAGTATTTGAAAGTGGACACACTCCAGATATTCATGTCTTTTTGTTTCTTTGATTGTTTCCTCAAAAGTCATTCCTTTTTAAGATCAATCGATTTGTCCTCAGATGAATACTCAGAAGCATCGATCTCAGTCAGCTCATAAGAAATAATTCCAGTGTACTTGTAGAAGGCAGGAACATCAACTTTGGATGAGTAATAATTAGGAACGGGAGTTGTCCAACGAGAATCGAATTTTGGATCTTTGCGAAGATATGGCTTTAGAGCTGCCGAATATACTTCACTCATGTAGACCACCCTTTCCGGACCTGATGAGGGATCATCAGCCGATTCCTCTTCCGAAAAGTCAAAGGTGACTTTCTTTTTCTTGTTTCGTGAAGGTATCAATTCACTTGAGTATCTAGATGAATAGCCATTGGAATTCTTCTCCTTGGTCGGTTTTCGGGCCGCGGGTTTGTTCTTAGTTTCCTGAATGTTGGTGCACTCTCGATTTGTGATAATTTGGTCAAGATAATCAGAGTTGGTTGCCCCTGGGTGCGACCATGCATATGTCTCAGGATTGTAGTAGAAGGATTTTGTCTATTTTGAAATCCGTGGGAATTGAAATACTGGGAAGAGTTTCTGCATGTTCGTTTTTAATTGATTCGATGTTGGAGCATTCCTGTGTCGAGTTGATGTAATGCATGTAGTCATAATAGGTTGACCCAGGATGCGCCCATGCATATGTCTCCGGATCATAAGATTCATATGCTCGATTTTCCATGGTGAGAGCAGTTAGTAATGGAGCAGGGAGAAGATTCTCTAAACCAATCGTCTCATCAACAACCGCTATCTCAGGTGTAGCTGCAGGGCAGGGCTCTTCTACCGTTTCATAGTTACAGTTGTCGGGGACTTCGTGGGTGGCCTCAAAAGATCGTGGTTCCTCAAAGACATGATCTGATCTAAGTGCTTCCAATGCTTTAAAATTTATTTGCCGAATCTCACAATCAATAATTGCCTTAGCCAATGCTAAGAATGGCTTTCGAGAATAATTGGAGACTGGGTGAATTCTCCTTGATGCTCAATATCAATGATCGTGAATTCTACTTCGAGCGAAGCACCTTGGGAATTTCATGATGACAGAAATGATTCCTCTCAGCCGCTTTATTGATCGGTCAGCCAATTGAACAATCTCTCGTATCTTCCGAATTGGTCCGAGCTTGAGTTCATGAAATACAGAGGTCGGGAGGATATTGATTGTTGAGTCGTCATCAATTCGAGCATGGGTGAAATTTGTGTCTTTGATCATACAATCAAATCCGGGCAACCGCTTCACTATGCGGCTTTTGGTTTTTCTCCTCAATACCAAGGAGGAGGTCATTGACAAGATATGTCTTTCAGTTTTTGTTCTAATCCTTCCCAACTTTTTAATCATTAATTTGTCCGTTAAAAAATTTTTAAGGTCGGGGAAGTGTTCAATGGCCTTTATAAAGGGAAGTTCAAAAATCAAGCGTTTTTCCAGTGCTTCCCATACAGTAGGATCCAAATTCCTCAGATCTTCTTCAGTCTCAATTTTTATGTTATTTTCTGTATTTTTGATTTTTTTGTAGTTTTAAAATATTTCAATTTTTGGTATTTTCAGGGTGATGTGGTGATGTGGTGTTTTTCATAGATGAGAAGGGGCCTTGATATTCAGAGTAAGGGTCAGAGGCATAATCATTTCTAGGGGAATAATACGCAGATTGTTGATGTTAGAATCATCCCTAGGTCTTTGAATATCCTCAAAATTTTCACTCTTAGATTCAATCATTTCCTCATTATTTTTATATCCGAGCCACCATAAAATGAGATTACTCGATCGGTAAATCTTTGAAATATATCCTCCATCAATTCAAAACTTGTTTTTATCCTCGAAATATTATCCTCAAAATTTTGTTCATGATCAATTATGGGAGCAGTTGGTATGTGTGATATAATTTCGTCTTCCATTTTCCTGTATGTGGTAGGAGGAGAGTTTCTTGGAATATCCATTATATGGTCATTATTTTCTGAAGATTTCTCCTCAAAAACTATGGAAGGAGGATGCTCATATGGTCCAGGCATGTGTATTTGATCTGAGTAGAGTTCAATCCTTTGATCATGACTGGCCAGACCTTGATATTGTGGAGTCAGCATACAGGGTTTATGTGTCTGTCGTGCTCAATCCAACGCTGATGATCATTAAGTGCATGTCTTTCCATCTGAGTTTGGTTTCTCAGCCAGTCATGAGACTCAAAGGTATTTTGATCTTGAAATGTTTCATTAACGAGAAACTGAGAATAAGGCGGTTCATTCCAAGATGGTAGGTGGTCATGTGTGATCGGATGATTCGAGTAGGATTCAATGAGGGGGCCGAATTCATCCGCGGGTGAAAGTTTCCCGCAAATGTTGGAGGATTATTGAAAGAAGAGGATGTAGTTGATTTGGGCCTAACTGAGACAAATTCATTTTCATAGTAATGTTCGGTCATTTTTGAAAGAAATGATGGGTTGGATCCGCAAGAGATTTTTGGTCAAAAGTTCCATGATGAGTTTTAAATCAGGAGATGAGAGAGATGATTTCACAAGATAGTCAAAAGAAATTTTATCAAATGTGTGGCTTTTGATATTCGAAAATGGTTCACGCACACCAATGCAAACACAAATCAAACCCCAGATTCACCAACTCACACAATGAAGCCGTAAGACTTCGGCTATTATCTTTTCAATTTTAATTGGTGACAAGACAATCTTGGAAAAATTTAGCGAGCTGTCAGGTGCTGAAATTTTCTTGAAGAGTGTACCGAGTTCGTACGACTAGTTGCGTCTACTTTCAGCCAGTATAGGTGTATGTACGGACCATAAAACGGCTACCCATGTTACTTAAGGATGGAGCCTTATGTAGTGTCCTTTAAACCACCCACTCTGCTAAGGAAGTCCGAACCGATTACTGGCTTCCCGTATTCCTCACTGAGAAGTAGCTAATCGTTTTTAAAAATCATTAGTCTGAATGAACATATCAGAGCTTGGTTCTAACCTTAAGTGTTGTCTCTCGCTTACTCAGAAAAATAAAACATCCAAGGTCGGGGTTACTCTCCCGCAAAAATTCTTGATTTCATGGGTTAATTTGAAATTGGCTATACTTAGTAGTCCCAATTTTAGGCGATCACTGAAGAATTAAATGAGCACAAATATACGTCTATCGTCCAGTCCTGATTTCCTTTTAAAATTATGTGGAAAAATACGAGGGAGAAATTCGGGAAAAACCGATGCACGTGAAAACAATGATGTATGCTCAGTTAGAAGACTTACAGTGAATCCTCGTAATCTCCATGTGGGATGCAATACAGAATTGAAAAAATTTAATCTGTATGAAATTCTAGTTGATGAAAAACCACACCTAGCAGAAAGCTCTATTAGCGGGAAAGAATTGAGTTGAATTTGGCTAAGTTGAACAATCTATGTGCATCTCGATTAATAATGAAGTGTGGCTTAATCCTACGAGCACAATCAAAAAATAAAATGCTCTGAGAGCTGTATGTGAAAGTCTATTCTAATCGCCACTCAAGTCGGGCCCACCCTCACCGGAGAGTGAAACAGGCCACGACACACCAGTCCAAACGGACACCGCTGTAAATAAGAAATTAATTACAAAAATTTAAAAATTGCAGATATTAAAAATCTGGACTCTACGCTCTCTCACGACTTGACTCGATCTTGAATTAATTGCGGATTTTTTAGGAGGTCGATGAAGATGCTTCGGTTTCTTGAAAAATCGCTCCACGTATGCCGTATACCTTGCAAGAAAAATAAGAGAGCTAATGTAAGAGAGTGACTCAAAAATAATAAAATAGACACGAAAAATAAATGCAGGAAAATAAATGGAATTTACAATGAACAATTCAGGGGTCAGACTACCCGAATGCGGAAAACCGAACGAAAATTTTCAAGGCAAAAATCTAAGTCATTTGCCTCCCCGACAACGGCACCATATGACGAATCCGAAAATGCAGCATTTAAAAGAGATGTTTAATTATCGTTCGTGTTAAAATGATTTGTCGAGCATTGTAGGCGGCAATCGGAATTAATCAAGAAAATAACCACACAAAATATTCGTTAATTTCAAACAATATGGTTTTATGTTTATTTTACTTGGCAAGTCCCAAGATCGAACACAAGGAAATAAAGGAACAACCTAGAGTTATATCTATCAAAATTAGTGCGTGGTTTTCGAGGCGGTCTTTTTTTTTTGGATTTTTCAATGTAATAAAGGGTGCAATATGCAATTTTGGCCCATTTTAGGGACTAAAATGAAAATTATGTTCAAATGATGTCCGAAAAATATGCAACTTGGCCACAATATAAATTATGATAAAATGAATGCACTTCATTTTTTTGGAATTTTTGGATGCAATATGAATTTTTATGAATTTTTAAATGCAAACAAAATGAATTTCAATATTTAATTATAATAAATATTAAACCTAATTATTTTTCAAGGAATAAAATTATCTAAGGTCTATCACTAGGTGATGGACCTCAAAAAATTTTAAACCTCGAAAATGTGAGATTTAATATCTATTAAAAATCAAATACTAAAATATGCAAATTGATTTTTACAGGGCAAATTATGCATGCAAATGCAACTCTTTTTGGGCAAAATGTCTATCATACTTACTCTAAAATATGTGATTTTTCGGGAATTTTTAGAGCAACAGTTAATCAAATACAAATTTTAGAGCACAAACTGGGCAAAATATGCAATTTTCCACAAAATTATTAATTATTAATTAATCATCATTCACAAAAATGTCCACAATGTATCACATTGTAGTGAATTATATGACAAACATCATGCTATTTTTGGATAAATAAAATAATGCAGAGAAGATGTTCAAAACAAAGGGGGAATACAGGGTATGAATGCAATATGTAAATAATTAAATAAATATAGAAATTGCAGAGTGGGGGCCTAGATGTTATTACCAAAAACCAAGGGGATTCTTCAGCAAAATAACCAGAGGATTACATGCATAGCACGTGAACTTTGGAGTTGGACTTAGTTGCAATATAGGCCAACCCGCGGCGGGTCTTCACAATATACCTACAGGTCACGTGCGAAACACGTGACCCTGGGGATGGCCGCCTGGTCGGTGAGGAGCGGCAGAGGTCCTGCGAGTGCGGCAGGGCTGGAGGCCTGGCGTTGATATCGAGGGCTAGGGCTCGGCCAAGGCGAGAGGAGCTCCTGCTGATGTCTGCTCTGGCGGAGGGGGAAAGACGTTGGCGGCGATCGGCTTTGGCCAAGGAAGTCGGAGAAGCGAGGCATTGATAATGGAGTTGAAGGTGAAGCGTAGTCTATGGAGGTCGGAGCAGTTGAAGATGACGTCGTTGGAGGCGAGGTTGAAGAAGCGTCGTTGGCTCGACGAGAAGTTCGGAGCAGGAACAGTATGGTGAAGTAGGCGCGTCTACGATGAGGGCCGCGGGGGCCCTCAGATCTCGCCAGAGAAGATGGTCGGGCTGTCACCTCGGTCGTGATTTGTTTATAACGGCGGATGGGTAGAAGTCGACGGGGTGGAGTTGGTTAAATAGGGTCGGGCGGCCGACGATGGAAGGTGGTGCACGAGATTTGAGGATTTTGATGAGATCTGGGAGATCGGGTGGAGATCTGAGACGAAGCGAAGAGGGGCTGATCGGGGTGAGATCGGTGATGGAGACAGCAGCCGATTCGCGGCGGGAATTGGGGGCGGCAGAGCTACCAATTGGGAAGGGAGGCCAGATGAGGAAGACGAGCAGTGGCCGTCTGATCGATCGAGATCGGACGGCCACGATGTTGATACGTGGCGGTTGGGGGGAGAGAAAGGGGGAACGTGCGGAGCACGTGCCTGGGAGGCACGTGCGACGCACGTGCATTCCTTTTATTTTTTTATTTTTTTAATTTTTTTAAAACCGATATATGAAAAGGCCAAAAATGGCTGATACGTGGCGGCACCAGGTGCAGCCACGTGTCATCACCAGAAAATTTGAAATATATATTTTGTAAAATCGAATACAAATAGTAAACGACCTCGGGTCGAAAATGTTTTCTCACGAAAATTGCTCGTCTAGATGAGATCTACAACTTTCACGAAGACATCAAAACCAAAATCGATCAATTGCAGGAAAAAATATTTTTGGGGTATCCCATGTACATATAATACCTTGATTTTTGTATTTTATAATTTCTATGTCATTTTTAAAATAGATAAAAAAAACCGTAAAAAATATGGTAAAATCAAGAGTAAATATTTACACATTAATCTATTTTTTGGATTTTTATTAGTTAATAAAATATGTATATAAAATATCATGTCAAAATTAGCTAAAATATATGTACAAAAGAGGCCCAACCCAACTTTCACATATGAGCTCCGATTCACTTGAACTTGGTCTTATTTTGAAAGTAGTTGAATGTGCATTAGTTTAAAAGTGAGTAGGATTAAATTGGACACTGGATGAGGAAGATATGAGGTTTTTAGTCCGAAAATCCTGAAACTAGAGTTTGGGTTTTTGGTCCACTTATTTGGGTTAGTTATTTTTTTGTATTTCTTGTTTTTGTTAGTGATATGTACACAATGGAGGTGGTTTTGTGTCATTCAGAGTTAGCATGAATGGGTTAAAAATCCGGGAAGTTAGGCTATTTACAGGTCATTTTTGACTTGGATTTTCGGCTTCTTATTTTGTGCAGAAATTAGTACTAAAATGCAATTCTTTTGAAAACATGCAGGAATGCTAATTATGCAGAATAGATGCAGAAATGCTGTTGATTTTGAGGGATTTGAGCTTAATAAACGAGATTTAGAGTAATGAATCTGAGATTCATCACAAGCACATTACCTTCCTCGTCCTTAATGCATCTCACTTGAGAAAGGTCTTTGATCTTTCTTTCTCTTTCTTTTGCCAACCTGAATATATCTTTCTGTCCCTCCACAAAGTCGATATTTTTATACAAAACTTCATAAGCTTTTGACTTAGCTTCGCTCACGGTCTTCTTTGCATCTTCTTCGCTATTTTGTAGTTTGTGACAGTTTCCACAGTTTTATCCTTAGACATAGCTTTAAAGCAGTCTCCTTTTATTTTTAGCTTCTCTTGCACCCCTTCACTCCACCACCAAGCCTCCTTTTGACCTGGAGCTCCTCCCTTTGACTCGCCTAGTATATGTTTGGCTACCTTTCGGATACAAGATGCTACCGCCTCCCACATCTCATTTACACTACCGCTACAATCCCAAGATAAGTCTTCTAAAAACATCTCCCTGAAGCTCGCTTGCTTCTGTAGAAGATTCCACCAACTACTTCTAGTTATCTTAGAAACCCCCTTTTTCTTTACCAGCCCTTTCATTTGTACATCCAATACTAACAAATGATGTTGGGTTGTCAAACTCTCTCCTGGGATTACTTTGCAATCTTTACAACACAACCGATCTCTTCTCCTTAACGCAAAGTAATCTATCTGTGTTCTAGTAGGCCCACTCTTATAAGTACTTAAATGTTCATCCCTCTTCTTGAAGAGAGTGTTTGCTATGAAAAGATCATATGCCGTTGCAAAAATTCAGGATGGTTTTTCCCTCTTCATTTTTATCCCCAAAACCATGTCCTCCATGAACATTATCATACCCTGAAGCATCTTTTCCCACATGTCCATTAAGATCTCCACCGATGCAAATCATCTCTCTTTGTGGGATTCCTTGTAGACTCTTATCTAAATCCTCCCAAAAAGCTTGTTAGTCCTTTCATCTAAACTAATTTGCGGTGCATAAACTGAGATGATATTCAGAATTTCTTCTTCAAGCACCAATTTTCGCAAAATAATTCGATCCCCAAATCTTTTCACCTCAACCATACAATCCTTTAAATCCTTATGAACAACCACTCCAACACCGTTTCTACCTTATCTTTACCTGAATACCAAAGATGAAAGCATGTCTTCTCAATCTCCCTTGCTTTCTCTCCAACCCATTTAGTCTCTTGAAGACATACTATATGAATCTTCCTTCTTTCCATTGTATCCACTATCTCCATCAACTTTCCAGTTAAAGTGCCAATATTCCAACTACCAATCCACAATTTCCATTGCAATCTCTTTTGGACTAACTTCTTTATTCGCATGCATCCATTATGCGAGAACCCTTGTAAATTTTGAACTACATCCGGGCGGTGATGCAGCGGAAATAGCTTAATTACCCGCATGCGTTCCTCATGCGAGAACCCTTGCAAATTTTGAACTACAGCCAGGCTGCGATGTAGCGACCCTTGCCAATTTTTCATTGCATTCGGGCGATGTAACACGTCGCAAGTAGGGAACGCCCCAACGAAATCTGTATGTTTCCTTAAATCCATGTTGAAAAGATCCTAGCATTATGAGGCAACTTCTTAAATAGTATTTTTTAGAAAAAAAGTACTATTTAGGAAGTTGTCTCTGACTGTTTTATGTTGGCTGTCGGCTACCTAACGCAGCCCTCCTCATTTATCCGGACTTGGGACCGGCCATGGTTGAGTTAAAAAGATTAAAAAATATAAAAATATGAAAATAAAATAAAAAATCAAAATCAAAATACAAAAATATAAAGTCAAAAATATAATAAAATAGTATAAAATTAAAACCCACAAAAATTGCAACTGGGCTATATATTTGAGAAATAAAGTGTGACTTGATTTCTTATCTTGCATGCTCTATTCCCTTGTTTCCTGTTTTCCACCCCTACTTGATTACCATTATACATTCTTAGTAGGGTATAATAAATTTTAACTATTGCTCTTAATTGCTTAATTATTTGTGTGGCTTAATTGTCAAACAACGAGAGTATTCGAGTAGTCGCCTCAACGACAGTGAGCCTGATTTGTCAGGTCATTATTTAGCGACTCCCATCTTATCATTTTCAGCGAGATATGAATCTCCATTTCATCACCTTTATTCTTTTATTTTGGCCTTAAATACCTGGTTAATGCATGTATATATCATTAATTTGTGCAAAATAACACTCAACAATTGATCTATAAATTTTATATAAAATACTATATTTAATTTTAAAATAAAAAATAAAGGAAAGAAAATAAAAAGAATGAAGTATCAAAGACACTTAATAACCCTAGACCCCAAAACCTGGTCATCATGATGACTTGGTCGACAGTGAATAAAGTAGGAGGGAGATATGGCAAATAATTGTACATAATACGACTAAGAAAACCTAGTTTGATTTGATAATAAATAGGCTTTTAGGACCTATTTTATTTTCCTATTTTTATGCCTCTATAATAAAAATCCTCTATATGAAACTTGTACATAAATTATATATAAAAAATGATTTCACTAAAAAATAATACACAGTGCACTTGGAACAAATAAAATAAAAAACCGCACAGAATACTTTTTAGACCTGTATCTCCTCCATACAGACTCATTGACCAAACTCATCTTTATTGTTCATAAAATTAAATTATTTATTTAATAAAGGTTTCATTTAATTCGGAGTTGAGATGTAAAGGTTGGCTCAATATATTTATTCTTTATATTTTGACATTTCTTATATTTTTGTATACATGTAAATATTATTTAAAATACATATCAATATTTAAAATAAAATAAAACCATGAAAATTCATTAAAATAATATGTATTAAAATACATAAGTAAGGTATACCTATGTAATACATATACATTACTATTTAAGAGAATAAATAAAATAAAAATACAATAAAATATGTAACTATATTTAAATAAGTTATAAATATATAAAATAAATATATATAATAATAAAATATTAACTACAAAACAAAAATAAAATATATTAAATACATGTATATTTACATATTATATACATGTAAATATGAGCATCTAATAAATTGGCATGTAAAAAAACTAACAATTAGAATAAAATACTACATAAAATTACCAACATTTTTAAGTTTTTATAAAAAAAATAAAATAATTTATTTACTATTTTTAACCTAAATAATAAATGTATTTCTGCATCTCGAATTTCCGGTTGGTCTACATGGATCAACCAAAGTGCATCGTTTGTTGACCACCCGGTCAATCAATTATACGCCCCCTCACCCCTTTGTTAGAAGTCTTCTGACATCTGGATTTATCCATTTTTTGGAAGATATATTTGGCTTTAGGGTCTGATTCTTTCACCGAACCTCTCCTCCACACCTTCCTCTACCTCGCGACCCCGGACTTCTCACCTACCACCTCCAAATCACACGTCAAATTCCCTCGAACTTCACCCCTTCTCCTGTTTATAAAAATCCACCTCTACCCCTTTGACATTTTGATGCTTGATTCATGCCCGTAACCCTAATAGGACCTTAGGTTAGATGCACCTTGGTGGCAGCAAGAGAATCCCCTCCTTGTCGGTGTGGACAAGGGCGCAGATTGTGGTGATCCGAGGTTGGCTGGAGCACCTCCGACCGAGCTTCCTTCTACTCTCCGGACTCCCAAGTACGAGCTACTTAGGTAGTCTTTTTGCTTATTTTATTCTTGTGTCATAAATTAGCCTTTAATTTCATTAGTTAATCATTAAAATAGAGTAATTTTAAATTTATCGAAGCATTAGGCTCCAGCACCAAATTCCATCGTGATCCTCTATTATCCGCTTCCATTCCATTTCATTTTCATTCCCCTTCATATTCTCCACAATTCCCCCTTTGTTCCCACCTTGGATTCTGCACAAATCTGAGCTACCGAGCTCCTCCGCCACCTTCGTCGAAGCTCTGTCATCCACCGACTACATGTGCAAAGAAGCTTCAATAACGGAATGAGGAGAAAACCATCGGTCCCCTTGATATTTTTCTGTATGAGTCATGCCGTGACGAGCCACATGGAGTGGGGATCGAAGACAAGTCAGAAGCCCCAGGTACATCTAGCTCCATGCCCCTTCTGGTGGGGCACGAACGATATTAGTAACTTTTGCAGACATGGAGAGTTCCCATGAAGCGATTGGGACCATCGATGAGTAAGGAGGAGGCCAAACAATCAGAACCTTGATGATCGGAGGTAGGGGAAGAAGACCTTCTTCCTCGTTCTTCCAAATAATCTCCTCGTCGTCCGATCAAGACCCGATCTTAGATCTAATCTGGTCCCTCCATTTCAACTGAACTAGTATCGCCTCCCCGACCGTCAGATCAAACATGTGGCATGTAAAGAATGCTCGATCTAACGCCTTTAAGTGGGGTAATATCATATTACGCCCTATCCTTTTTGTATTTGCAAAATAGTCTTGTAAATATTAATCGTAGTTTAGAAAGTTCTGTAAAAATTGTATAGCACCCTTGGAAGTCTTATTGCGTAATCTATTTTGTTGTTCTCTATTTTTGTTACATAGCTGCAGCCCCTTAAAAATTATGGGGAAAATGTTGTAGATGCTTAATATGTTGCATATTCATGTCATATTTTTATTTAGCATTTTTTACATTTTTCTATTACTAAAAATAATTTAGGATATATATAACCATTATTTATAGAGAAAAATAAAAAATACAAAACCTATCTTAAAAATTTCAAAACAAATTACATAGTATATATATTACAATATAGTAGAACTTTAGATTAAAAATCTAAAAAACACTAAATTTTGAAAATCCCTAAAAACCTATAAAAAATAGTAAAATTGCATTAAAAATCTAAAAATGTTTATTTCCAATTCCTATATATATTATACCAATTAAAAATAGCTTTGGGTAACTTTGGACTTATTATCTATTTTAAAACCTAAGGCAATCTGGCATATTTATCTTTTCCTTGTTTTGTATATTTAAATCAATTAAATATACCTAAAAATTAACAAAAATACAAGAAAATAAAAATATAAAAAATTTATAAAAATAAAAAAATATTTTGTATTTTTTACTATATATAAATATATAAAAATAGAACCTTGTATGTACTATATACATATTAGAGGATGGGGAGCTTTCATCAAGGTGCATGTAACTGTATATGCACCAGTGCCAAAACACCCATTAAATATTATTTTTAAAATTAATCTTTAGGGGATTTACTTAATATTATTAGTGGAATATGTGTTTCAAATTTCGTGTAAAACATACATTCTTAACATGTTCATCTGGACAACAAAATTTCAACAATTCAGAGACCGTTAAAATTTGGCAGTCTTGATGGATGAGTTAGAGGTCTCAAATTAAGTTTAATTATTAATGACATCATGGTGTTATATGGTGACCTAAATCCCACATGAGTTCATATCAAAAAATAATATATAATTGGCGTTTTTAGCACCGGGGCATATACAACTACATGCACCTTAGCGTATGCTCCCCATCATCTACATATTATAATGCATTATAATTTGTATTATTATTAATTATAAATACCTATATATATATTAAAACCCTTAAGAAAATAAAAGGTATTGTTCTTGTCTATATTTTTACATTTTTATTATATATATCGTATAAAGTATTTATAATATACATATTACTATTTGATATAAATTAATATATATACAAATTATAGTTTAAAAATAAAAAATAAAAAAAATGCAAAATCAAAAAGAAAATAAAATGTTAAAATATTGAAAATAAAAAATAAAAAATAAAAAACTTAAAAATTAAATATAATATAAAACCCATAAAAGTTAAAAATGCAGAAAAAGTATACAAATATAATTATTGTTTATTTTAATTAGTTGACCATAATTATACCTATCCGTGATTTTCTCTTAGTGGCTTGATCTGTACACTTGCTGTTTGTATACATCTTTATGTAAGGTATAATAAATTTCACCCACGTCATTTATTTCTTGTTTATTTATATCGTGGTTAAGTTAGTTTGTCGATTTAATTGTTCATGACTTGTGTGTCGGTACAATGATTGAGAAATCCAACTTGTTGGATACCGCAGGCTCCTCCAAGACGGAACATCAGGCTCATCTAAGCGATCTCTTCAACAAAATAGCACCGTTGCCGAGAAGCAATGTAGGATAAGATTGTACATATTCATTTGCATATTATTTATTTTTATTTTCTTTTTTATAAATAATTACTTATCTACTTCTGACCAATTATCTTTACTGAATTCTTTATGGGGGATTGCACGTCGAAGGTAACTTCTTAGGAAATTGGTCCACCCGAGCTACGTGGAGTGTTGAATCCACGATTCATCTACATTATATGGAAATATTAGCAAAATTCTATTAATAATTCACTAATTAAATCTCTTAAAATCCTTAATAACATCCACTAACTATGTGAAAATAAAGGTTAAAATCTTTAACTAAATAACCTACATTTTTACCTTAATTGAACATATTACTTTTGGTACAAATATTAATTTTTTAACCTAGTTATTTTCCTATTATATTCTTTAATTAATTAACTAACTTGGCATCAAGAAATGAAATCCATAACAATCACAAAAGCCAGATAAAAAGAGAAGTTCTAAACATGTATATTTTGTACATATTTTCAGTTTGTGATTTTTATTTAACATTTTTATAACCTATAAAAGATACATAAAAACTAGATTAATTATGTATACATTGTATATAAATTAATTCACTAATTAAAATCAATTAAAATACAAAAAATACAAAATATAAAAATACATGTATTTTATTATCTATAGAGTACCACCGAAAATAGTTTTTGTATAAATGACCTCTTGTTTTTGGGTCCTTCACGAAATGTAGTTCTCGTAGAGATGATCAATTTTCATGTTGACCGCCTTTTTATTGGACTTCATTTTCTATTTTTTTATGGAATTTTCTTTTAATTTCATTTTCAAATTTTCTGTGAGTAATACATGACAGCTCGAGGAGCTGTCACATGCTACCTCTCTTTTATTCTTATTTATTTATTTATATTTTTTTACTTTTTATGCTTATTTAATATTTTATTTTTTCTATCTTCTCTCTTTTTTTCTCTCTCCCTTCTCTCTTCACTCTTCCCTCTCCAAGTCGTGTGTCTTGCACATGACCCCTCCCCACTCCCTGTCCAAGCAAATGCATAGCACATACAACCTCCTTCCCCTTCTCGCGCGTACGTGGCACGTGCCATCCCTTCCCTCTTCCTTCCTCTGCCCAGTCATTACACCCTTATGCAATGGTTTCTCACCTCCACTACCTCCCCATGCCATCATTACATTCCTCCTCTTCCTATAAAGTTGTACTACCCCCCCCCCCCCACCTCCTTCACCATCTGCCATTTTCCAAGGGTAAAGTAGGAGCTCGTCGCCATTTCAGTTGACAATATAGGTCACATACCTCGAAGTTACGCCCCTTCACCCCTATGGGAGATCCAGTAAAGTATCAAGCTCTGCACCGCAGGATTCACATGAAGCCTCCTCCAACTCCGACGAGCCGTCCATTGAGCGAGAAACATAAGCCTCCTCTACGATCTTCTCCCATGTAACTATGCCATTTGATGATGCATAAATCCATCTTTTTAATAATAGATAATGTAGTATATGAGGTGGAAATCAGATAAACAAAAACCATAAATTTTTGAATATTGTGGAGTATTTTTTTAACTTGGAAAGTGTAACAAGGTCAAACACAAGGAACAATGATTTTTATTTACGGGGTTCTAAATCAATTTAAGTGATTAGCTAATTTATATATTAATATCTATGTTATAAAATAAATTAAAAAATAAAATAAAAGAGAAGATAAAAAAGCAATGCAAGTGGATGAAACAATGAAGCACGAGATTTGTGATTATGATTTTTAATCCAGTAAAAGGATGATCAATTAACCCTCAAAATTAATCATAGATCTAAAGTATATATTCAAAAAATATTTATCAATTCAAATCCAAGTTGTAGGGTAAAAAATATTTAGGGGTAAAAAATTCCAAGCTGGAGAGAAAAAATATTTATCAATACAAATCAAGACTACATTAGGTTGAGTGTTGCCCCCTTTGCCTTGACATATAAGGATACATATTGGCTCAAAAACCTAGGGGAGGTAGTCTCAACCTGGGCTGTATTTAGGACTCTGTTTTTAAAGAAATTCTTCCAAGTAAGTTGAATTAATCAGATGATGATCAAACTCACAAGCTTCACCCAGTTCCCAAATGATCCTTTTCATGAAACCTGGAAGAGATTTACAAACCTAATTCAAAATATCTCTGGTCACAAAATTAGCAAGATGATGTTGGTCTAGAGTCTCGTAATTTGTGTAAATCCAGAAATGCTAGGTTTAGTTAGTTATTCTTGTGGAGGAAGCTACATGGGCCGACAAGAAGACACTATTTATAAAGTCTTTAAAAAATAGCGGACACAAGTTGTGCACTGACCACAAGCTGAGCTTTCATGTCGGACACTCTTTCACTCATATCAAAAAAAAGGGGGGAATAAGAATGTAAATAATTCGTCCACCAACCAGAGTGCTGACACGAGAATAATAGCTGATAAGCTAACTATAGTCAAACAGACTTACAAGAAAGTGGACGGGCACTATAAATATGCTGATCTGGAGAAATTATCTAAAATACCCAAGAAGACGGAGTAACTTACTGATAGGGTATCCAAGATACCTGCCTTGACAACACCCCCTACCCCAGTACACCATATTCATTACATTCAAGAGCAAGGGGCATATGAGAATCCCCACCATGCTCAATCTTCATCATTGATCCTAACTCATATGAGAATCCCCACCTACCACCTTCTATCCTCCCCCCATTACTCCATTCTTTTGACTGGAACCCATGACTATAAAAGAAGACACCATCTTACTTTTTGGATTTGATCTTCCTTCAGCCATTGTAACCCTCGTTGGAACCCTTTGTCGAGTCGCTGGTGACAACATGTAGCATTCCGGACCTTCGTGGCATGGATATGGTGGTAGAGGGCTAGACTCAAGTTCACCAAACATTCCCTCTAGTGAGGTTCACCTGCTCCGAGTTTCCAATCTCATTCAGCTTCTAGGTTAGTTCATTTTCTTTGCATTTCCTTCTAGTAGTTTAGGCTTAGGTTTAATTTTAGCATTTAATCGCCCCTATCATTTAATTTTGAAAGTCATCTTGTCGGAGTACTAGGCTCTGGCACCCAAATTAGTCGTGCATTGATTGAGTTCCAACCCCCTTCACATTTATTCAGTTACCCTCACGCTTCTCCACATCTACCCCCTTGTCTCCATCTCGTTTATCGCATAAAGGCGAACCATCAGAGCTCCCTCTACTTCCTTCACTGGAGCTCCTATCACCTTGCTCATCCCTTGCTTGTTCAGCTTGAGAAGAGGGTTGAGGACGACCCCCTCAGCATTTTTGTGGAGGTGCACGCACGTGAGGGCCACCTAGAGCTTTGCCACAAGTTCTAAACAGGAGATCCAGGCCATCTTACCTCCAAGGCTCCTCTAGAAAGCCTGGACCCATTTAAGGTACCTGTAAGATGCACATGAGCCCTAAAAAGGATAAGAACCTTTTAGCCAAGGAGGAGGAGGCCGGAAGATGACGTGAACAATGAATCAAACTCATCAACAGCGAGTTCTTCATAGTTCCTCCAGCACCTCTATCCGCCCTCGAACTCGGCTTGGGGCCCCGATGTAATCAGGGTCCTTAAATTAAAATGAAACAATGTTAAGCCAGAGCCGTTGGATCAGCCATGTAGACAAACCTTTGCCCTCCGATAGAGAGCTTTTTAGGGGGTAAATTTCTTAGTAACCCCACATCTTTTGTAATTAATTTTGAGTCCAGTAAATATCTATGTACGTTCAAAAAGATCTATAAAAATTGCATGCGGGCTCTACACTGGTTGAATAGTACACATTGGTCCTCTGCTAGGTCAACTCATATGACGGTCCACTTGAGTCGGTCAATTTGTATCGAGGTCCTTCTGGGTTTGATTTTTTAGCATTAGCATTAAAATTTGTAATAAATGTTAAAAACATTAGGGATTGTTTGCGTATGGGGTTAACCCTTCCCCCGTCCTTTTGGGGGGTGACACCCCAAAATCCACACTTCCTCTCTAATGTGTTGTCCACTCTCCCTCTCTTTTTTTAATACATTATGTAATTCATTTCTCTTTCATCCATTCCATTAAAAATAATATATTATATTATCATATGATTTAAAAATCATAAATTACTCAACTTCTACTCACTTTTCCAAACTTCAATACAATCACATAACAACAACTACTCACTTTTTCAAACTTCAATACAATCACATCACAACAAACCCACTGAATCTAAAACCTCTAATCCAAATATCAAAACACAAGAACAGGTCACACTCCCTTAGTATACCCTGAGGTAACTGATAACTCGTTAAATGTGTACAACAAAAAGTATTGATTGTAGTATGAGCACTTAGCAAACCATACAGAACCGAGAGAAGTATCTCTCTGAAGAGTTTCTCGATTTTAATTTATAAACATAGGAAGTATAGGTTCGAAGATAAGAACACGAGCAATTTATAATTTATCGTTAAGTGTTAACATTTAAGATAGCGATTTAGAAGCTAATTTCTTTGAGCAGATGCAATGCAACAAATGAATGCAATTTTTAAAAGATTTTTTACGCAATTAGTTTAAATGAAGATAACAATGCATAAACAATGCACAATGATACACGATATAATCAAAGCTCATGAATTTACTACTCACAAATTTAATCAAAGATAGCAATCCAAATTTAGACCAGAATATGTCTCAATTCATTAAGTTACTCAAAGCTTCGTTTAATGCATTTAATTAGAAAGATTTCAAACAATTGGTTAATGGTATAATAAGGATTGGAAAGATTAGTCGCTATATCAATGCTGATAAACAATGAGTCAATCAATTTCAAGAATTAATAACTCAATTAATGCACATGTGTCAACTTCATTCAAATAAATAGCCACTTGAATATCATTTTTTTTTTCTAACTATAGACGTGCGGATTAGATATCGATTTAATAAGTCATACATGCCAACATGTAGAAAATTTAACTAGCTTTCAAACGATACCAAAATCACTTCAATTGGATCCATAGATAAAAAATATTCAAGATGTAATACAGGAGCATAATTCAAATTAAAACGTGGAGTTTTTATCAAAAACACGTCCGAAATTGGACTTAAAAGTAATAAAAGAAAGTCATAGGTGCTAGTATGTAATAGTTACAAAATGTAGAAGAGGAAATATGTAAATAACTTAAAGTGCGGTAATTATCTTGTCAAAACTCTAAAATACACGTGCTCTGCACGTGCTCACTAAGGGATAGATTGTCATATTAGGAAGCTGAAAGAGTGGCACTGCAAAATTCCCAGGTCATGTGCTCTTTACATGTGACGTCATCGAGGTTCAGAAGGAGGCTCGATGATGACTTGTCAACTGCATGTTGGTTCCGCTTAGGTTTCGAAGATGCGAGCCTGAGGGTTGGATTGATGGTTCGATTGGAGGCGTGGCTGAAATTCGATTGTTAGATATCACCCAAATTACGAATCTTATGGCATCTGCTCGTTGTCTCTGGGGGAACACCACTGTACACGACAGTGAAAGGGGATGTGCTATGATGATGGAAAATTTCCTACGTCATGTCTTCTAGTGCCGCATGAGGATGATTTACTTCCTCCCAGATGTCTCGCGATGAAATGATGCTATTAGTAGTTGACGAAGGCTTCCAAAACTCTATTTCAATGGTTTATCATCGAAGAAGAAATCCGATATAGAAGCTCACACACACTCTCTGATCATTGAATGATTAAAGGCCTGCAAGTGTTAGAAGAAAATCCCAGGTGTGGGTGAATCATTAGGGATGAAAAACGAGGCGAAATGAAGGGTTTTTGGCAAGTGAAGGACCACAACCCTAATTGAGTTCCTGCTCTTTGTAAGACCAAGAAGGGATCAAAGTAACAGATTTATGGAGAACTGAAAAAGATCATAGAATATTTACACACGAGTCATGGATTAAACGCCAAGAGTTTCTTGGACTTAGATAGATGAATCAATGATAGATTGAAAACAGACAACACGGCAAATAATTGAAAGAAGAGAAAATATGAAGCTTACCTGACATTCTTGATGAATCTACGTTTCATCAACTTTATTCTATCATTTTGGCCTTAAAAATCATAGTAAATGCGTGTAAGTAGGCTTAATTTAGGCATTTTAGCATTCATGCATCATTGCGTAAATATTGTATAAAATGCGGGTTTTAAAGCCAAAATTTTAGAATAAAGAAAAGAAAATAAAAAAATAAAATATTGCAAATATTTTTTTACCCGGAACCCTAAGACCTAGGCATCTCGATGACTAGGTCGACAAGGAATAAAGTAGGGGGAGATAAGGGCCAAAATACAATAAAAACACACTTTATTTTATTCATTCTTTATTCATTTTGTCACCTATTTTGGTTCCACTTTTTATACCTCAAATAAAGAAATTTTTGCACATGAAAGTTGTAGATAATAAAATAAAGTAAAATACAAAATTGATTTCACTCAAAAATAATGTATAGATAAAAAGTTATGATCTAAACAATATTCCAGAATCCCAACTTCCCAGACCTGTATCTCCCTAATAAAAACTCGAAACGCATCAAACCCACCTTTAATTATATATAATTTCTCATAAGCAATTTAATGAAGTGGTTTCGTATTTTTCAGAGCTACGGTTTGAAAGTTGAGTTTTGGAACCCTATTGTATACTTGTATAGATTAAAATATTCATTTTATTATTTATTCATTAATTTTATAATTTTATAATTTTATAATTTTATAATTTTGTATATAATATTTTTAATATATTTTTACATTAAAATCAGAATAAAAATCTAAAGAAAAGACAAAAATAAAATACATGTATCTAAGACATAGGTATAATACCAATACACACACCTATATAGAATATACTTTTATTTTATTACATGTACAAAACATTTAAGAAAAATAAAATAAAAATATATTTAAGTGTATAAAAATATTTTATAAATTTATAAAATAATAAACAAAATTAATAAAATTTAATATACAAACTAAAAATAAAATACTAAAATATATAGATAAAGATACCTATAAAGGGTATAAATGGTAACTTGTAATTTTATACCTCAAAAAAATAAATAAAATTCATAATAAGATAATTTAAAAAATAATAAATATTTTTTATTAATAACCAAAAAATAATAAAATCGTTTACTAATTTAAATTGATTTTAAAATCCTTTTTTCCAATGAATTTTCTGGTTGGTCCATGTGGACCAACCAGGAGGCTGCGTTGGTTGACCTCGGTCAACTCTCTGACCGAGGTCTGGACCTTGTCAGAAATGGTTTTTGTCCGTCTTTACGGATTTTTCGAGGACGGTTCTTGCATCTTTTGGTGTCGACGTCTTCTTGACTTTCGCTCCTCGTCCATTGCTCTTACACGCCCTTAGCTTATCCAGGGGAATGGGCCGCTGCATTGTCTACGATCACTCGATCTTCACACCCACTCGGCCATTCTTTCAAAAAGACCCCATCACTTCCAATCCTCTTTGAACCCTTTTTGACCGCTTTCTTCATCCCCTTGGGCAATCTATGGATCAGAGCTCGTGACAGGAGAGCCTCCAGCTCCCTTGCGACATGATTTGGCGGTCCTTAAGTGGTCTCCAACCCCATCTCCAGCCTCGGCCGTGAGGTCCAGTATCTCTGGCATTCTCTGCCATTGAGGTCGTGTTTTTACTTCATTTTCTTGCATTTCTTAAATGCCCTTAGCTGTAGGAATCTAATCCCACCTTCAGTTTCCATTATCGTGCTATCGTTCATCCTCGCCACCACCTCGTCAGAGCTTGCTCCGGCGAGCTCCTATTCACTCCGTACATCTCCCAACACTCCTGAGCTGGCCCTGGGAGACCCCCTACTGTCGTCTTTCGCTTTATTTGCAGGTCCCCGGTGCCGAAGAGCCCCCATCGAGGGTCGTTTTTGCTGAAGCCCGAGCCGCCTGGAGCCACTCCCCTTCGCTGACATCGCGGCGGTGCTCAGGCGATCTTCCCGCAATTTTGAAGCTGTCATCTGTAAGAGGAAGCTTCCAGGAGGCTGAGGGGACCAACGGAGAAGCTCTTGGTTGTCGGAGGCACTCGAATCATCAAAAACAGTCTCGCCGGCGGCCAGTTCTTCACGCGTTCTTCCATCAATGCCCAGAACCGTTGATCTTGCAGCTGTTCTTCCAGCGCTTCAGGGACCGTTGGATCTGCTCGAGCCCAGGACGTCAATTTTTGCAGATCTTCTAATCTGGGTCGTGCATCCACGAAGGGTAATCTCACGATCTGGGCGCGACACGTGTCAAGTGAAGCCATTCACGTCGTTTGATCGCGCCTTAGGCGAGGGTATTTTGCATTATTTCCCCCGCCAATTTTTGTAATAGATATTCAGAATTTAAATTTTCTTAGGCAGTTTATTTTATTTTGTAATAATTGCTTAACCACCCCTAACTTCCCATAATTGCAGTTTAATCCCTGGCCTCATCACCTCACGTGTTTCGTGCACGTGAGGGCGGACATTTTGCACCAGGGGCCCGTTGCCTTTTTGTATTTCAAAAAAATCCAGAAAGGTTTTATTTTTGTATTACATTTTTTGATTATTTGCATTGGAGACCTCAGAATTTTTGCTAATTGCGTTTCAGTCCTCCCCGGGCGCGTGCGTCGCACGTGCGTGGGAGGGCTTTTTGCAGTGACACTCTTAGGTTTCTGTGCATTGATATTTAGTCTGTAAACATTTTAATTTAGTTATATATTTGCTGGAAAAATCGCATTTGTGCCCCTTTATTTTTGCATCTTTACGATAATACCCCTGCCAGTTTGTAGTTTCTCTTTGTTGCTTTTATTTATTTCATGCATCTATAAAGTCCTAAAAATTACCAAAAAAATGTCATTGTCTATCTGATATATTGCACTTCTACGCACATATTTTTATTTTGCATTTTGTTGCATTTTCATATTTATAAAAATTCTAAAACATGCCTTTTCAACACTGTTTGCATTAGAAAATATATAAAAATTATAAAACATTTTGAAAAATTCCCAAAACATTATATTTTGTGTGTTTGCATGTATTTTAACTTCAACCAAAAAATCATAAAAAAATACAAAAGAAAACTCATAAAAATTATAAAACCTTAAAAACCTCTACAAAAATCTTAAAAATTCTACAAAAATCCTAAAAA
Source organism: Ottelia alismoides (assembly GCA_037367405.1). NCBI lineage: Eukaryota > Viridiplantae > Streptophyta > Magnoliopsida > Alismatales > Hydrocharitaceae > Ottelia > Ottelia alismoides. The sequence continues at coordinate 308,471 of JAZKJV010011804.1, read as the reverse complement.
TACAATTCAAGTTTATATATTTTTCCTATTTTATTGTCATCAGTTTAAAATTAATTTGAGGAATTTTGGAAACTATTTGATATTTTTAATCCTCATTTTAATTTCGGCCAGCAACTTTATTCACTGAATTCTAGTATTTTCCACTTTAAAAATACCAAAAATTAGGAAAAATCTATAAAAATCACAAAATTATTAGAAAATTATAAAAAAACCAAAAACATTTTACTTCCTTAATTTTCCTTATTTTTACCTAATTTTATAAATACCTCAACCTTCTCTTTTCTTACTTTGTCTATATAGTCAATTTAAATAAAAAGAAAAAATATAAAGAATAAAATATAAAAAGAAAATACAAAATCAGAAATTAAAAACCAAAATATAAAAAATATAAAAACAAAATCTAAAATAAAAAATATAAAATTAAAAACCCACAAAAATAGCATAAGTAGACAAATATGCACATTCACACATTTTGAGCATTTTTGCCACGTTCTATCTTGTCTGCTCCCTGTGTTCGACCTCTACACATGCTTGCACCTATACACATCTTTGTTGTAGAGTTATAATAAATTTTAACTCTGCACTGGTTTTCATTGCTTGATTTCTGTTGTAGGTTAATTGTTATTTTAATCTGAATTTCGTGTGGTCACCACAAGGACTCTGTCTCCGCCTTGTATGAGACATATTTAGACCGCCAATTTTTGGGTTAAACAAATGGCGTCGTTACCGGGGAGCAACAGCGCGTAGTTTAGGTTTTTACTTGTGTTTGTGATTATTTGTCTATTTTACGGCTTTTATTCTTGCTATTGTATTTTCCTTATTCTTGATATATTTCTTGAGCTGTCTAACCTCCTCTTTTGTTGATTTCGTGCGAGGAACCGCGGATCGAGGGAGGCGCTCCACCCTAGGCGCCTGTGCACCCACGTGAAGCTGGCTCTAGCTTGCCTAGCACCGAAGGAGACGTAGAGGATTTTTGAAGACCAAGCTCGATTTATTCTAATACATTTACTTGTGTAATTTTTGTGAGAGAGAGACCTTTTTATTTGTAATAATACATGTACATCGAACTCTCGGACACTCGGTCCCAAGTTCCAAGTGATTGTTCACTTGGGGGCTAACCGCAGTTTTCTCAGCTTAACATCGCAATTTTTTATTTTGTTTTCCGGTTTTATTTTATTTCTTTTGTGTGATTGAGCCCTTAGCTGTAGGAGTTGCTTGGCGTAGTATTAGGTCCAAACACACTAATCACCATTTCATGTACCTATAGTCTCCGTTTGGATCTAGTCAAATTTTGAAAAATGTGCTTCCTGCTAATAGCAGCTGCTCAACTTAAGGTGATTTCTTCGGCTTGCATTTGCATATAGATAGGTTTCAATTCTGCTGAGCATCTTTGCATGTAGAGTGCTGGAGGCAAGGTGAGCATTTCTCTTTAGCATACATCATAGATTTACCGCTTGCATTGCTTTTCCGACTCTCCCTCTGATTTTGATCACCTAGGTGCTTAAAGGAATTGACTCCTCGTTAGGCTCATGCATTTCTCATTAAAAAAAATAAAAAAAGTGATAACCCATAAAATTGGGACTGCTAATATTACTTGACCCTAAAAAGATCAAAAAGGAAAAAATTGTATTGGTTCGAGTAATCCCCTCATTGTCTTCATTTTACTTGCTCGCGCATACACTAAGGATAGTGCCCAAATCCTATTCAGCCCCCTAAGTGTTTGTTCAATTCTTTGACTTCTCACCTAACTCTAAAACCGACAAAATAAAAGACCGCATTTGTGGTTTTCACCGAGTTGAGTAGGTGAATTGAGGGTTTGTATTATGTGAGTTTTGCTTGTGATTGCTTGTGTGTTTGCTGGATCATCTCCGCGCATTTGTGCCTTGTTCCTCACTTTCTTGACTTGACCTTCGTGCTCTTTCGATCATTTCCCTCTTGTTTCGAGATGGACGACTGGAGCGTATTTTATCCAGACTTTGTGGATCCTTCATTCACTCCAGCCGGTCCACCTCCTTTTTTCCTGGAGGTCTTTGCTCCTGACTTTTGTACATATACGCCTCAGCCACAGTATCAGGACTCGGACTTCTACCCACACCCACCTCTATCTCTGTATTTTCCACCTTCACAGTCACCCGAGACTGATATGTTGGAGTCACCTTTCATGGAGTCCACCCTTGAGCACTTGACCCAGATGATGGATCATATGAGACAGAGGATTGACCACCTCACTTGCACGAATAAGAGAGACCACGATATTCCACCATTTGATGATATGGGTTCACTCGAGGATTTCCGTGAGAGCTTGCAATCGCCAAAAATACAAAAAAATGAGAAAAATTTAAAAACACAAAAAGAGTTCGGGAGACACTTGGTTAATTCAGACTGTGAGGAGAGTGCCCACTTGCCAAATCCTTTGACCACACAGCCTTTCACACACTGTCCCACCTTTGACCCCGAGGATGCCGCTGTACAGACTGCTCTTGGCATGCCTCGTGTAGATGCTGATTCCGACTTCCTCCCTGTATGGAGGAAGTCCAAAAATTCAAAAAAATGTTGACCGAACCCGAAGTAGTGGCCACTATTCATGAGATCATCCGTGCCCCACTTCAATAGGCCATGACTGATGTATCTGCTCTTCTTCCCAAGAAGAGAAAGCGGAGGAGCAGATCTGAGCGTCATATTTTGACCATGGCCACTGCCCACGCCATCACACACCGTCCCATTCCTATGAAGAAGAACACTGCCACACCTTTCATTAGCTGCACCATCTCTGACCACACATGTGATCACACTCTCCTCGATGGTGGTGCTTCGATTAGCATATTACCCTTCTCTCTGATACAATCTCTTCACTTAGGGCCTCTCAAGGAAACCAAGATGATAGTTCAATTTGCTGATAGATCTATCAAGAGGCCGAAGGGTATCCTTGAAAACACCGTCATTTGTATTCATGGCACGAGCTACAATGTTGATTTTGTCGTATTGCCAATGGAGACCTCCACAGGGGAGCACTCTCCAATCATCCTGGGATGACCATTCCTCACCTCTGCGAGGGTCATTATTGATTACGGATCAGGAGTGATTCGCCTCCGTCTGTTGACGAAAGTGAAGAGTCGATCACCGCACCTACAGTTGAGTAGAGACATGCACCTGATGTGACTACATCTATCTTGGTTGACCCGGAGGACCATGACCTTGATGAGACTATCAGAGAATTTTGTTGCTTACTGGATTCCACTGAGACCCAAGAATTCCTCTCCCAAGAGGAAGACTTGGAAAGCATGGACCTCGGAGTTCCTTCTTTTGGGACTTGGCGCTGTGTTGATGACATCCGCGGGATTTACACGATTGATACCATTGAGTGGAGGGCTGATTTAGAGACTAGACAGGACGGACATGATCGACTACTTTCACTGATGAGTCCGTTCCTGTTCATTCAGATTCAAATGAGATAAAGGCCGAATTTGATTTGATTTCTTTTATTCGGGAATTCGGTCCTTTTGATGAGAAAGATGATCTGGTTGAGATTATTGAGACGAATAGAGTTCGACTACTTCCACTGAGGAGTTCGTTCTTTTTGGTTTTGACCTGGACGAGACCTCGCAGGACGACACAGATTACATTTCTTTCGATGATGATGAGTTCGTCCCATTCCACTTTGATATCAGCGAGACTCCCAAGGCCGGACCTAGTCGTACTTCTTTCACAGATCCGTTTGTGCCTTCACACCCTAGGACCACTGAGGACCATCACCCTGTCGACCTTGATCGGTTTGTGTCATCTGAGGACCCCGATGTCGACCTGCATCACACTAGATCCATTCCTCAGTGGTCCCGCAAGAAGGTTCGCTTTCAACCTTCTTGATCCCGTGTATATCCACCTCTGTTGTACATTCTCCTTTGTTTACCTCTGTCTCTCTCCCGTATTGCTCGTCCACCCATTCTTGTGTTTGCCTTACTGAGGACGTACTTTGTCCTAAGTATAGGGGGGTGGACGAGCCGAGTGTTCATTCATTGTTCCTTTTCATCATTCTTGTTGTTGCCTATACTTAGGGCTTCTTTTACCCTAAGTATAGGGGGAGTGATGCGTACATCCTTCTCTATCTTCTTCCATCTCTTGATATCTTTTCTTCTTTTCTTCTTTTCTTCTTCTATATTCTTTATCTACTGAAAAGGTGTCGCCCCTTTTTGTCAGTTTTCTATACTTAGGACGTACTTTGTCCTAAGTATAGGGGGGTGCGCACCCCGAGTGTTTCTATTCTTTGATCCTCTCTACTGTCTCCTCCTCTTATCTATACTTAGGGATATCTTACCATAAGTATAGGGGAGACAGTCTGAGTACGACCTGTTCATTCCCACCCTTGACCCTCCCTGCTTTGTGTACAACCTACTATACTTTGGATTATTTGATCCTAAGTATAGGGGTGCGGTCGACTTCTCATTTGTTTATTCCTTCATCCCTTATTCATTTATTCTTTAGACTTTTCTATACTCAGTACGAGTTATGTCTTCTGTTTTCTCTCTGATCTATGAGGACATAGCTCAAGCTAAGTATGGGGGGGTTGTATATACTGCGTATATACTTTAGCCATAACTCGTACTTTCATATTTATACTAATAACTATATCTAAGTATACTTATAAAATTCATTAAAACCCTTAATAAAGAGGTGTGGCTATTCCTCAAATTCTTTTTATACTTATTGATTAATAAATCATGTGAAAAAATTTTTTGCAAAATGTTTGAAAAATAGTTTGAAAATTCTTTAGAAAAATTATTGAAAACTATTTGGAAAACGTTTTGTTACATGTTTTCAACCTATGTAAAAATATTTTGATTGTCAAATTATTTTCTTTGTGTGAGATAAAAAGATTTGAAAAATGATTTGCAAATGGTTTGAAAAATGGTTGAAAAATATTTGAAAAATCTATATATATTGTTTGGAAAACCTTTGCAAAATAATTTTCAAATGTGTGTACATGTTTGTAAAAACTGTTTGTAAAAATTATTTTTGGACTATAGTTTTCAAAATTGTTTCAAAAACCTTTGTCAAATTAGTTTGAGGAATACATACATCTCACCTAAAAGTCATTCTATATATTTATAAAATTGACCGCTTACCCTTGTAAATCCTTAAATTCCACTTCTTGTAAATATAAGATGCATCCCTATGTAAATATTTGTACCTAGCTTTTAGCCAAATTCTTTTATTTTCAAAAATCCCAAAAACATTTGCAAAATTAAAATCCAAAAACATTTGAAAAACCTTTTTGAAAAATCCAAAAAAATATGCATAAGCATCATTTTTTCAAAAATCCATAAAAAGTTCAAAATCTTGAAAATTACATCACAAAAATATTTTCTGCATTCTGCACATCATTTGCATAGCATGAGCATTTTTCGGATTGAGTTTGATAGTTGAACAAGTCTAAGTAAAATCCGAAGATTGGAGCTTGGTTGAACCTCAAATATACCTAATTAACAAGAACCTTATAGGAACTGGGATTGAGGTACTGCAGGTCTAGTTGACTTAATTCTTTGAGGATCACGATTGGTTCAATGGATTCTTGACTGCCTAAGTAGAGTATTTCGGAGCACACGCACGACTCTTATTGATAACGACCTAACTTGGACACCTGCACCTTTCACATAACTCAACTCAGTTGAAATGGTGAGGAGATTGGATTTGCCGGTATGAGACGCACACAGGTGGAAACACTTGTCCTCCTCTAGGGAGGGAAGTGAACCCCAACCCGTCCAGTGATGATGAGTTTCGAGGATAGGAGGTCGTGGGTTGCAATAAAGCTTCAAAATAGGGATAGTCTACTGGTTCAAGAGGAAAAACTCCCTATCTAAATGCTGTTTTACATAGTATTCATAAAAAAAGCAAAAAACAAAAAACTCCAAAAAAGTGGATAGGCATGTACAAAAATAAAAATGTCTGCCGGAGTGTACATATGTGAATAGTCAATAAGCAAGCTTGAGCTTCAAAGTCAAATAATGTGAGCTTGCAGCTGGATGACTTGACTACACTGGTCTTGCATCCTAGGATAGGTATCTACACTGGCTACCGTCCATTCTTCTCTTCACCCCCCTCTTCTTGGGTCAGTTGCCACTTGAACTTAGAAGGGAATACCCTGCTCCTAGAGGAATGAGTTATTGGATTGGGGAATCATTGGGTTGTCATATTGGAGAAGTCAGTTTCTTTGTCATTCTACTTTGGGAGAGCCACCATCACTTACACTGTACGAGTCAAATTCATAGTCGTAAGCGTTTGCATATGAGTTGAAATATTTCTGACCTGGCTATTGAGGAGACTTGAGCAGAGTTTTGGGATTCTCGAAGGCTGTTGGATTTCAAATCCGGTTCTCATTAAGGTTCTGCCCGCACTTAAATTCCAAAGGTCCGACTTAAGCTCCAAACTTTGATTTTGTGAAGACAAGTTTGATTGTTAAGCTTACTCCAATTTTCTTCTTTTTCTTTTCTTTGTTTTTCTTTTTCTGCACTTATTGCATAAGTGTTTGCTAGGGACTAGCAAAGGCAAGTATAGAGGGATGATGAATCTATGTTTCATCATCTTTATTCTATCATTTTGGTCTTAAAAACCCTAGTAAATGCATGTAAGTAGGCTTAATTTAGGCATTTTAGCATTCATGCATCATTGCGTAAATATTGTATAAAATGCGGTTTTAAAGCCAAAATTATAGAATAAAGAAAAGAAAAGAAAAAGAATAAAATATTGCAAATATTTTATGAGCCGAAACCCTGAGACCTAGGCATGTCGATGACTAGGTCGACAAGGAATAAAGTAGGGGGGGATAAGGGCCAAAATACAATAAAAACACCTTTTATTTCATTCATTCTTTATTCATTTTGGGACCTATTTTTGGTTCCACTTTTTATACCTCAAATAAAGAAAATTTATATATGAAAGTTGTAGATAATTAAATAAAGTAAAATACAAAATTGATTTAACTCAAAAATAATGTATAGATAAAAAGTTATGATCTAAATAAGATTCCAGAATCCCAACTTTCCAGACCTGTATCTCCCTAATAAAAACTCAAAATGCTTCAAACTCACCTTTACTTGTATATAATTTCTTATAAGCTATTTAATGAAGGTGGTTTCGTATTTTTCGGTGCTACGGTTTGAAAGTTGAGTTTTGGAACCCTATTGTATACTTGTATAGATTAAAATATTCATTTTATTATTTATTCATTATTTTTATAATTTTATATTTTTATAATTTTGTAAATAATATTTGTAATATATTTTTACATTAAAATAAGAATAAAAATCTAAAGAAAATACAAAAATAAAATACATGTATCTAAGACATAGGTATAATACCAATACACACACCTATATAGAATATACTTTTATTTTATTACATGTACAAAACACTTCAGAAAAATAAAATAAAAATATATTTAAGTGTATAAAAATATTTTATGAATTTATAAAATAATAAACAAAATTAATAAAATTTAATATACAAAAAAAATAAAATACTAAAATATATAGATAAAGATACCTAAAAAGGGTATAAATGGTAACTTGTAATTTTATTCCTAAAAAAATAAATAAAATTCATAATAAAATAATCTAAAAAATAATAAATATTTTTTATTTAATAATCAAATAATAATAAAATTGTTTACTAATTTAAATTGATTTTAAAATCCTTTTTTCCAAGGAATTTTCTTGTTGGTCGTGGACCAACCAGGAGGCTCCGTTGGTTGACCTCGGTCAACTCTCTGACCGAGGTCTGGACCTTGTCAGAAATGGTTTTTGTCCGTCTTTACGGATTTTTTGAGGACGGCTCTTGCATCTTTTGGTGTTGACGTCTCCTTGACTTTCGCTCCTCGTCCATTGCTCTTACACGCCCTTAGCTTATCTAGGGGAATGGGCCGCTGCATCGTCTACGATCACTCGATCTTCACGCCCACTCGGCCATTCTTTCAAAAAGCCCCCGTCACTTCCCATCCTCTTTGAACCCTTTTTGACCGCTTTCTTCATCCCCATGGGCAAGCTCTGGATCGGAGCTCGTGACAGGAGAGCCTCCAGCTCCCTCGCGGCGTGATTTGGCGATCGTTAAATGGTCTCGAACCCCATCTCCGGCCTCGGCCGTGAGGTCCAGTATCTCTGGCATTCCCTGCCATTGAGGTCATGTTTTTACTTCATTTTCTTGCATTTCTTCAATGCCCTTAGCTGTAGGAATCTAATCCCACCTTCAGTTTCGACTATCGTGCTATCGTTCATCCTCGCCACCACCTCGCCAGAGCTTGCTCCGGCGAGCTCCGATTCACTCCGTACATCTCCCAACACTCCTGAGCTGGCCCTGGGAGCCCCCTACTGTCGTTTTTCACTTTATTTGCAGGTCCCAGGTGCCGAAGAGCCCCCATCGAGGGTCGTTTGAAGCCCGAGCCGCCTGGAGCCACTCCCCTTCGCTGACATCGCGGCAGCGCTCAGGCGATCTTCCCACAATTTTTAAGTCGTCATCTGTAAGAGGAAGCTTCCAGGAGGTTGAGGGGACCATCGGAGAAGCTCTTGGTTGTAGAGGCACTCGAATCATCAAAACCAATCTCGCCAGCGGCCAGTTCTTCACGCGTTCTTCCATCAACGCCAGAATCGTTGATCTTGCAGCTATTCTTCCAGCGCTTCAGGGACCATTGGACCTGCTCGAGTCCATGTCGTCAATCGTTGCAGATCTTCTAATCTGGGTCGTGCATCCACGAAGGGGTATCACGCGATCTGGGCGCGACACGTGTCAAGTGAAGCCATTCACGTCGTTCTATAGTGCCTTAGGCGAGGGTATTTTGCATTATTTCCCCCGCCAATTTTTGTAATAGATATTCAGAATTTAAACTTTCTTAGGCGGTTCATTTTATTTTGTAATAATTGGTGAACCACCCCAAACTTCCCGTAATTGCAGTTTAATCCCTGGCCTCTTCAACTCACGTGTTTCGTGCACGTGAGGGCAGACATTTTGCACCAGGGACCCGTTGCCTTTTTGTATTTCGAAAAAATCCAGAAAGTTTTTCTTGTTGTATTACGTTTTTGTATTATTTGCATTGGAGACCTTAGAATTTTTGCTAATTACATTTCATTCCTCCCAAGGCGCGTGCGTCGCACGTGCGTGGGAGGGCTTTTTGCATTGACACTCTTGGGTTTCTGGGCATTGATATTTAGTCTGTAAACTTTTTAATTTAGATATATATTTGCTGGAAAATCACATTTGTGCCCCTGTATTTTTGCATCTTTACGACAATACCCTTGCTAGTTTGTAGTTTCTCTTTGTTGCTTTTATTTATTTCATGCATCTATAAAGTCCTAAAAATTACCAAAAAAATGTCATTGTCTATCTGATATATTGCACTTCTACGCACATATTTTTATTTTGCACTTGGATGCATTTTCATATTTATAAAAATTCAAAAACATGTATTTTCAGCACTATTTTCATTAGAAAATACATAAAAATTATAAAACGTTTTTGTAAAATTCCCAAAAAATTATATTTTGTGTGTTTGCATGTCATTTAACTTCAATCAAAAAATCATAAAAAATACAAAAGAAAACTCCTAAAAATTATAAAACCTCAAAAACTGCTATAAAAATCTTAAAAAATCTACAAAAATCTAAAAATACAATTTAAGTTTCAGTATTTTTCTTATTTTATTGTCATTAGTTTAAAATTACTTTGAGGAATTTTGGACACTATTTGATATTTTCAATCCTCATTTTAATTTCGGCCATCAACTTTAATCACTGATTTCTAGTATTTTCCCCTTTAAAAATACCAAACAAATTAGGAAAAATCTAGAAAAATCAAAAAAACATTAAAAAATTATAAAATGACCAAAAACATTTTACTTCCTGAATTTCCCTTATTTTTACGTAATTTTATAAATACCACATCCTTCTCTTTTCTCACTTTGTCTATATAGTCTATTTAAATAAAAAGAAAATAAAAAAATATAAAATATAAAAAGAGAATACAAAATCAGAAATTAAAAACCAAAATATAAAAATATAAAATCAAAAATTAAAATTAAAAATATAAAATTAAAAACCCACAAAAAATAGCATAAGTAGACAAATATTCACATTCACACATTTTGAGCATTTTTGCCCCGTTCTATCTTGTCTGCTCCTTGTGTTCGACCTCTACACATACTTGCACCTATACACATCTTTGTTGTAGAGTTATAACAAATTTTAACTCCGCACTGCTTTTCATTTCTTGATTTCTGTTCTGGGTTAAGTGTTGTTTTAATCCGAATTTCGTGTGGTCACCACAGCGACTCTGTCTCCGCCTTGTGTGAGACATATTTAGACCGCCGATTTTTGGGTTAAACAAATGGCGCTGTTGCTGGGGAGCAACAACGCGTAGTTCGGGTTTTTACTTGTGTTTGTAATTATTTGTCTATTTTTACGGCTTTTATTCTTACTATTGTATTTTCCTTATTCTTAATATATCTGTTGAGCTGTCTAACCTCCTCTTTTGTTGATTTCGTGCGAGGAACCGCGGATCGAGGGAGGCGCTCCACCCTAGGCGCATGTGCACCCACGTGAAGCTGGCTCTAGCTTGCCTAGCACCGAAGGAGACGTAGAGGATTTTTGAAGACCAAACTCTATTTATTCTAATACATTTACTTGTGTAATTTTTGTGAGAGAGACCTTTATATTTGTAATAATACAGGTACATCGAACTCTCAGACACTTTGGCCCAATTTCCATGTGATTGTTCACTTGGTGGCTCACCACAGTTTTCTCAGCTTTTCGTCGCAATTTTTTATTTTATTTTCCGATTTTATTTTATCTTTTGTGTGATTGAGCCCTTAGCTGTAGGAGTTGCTTGGCGTAGCATTAGGTCCAAACACACTAATCACCATTTCATGTACCTATTGTCTCCGTTTGGATCTAGTCAAATTTTGAAAAATGTGCTTCCCGCTAATAGCAGCTGCTCAACTTAGGGCGATTTCATCGGCTTGCATTTGCATATAGATAGGTTTCAATTCTGCTAAGCAGCTTTGCATGTAGAGTGCTGGAGGCAAGGTGAGCATTTCTCTTTAGCATACATCATAGATTTGCCGCTTGCATTGCTTTTCCGACTCTCCCTCTGATTTTGATCACCTAGGTGCTTAAAGGAATTGACTCCTCGTTAGGCTCGTGCATTTCTCATTAAAAAAGTGATAACCAATAAAATTGGAACTGCTAATATTACTTGACCCTAAAAAGATCAAAAAGAAAAAAATTGTATTGGGGCGAGTAATCCCCTCATTGTCTTCGTTTTACTTGCTCGGGCATACACTAAGAATAGTGCCCAAATCCTATTCAGCCCCCTAAGTGTTTGTGCAATTCTTTGACTTCCAACTTATCTCTAAAATAGACAAGATAAAAGATCGTAGTCGTGGTCTTTACCGAGTTGAGTAGGTGAATTGAGGGTTTGTATAGTGTGAGTTTTGCTTGTGATTGCTTGTGTGTTTGCTAGATCATCTCTGCGCATTTGCGCCTTGTTCCTCACTCTCTTAACTTGACCTTCGTCCTCTTCCGATCATTTCCCTCTTGTTTCGAGATGGACGACTGGAGCGTATTTTATCCGGACTTTGCGGATCCTTCGTTCACTCCAGCCGGTCCACCTCCTTTTTTCCAGGAGGCCTTTGCTCCTGACTTTTGTACATATACGCCTCAGCCACAGTATCAGGACTCAGACTTCTACCCACACCTACCTCTACCTCTGTATTTTCCACCTTCGCAGTCACCCGATACTGATATGTTGGAGTCACCTTTCATGGAGTCCACCCTTGAGCACTTGACCCAGATGATGGATCATATGAGACAACGGATTGACCACCTCACTAGAACGAATAAGAGTGACCATGATATTCCACCAGTTGATGATATGTGTTCACTCAAGGATTTTCATGAGAGCTTGCAATCGCCAAAAATACAAAAAAATGAGAAAAATTTAAAAACACAAAAAGAGTTCGGGAGACACTTGGTTGATTCAGACTATGAGGAGAGTGCCCACTTGCCAGATCCTTTGACCACACAGCCTTTCACACACTGTCCCACCTTTGACCCCGAGGATGCCGCTGTACAGACTGCTCTTGGCATGCCTCGTGTAGATGCTGATTCCGACTTCCTCCCTGTATGGAGGAAGTCCAAAAATTCAAAAAAAATGTTGACCGAACCCGAAGTGGTGGCCACTATTCATCAGATCATCCGTGCCCCACTTCAACAGGCCATGACTGATTTATCTGCTCTTCTCCCAAGAAGAGAAAGCGGAGGAGCAGATCTGAGCGTCATGTTTTGACCATGGCCACTGCCCACGCCATCACACACCGTCCCATTCCTTGGAAGAAGAACACTGCCACATCTTTCATTAGCTGCACCATCTCTGACCATACATGTGATCACACTCTCCTCGACGGTGGTGCTTCGATTAGAATATTACCCTTCTCTCTAGTACAATCTCTTCACTTAGGTCCTCTCAAGAAAACCAGGATGATAGTTCAATTTGCTGATGGATCTATCAAGAGGTCGAAGGGTATCCTTGAAAACACCGTCATTTGTATTCAGGGCACGAGCTACAATGTTGATTTTGTCGTATTGCCAATGGAGACCTCCACAGGGGAGCACTCTCCAATCATCCTGGGATGACCATTCCTTGCCTCTGCGAGGGTCGTTATTGATTACGGATCAGGAGAGATTTGCTTCCATCTGTTGACGAAAGCGAAGTGTCGATCACCGCACCCACAGTTGACTAGAGACATGCACCTCATGTGACTACATCTATCTTGGTTGACCCGGAGGACCATGACCTTGATGAGACTATCAGAGAATTTTGTTGCTTACTGGATTCCACTGAGACCCAAGAATTCCTCTCCCAAGAGGAAGACTTGGAAAGCATGGACCTCGGAGTTCCTTCTTCTGGGACTTGGTGTTGTGTTGATGACATCCTCGGGATTTACACGATTGATACCATTGAGCGGAGGGCAGATTTAGAGACTAGACATGACGAACATGACTCGACTACTTTCACTGATGAGTCTGTTCCTGTTCATTCAGATTCGAATGAGATAAAGGCCGAATTTGATTTGATTGCTTTTATTCGGGAATTCGGTCCTTTTCATGAGAAAGATGATCCGGTTGAGATTATTGAGGACGAATAGAGTTCGACTACTTCCACTGAGGAGTTCATTCCTTTTGGTTTTGACCTGGATGAGACCTCGCAGGACGACACAGATTACACTTCTTCCGATGATGATGAGTTCGTCCCATTCCACTTCGATATCAGCGAGACTCCCAAGGTCGGACCTAGTCGTACTTCTTTCACTGATCCGTTTGTGCCTTCACACCCTAGGACCACTGAGGACCATCACCCTATCGACCCTTATCAGTTTGTGTCATCTGAGGATCCCGATGTCAACCTGCAACATACTAGATCCATTCTTCAGCGGTCCCGCAAGAAGGTTTGTTTTCAACCTTCTTGATCCCTTGTATATCCACCTCTGTTGTACATACTCCTTTGTTTACCTCTGTCTCTCTCCTGTATTGCTCGTCCACCCATTCTCGTGTTTGCCTTACTGAGGACGTACTTTGTCCTAAGTATAGGGGGGTGGACGAGCCGAGTGTTCATTCGTTGTTCCGTTTCATCATTCCTGTTGTTGCCTATACTTAGGGCTTCTTTTACCCTAAGTATAGGGGCAGTGATGCGTACATCCTTCTCTATCTTCTTCCATCTCTTGATATCTTTTCTTCTTTTCTTCTTTTCTTCTTTTCTTCTTTTCCACTTCTATATTCTTTATCTATCGAAAAGGTGTCGCCACTTTTTGTCAGTTTTCTAAACTTAGGACGTACTTTGTCCTATGTATAGGGGGGTGCGCACCCCGAGTGTTTCTATTCTTTGATCCTCTCTACTGTCTCCTCCTCTTGTCTATACTTAGGGATATCTTACCCTAAGTATAGGGGGAGACAGTCTGAGTACGACCTGTTCATTCCCACCCTTGACCCTCCCTGCTTTGTGTACAGTCTGCTATACTTTGGATTATTTGATCCTAAGTATGGGGGGGACGGTCGACTTCTCATTCGTTTATTCCTTCATCCCTTATTCATTTATTCTTTAGACTTTTCTATACTCAGTATGAGTTATGTCTTCTCTTTTCTCTCTGGTCTATGAGGACATAGCTCAAGCTAAGTATAGGGGGTCGTATATATTGCGTATATACTTTAGCCATTACTCGTACTTTCGTATTTTTACTAATAACTATGGCTAAGTATACTTATAAAATTCATTAAAAACCTTAATAAGGAGATGTGGCTATTCCTCAAATTCTTTTTATACTTACTGATTAATAAATCAGGTGAAAATTTTTTTGCAAAATATTTGAAAAATAGTTTGAAAATTCTTTAGAAAATTTATTGAAAACTATTTGGAAAACGTTTTGTTACATGTTTTCAACCTTTGTAAAAATATTTTGATTGTAAAATTATTTTCTTTGTGTGAGATAAAAAGATTTGAAAAATGATTTGCAAATGGTTTGAAAAATGGTTGCAAAAATATTTGAAATATATATATATATATATAATTTGGAAAACCTTTGCAAAATAATTTTGAAATGTGTGTACATGTTTGTAAAAACTGTTTGTAAAAATTATTTTGGACTATAGTTTTCAAATTTGTTTGAAAAACCTTTGTCAAATAAGTTTGAGGAAAACATACGTCTCACCTAAAAGTCATTCTAGGTGGTTTGGAGGCGTGATTTGGCGGTCGTTAAGTGGTCTCCAACCCCATCTCCGTCCTCGGCCGTGAGGTCCAGTATCTCTAGCATTACCTGCCATTGAGGTCGTGTTTTTACTTCATTTTCTTGCATTTCTTCGATGGCCTTAGCTATGGGAATCTAATCCCACCTTCAGTTTCGACTATCATGTTATCGTTCATCCCTGCCACCACCTCGCCGGAGCTTGCTCCGACGAACTCCTATTCACTCCGTACATCTCCCAACATACCTGAGATGGCCCTGGGAGCCCCCCTACTGTCGTCTTGCGCTTTATTTGCAGGTCCCAGGTGCCGAAGAGCCCCCATCGGGGGTCGTTTTTGCTGAAGCCCGAGCCGCCTGGAGCCACTCCCCTTCGCTGACATCGCGATGGCGCTCAGGCGATCTTCCCACCATTTTGAAGCTGTCATTCGTATGAGGAAGCTTCCAGGAGGCTACGAGGACCATCAGAGAAGCTCTTGGTTGTCGGAGGCACTCGAATCATCAAAACCAATCTCGCCGGCAACCAGTTCTTCACGCGTTCTTCCATCAATGCCCAGAACCGTTGATCTTGCAACTGTTCTTCCAGCGCTTCAGGGACCATTGGATCTGCTCGAGCCCAGGCCGTCAATCGTTGCAGATCTTCTAATCTGGGTCGTGCATCCACGAAGGGGCATCGCACGATCTGGGCACGACACGTGTCAAGTGAAGCCATTCACGTCTTTCGATCGCACCTTAGGCGAGGGTATTTTGCATTATTTCCCTCGTCAATTTTTAATAGATATTCAGAATTTAAACTTTCTTAGGCAGTTCATTTTATTTTGTAATAATTGCTGAACCACCCCCAAACTTCCCATAATTGCAGTTTAATCCCTAGCATCGTCACCTCACGTGTTTCGTGCACGTGAGGGCAGACATTTTGCACCAGGGGCCCGTTGCCTTTTTGTATTTCGAAAAAATCCAGAAAGGTTTTATTGTTGCATTACGTTTTTGGATTATTTGCATTGGAGACCTCAGAATTTTTGCTAATTGCATTTCAGTCCTCACCAGGCGCGTGCGTCGCACGTGCGTGGGAGGGCTTTTTGCAGTGACACTCTTGGGTTTATGGGCATTGATATTTAGTCTGTAAACTTTTTAATTTAGTTATATATTTGCTGGAAAAATCGCATTTATGCCCTTGTATTTTTGCATCTTTACGATAATACCCCTGCTAGTTTGTAGTTTCTCTTTGTTGCTTTTATTTATTTCGTGCATCTATAAAGTCCTAAAAATAACCAAAAAATGTCATTGTGTATCTGATATATTGCACTTCCACGCACATATTTTTATTTTGCATTTGGTTGCAATTTCATATTTATAAAATTTCAAAAACATGCATTTTCAACACTGTTTGCATTAGAAAATACATAAAAATTATAAAACATTTTTGAAAAATTCCCAAAAAATTATATTTTGTGTGTTTACATGTCTTTTAACTTCAGTCTAAAAATCATAAAAAATACAAAAGAAAACTACTAAAAATAATAAAACCTCAAAAACCTCCATAAAAATCTTAAAAATTCTATAAAAATCCTAAAAATGCAATTTATGTTTCTATATTTTCCCTATTTTATTGTCATTAGTTTAAAATTAATTTGAGGAATTTTGGACACTATTTGATATTTTAATCCTCATTTTAATTTCGGCCAACAACTTTATTCACTGATTTCTAGTATTTTCCCCTTTAAAATACCAAAAATTTTAGGAAAAATCACAAAAACATTAGAAAATTATAAAAAGACCAAAACAGTTTACTTCCTGAATTTTCCTTATTTTTACCTAATTTTATAAATATCTCATCCTTCTCTTTTCTTAATTTATCTATATATTGTATTTAAATAAAAAGAAAATATATAAAATACAAAATATAAAAAGAAAATATAAAATCAGAAATTAAAAACCAAAATATAAAAATATAAAATAAAATACTAAAATAAAAAATATAAAATTAAAAACCCACAAAAAAATAGCATAAGTAGAAAAATATTCACATTCACACATTTTGAGCATTTTGCCCCGTTCTATCTTGTCTGCTCCCTATGTTCGACCTCTACACATACTTGCACCTATACACATCTTTGTTGTAGAGTTATAATAAATTTTAACTCGGCACTGCTTTTCATTGCTTGGTTTCTGTTGTGGGTTAATTGTTGTTTTAATCCGAATTTCGTGTGGTCACCAAAGCGACTCTGTCTCCACCTTGTGTGAGACATATTTAGACTGCCGATTTTTGGGTTAAACAATTCTTCAGGAACAAGAATAAGGATTTCAGGTTGAATCTTCGTCGTTAAGAAGCTAATTTAGCTTCTCGAATCTTTGCTTAACTAGCTGAGTGAAGCTTGAAGCTCGAGTGAACCTTAATGGAGGCTGCAACACGTCAGATACAATGTGGATGTCACTAATGATCAATCTTCGCTGTCGCTCTTCCTCTCGTTCGATCTCTGTCACAGAATGACAGAAGGAGGCTAGGAGGTGACACCCCAAGTGGTGAATAACGGTTGCATGCGGTGGAGGTGGAGTTTATGAAGAAAAGGAAGCTATTGGTGGCTAAGAACAAAGGTGGTTTCATCCACCTGTAACTTGTGATAGATAGAGATAGTGAAGAGGAGTTAGGGCACGGGAGAAGATGCTAGAAGTCGGGAGAATTAGATGGAGTAGGTGGTTGGCTAAAGGTTGAACAGAATTGGTTGCAGGAGGATGGAGAAGTTGGTGGTTCGACTAGTTCGCCACTCCGAGGATGTGGACGGAGGTTGAGGACATGCAGTAACCGTTGGATCATGACTTCCAACGACCAATGATGAGGCGTGAATGGAGCATCTTGATCTGATTACGCGATCAGATCAAGTGGTCGAAATAAGAGCGGAAGTGGACGACCAAATTCAGATCGATCAAGATCAATCAAACGACCAAGGTGGGTGGCAAGTAAGGGCAAAAGCTAGGTCTGCATGGCGAATCGAAGATGCACCACGTGGCCCATTGAAAAATCAAGTAATTGTATAAATTCAAGACAATTAAAAATAAAATAGTCAGAAGTGGATTTAGAAAAATGTTCAACGGAAGTTGTATATCTCGATGAGATCTACAACTTTCTTGTAGAAATCAACGAGAGAATATGTCATCTACACATAGATAAAAATTAATTACATATTAAAAATAACTAAGATAATTTCCTTTTATTTTATTTTGTTATTATTTTATTTTATTTTATATTTTATGTATAATTAATTATATACAATTTTATTCTAATGTTTATTTGATTTTTGTGGCAAATAAATACATCAAATAATAGCACAATAATATGGTTATATAATATATATTAATTAGGGTCAGTTATTTAGGACACACAGATTATTAAGTCAATGATTCTTGGTTAATATCCTTAGTTAAAGAGGTAATATTATAAAATTATGTTATAAATTTGAGCTTTATCACCCACATATACTTAATCTAAGCTCGTCCTTGAGCTAATAAGTAAATAATCAATTGGATAGTTTGATTAACTAGTGAGATCACTGACATGTGCATGTGAATAGATAAGGCTTGATTGATCCAGAACCCTTGGTTTTAGAGATCCTAAGATTCGAAGCTGAATGGTGTCTTAATAAAAAAGAAGTCAACTCCTTTAATTATCAAACTCTCGGGATACACACACATGCACACATACACACACACACACACACACAGATATATATATATATATATATATATATATATAAGAAGTATGATTTAGTGTTGATCGCATCCACAAGAGTAGAAAACATGCTTCACCAAAAGTTCCAATCTCAGAAGCTCTCCTTAGGACCTAACCCTCAACATTAGGAAAATAAATCTAATCTTGCTTCAAGCCACCATCTCTTTAGTTCATATTTAAAAGGTATATATAGAAGGCCAGATAAAGGAGGGAAATAGGATTGTATCATTCTTTTCTCTTCCTCTCATTGGAAAAAGTTTCTCTCAAGTGCCAATACTCAACACATAAGTATATTTTTCTAATGTCAACTAGGGTGTCCATCAAAAAATATTGAGCCATCTATACTAGTTTTCTTGGGAATACACTGGGGAGCATCTTTTTAAAGTATCTAATATAATTGCACCCAGACTTGTAGCATTATCGATGCAGAGCCCTTTTAAATTCCTGCTACCCGACTCAAAAAATCTTAATGATTTGGTCCAAGTGGATACTTACAAGGTTGACTTAAAGGTTGGGAATGATAACCTTGAATGTAAGCTCATATGATGTAGCTTTGTAATGTAATGAGCTTCTCATAATTTTCATCATCATTTTTTTCTTCGTCATTTTCTTTTTGTGAGGGAACTTCCCTTCTTTTTTGCGAGCACCACTGCTTTTACCAAGGATTGGTGCACACTGATCAACTTATTAATTTTATGTCATCATACTCTGGTACTTTAGGTCAAATTCAAAAGACAATATGAGAACCATGTCCCATACTGACTAAGATGCTGACATTCAGGTAAGCCATCATTAATTTTATCCTATCCTCTAACATCATCTAGATCAAATCCAAACTCAAGCCTCAAATCCTAGTTCCTAAAGCATTACCTTGACTCATATCAATCATGAATGCAGTCATTCATGCAATGTGATAGTTAAATTCTTTAAGGAAGATTAAGCATGCAATAAAGCACACATATCTTCTAACTAGGGAAGTGTGAATTTTTATGTCCTAGACCCTAATCATTAAGACATGTTAACTTTAAATATATGGACCCTGTGAACCAAGTGTTAAAGATCATCTCAAGCCTTGGGTGCATAGTGAAAAGAGCCACAGATAAACATAAACTAATAAGTTAGTGAGTTAGTTATTCACAAAAGAATTATGGAAATTATTAATTTTTATTAGGACACAACAAAATGGGTACCCTTGACAAATCAACATAACAATACGGACTACACTAGGATACCCAGTATAACAAAACATACTTCAATTCCTTAAAAATCAAAATAGGATCTTCGAGGTTTAAAATCACAGACCGTCTTATTTTTCAATTGCTTCCTCCTAACAGAGGACACTTTTAAATCTGAATAAGAAAGATCATCATCGACTTGGAGTATAAATCTTTTAGAATGATGCCATTCTTCCTCAAAAGTTATATCCATATACACACAAGAACCCTCAAAATTCTTTACAATCATGGGAAGACGAATCAAACCTTTGAACCTTGCAACAGACTTTTGGGTTTTCCTTAGAAGCGAAAAGATCGACACACAAGGATGACCCAACTTACAAGAAATATGATAATCAAAAACTGAATATCCTCAGAAATGGTGTTGGGACCTCCATGTCCAATTCTTCTATTAATAAATCATCTTCCTCAATCGACATCACCCTTTTCATTGAACTCTTAATCGACTTGATCTTCCCAAATATCGAGTTGAAATCAAGACTTTCCTCTATGTAGATGTTATAAGGATCTAAGACTGAATAACCTCATATAGGCTAAGGACGAGACGGTTTAGTAGACAGCCGCAACCCCTTGGGAACCTAAAGCACTAAAGGAGATTGAAGTGACATATTAACTAATTGAATTGAATTTGTTCATTAATAGTTTATTTTAAGTTAGAAATTATTTACAAGAGTTAGATTAATTCCCACACACCATCAGTTTTTTAAAAGATTTTTGAAATTTTTTACAAATATTGTTATATATGTATAGAAATTTTCCAAATATTTTACAAAGATTTTAAAAAAAGTAAAACTCTGTTTTTCAAATCTTGTTAAAATATTTTCAAAATAATGTCACATAAGCATAGGTTTTCAAAATATTTTACAGATGATTTTTTTTAAACATGTCAAACTGTATTTTCACAAACATGTAAAATAATTGGGAACCATGTCAAATATATATAAAGTTTTCAAAATAATTTTCTAAATATTTTGTACAGAAATCAGTTCCAAGAATATAATATGATACCGTTAGCTCCCATAAAAATTTTGAAAATTTTGAGCTATGGCTAAAGTGTATATATAATATATACAATATTACCCCACGATACTTAGCTTTTGCTATGTCCGCATAGCACAAAGTGAAATGAATCCATAGCTCAACTAAGTACAAAAGAATGCTAGAACTGATGAACAAAAATAATACATGTACGGGAGAGAGAAAAGAATTAGTCAGAATGAATAAACATGGATGGTCCCCCCTATACTTACGTTTTGAAAAACCTAAGTAATGACAAAGACGCAAATACATTGAGGAGATCGAAGAACAAAGACAAGAAAAAAAATAAAATATGAAGAATGTCAGGATGTATTCCCCCCTAAACTTAGGCTGAAAATAGCCTAAGGTAAGAAGGAAAAAGAATAAAGTCAAAGTAAATCTATAAGACAGAGTCAGAAAGAATAAGAATCTGCTCATGTTGAATCTTCTAATGTAAATCTATGTTGATGAATCATGTTTTTTTTTGAAAATTCTGAAATTGAATCACTAGCCATGAAATCAATCACTTCAACAAGAGTTAATCTTTCGTTTGATTCCACAAAATGTCTAAATAACTGCCCATTAACCACAAAGAAAGATGCATTCGCTGAAAGCTGTGAAATCTCTACATTGCCATTTCCATGCACTTCCTTTACTATAAAAGGACCCATCCACTTTGATTTAAGTTTTCCATGAAAAATCTTTAATTTACATTAAATAACCGATGAATCTCGTTTCATCATCTTTATTCTATCATTTTGACCTTAAAAACCCTAGTAAATGCGTGTACATAGGCTTAATTTAGGCATTTTAGAATCCATGCGTCATTGTGTAAATATTGTATAAAATGTTGTTTTTAAAGCCAAAATTATAGAATAAAGAAAAGAAAAGAAAAAAGAATAAAATATTGTAAATATTTTATGACCCGAAACCCCGAGACCTAGGCATCTTGATGACTAGGTCGACAAGGAATAAAGTAGGGGGAGATAAGGGCCAAAAATACAATAAAAATAACTTTTATTTAATTCATTCTTTATTCATTTCGGGACCTATTTTTGTTTCCACTTTTTATACTTCAAATAAAGAAACTTTGACCACGAAAGTTGTAGATAATTTCATATAGAAAAATACAAAATTGATTTCACCCAAAAATAATGTACAGATAAAAAGTTATGATCTGAATAAGTTTCCAAACCCCAACTTCCCAGATATGTATCTCTCAAGTAAAAAGTTGAAACGCGTCAAACTCACTTTAATTGTATATAATTTAAAATAAGCTATCTAATGAAGGTGGTTTCGCTTTTGGCGGAGCTACGGTTTGAAAGTTAAGTCTTGGACCCCACTTGTATACTTATACACATTAAAATATTCTTTTTATTTATTATTCATTATTTCTATAATTTTATATTTTTATAATTTTGAAAATATTACTTATAATATATTTGTACATTAAAATCAGAATAAAAACCTAAATAAAATACAAAATAAAATACTTGTATTACAATACCTAGGTATAATACTTATATACATACCTATATAATTACTATTTCTATTTTATTAAGTGTATAAAATACATCAGAAAAATAAAATAAAAATATATTTAAGTGTATAAAAATACTTTATAAATTTATAAAATAATAAACAAAAATAAATAAATTAAATATACAAAATAAAAATAAAATAATAAAATATATAGAAGAATATATCTATATTGGTTATAAAAGGTAATTTGCATTTTTATACCTCATAAAAATAATTAAAAATCATAATAAAATAATTCATAAAATAATAAGTATTTTTTAATTAATAACCAAAAAATAATAAAATCGTTTATTATTTTAAAATGATTTTACAAGGTTTATTTCCAGGCTTTTTCCTGATTGGTCCACATGGACCAACCAGGTGGGCTGGAGAGTTTACCTCGGGTCAACTCTATGACCCCTCCCTGTGCCCTTGTCAGAACGAGTTTTTGTCCGCTTTCGCGGATTTTTCGAGGCCAAGGCTTTCACTTTTTTATGATGCTTTCTTCTGCAATTTTGTTGCTCGATTATCCATGATACTCGCCCTATGTTTATTTTGGCGATTGGGCCACTGAGTCGTCTGATCCATCTTGTTCTTCTCACCCGCTTCACCACATCTTCAAAAACGTCCCAAACCTTCCATTGATCTTTGAACGCTTTTTGACCGCTTTCTTCATCCCCTTGGGCAAGCTCTGGATCGAAGCTCGTAACAGGAGAGCCTCCAGCTCCCTCGCAGCGTGATTTGGCGGTCGTTAAATGATCTCCAACCCCATCTCCGCCCTCGGACGTGAGGTCCAGTATCTCTGGCATTCCCTACCATTGAGGTCGTGTTTTTACTTCATTTTATTGCACTTATTCACTGCCCTTAGCTGTAGGAATCTAATCCCACCTTTAGTTTCGACTATCGTGCTATCGTTCATCCCCGCCACCACCTCACCGGAGCTTGCTCCGACAAGATCCTATTCACTCCGTACATCTCCCAACACACCTGAGGTGGCCTGGGAGCCCCCCTACTGTCTTCTTACGCTTTATTTGTAGGTCCCAGGTGCCGAAGAGCCCCCATCGAGGGTCATTTTTGCTGAAGCCCAAGCCGCCTGGAGCCACTCCCCTTCGCTGACATCGCGGCGGCGCTCAGGCGGTATTTTCGCCATTTTGAAGCCATCATCCATACGAGGAAGCTTCCAGGAGGCTACGGGGACCATCAGAGAAGCTCTTGATTGTCGGAGGCACTCGAATCATCAAAACCAATCTCGTCGGCGGCCAGTTCTTCACGCGTTCTTTCAGCAACGCCCAGAACCGTTGATCTTGCTGCTATTCTTCCAGCGCTTCAGGGACCATTGGATCTTCTCGAGCCCAGGCCGCCAATCGTTGAAGATCTTCTAATCTGGGTCGTGCATCCACGAAGGGGTATCGCGCGATATGGGCGCGACACGTGTCAAGTGAAGCCATTCACGTCGTTTGATCGCGCCTTAGGCGAGGGTATTTTGTATTATTTCCCCCGCCAGTTTTTGTAATAGATATTCAGAATTTAAACTTTCTTAGGCAGTTCATTTTATTTTGTAATAATTGGTGAACCTCCCCAAACTTCCCGTAATTGTAGTTTAATCCCTGGCCTCTTCACCTCACGTGTTTCGTGCACGTGAGGGCGGACATTTTGCACCAAGGACCCGTTGCCTTTTTGTATTTCGAAAAAATCCAGAAAGGTTTTATTGTTGTATTACATTTTTGTATTATTTGCATTGGAGACCTCATGATTTTTGCTAATTACATTTCAGTCCTCCCAAGGCACGTGCGTCGCACGTGCGTGGGAGGGCTTTTTGCAGTGACACTCTTGGGTTTCTAGGCATTGATATTTAGTCTATAAACTTTTTACTTTAGATATATATTTGCTGGAAAAATCGCATTTGTGCCCCTGTATTTTTGCATCTTTATGGTAATACCCCTGCTAGTTTGTAGTTTCTCTTTGTTGCTTTTATTTATTTCATGCATCTATAAAGTCCTAAAAATGACCAAAAAAATGTCATTGTCTATCTGATATATTGCACTTCTACGCACATAGTTTTACTTTGCATTTGGTAACTTGTAATTTTATTCCTAAAAAAAATTCATAATAAAATAATTTAAAAAATAATAAATATTTTTTTATTTAATAATCAAATAATAATAAAATTTATAATAAAGATACCTAAAAATTTATAATAAAATATTTAGATAAAGATACCTAAAAAGGGTATAAACGGTAACTTGTAATTTTATTCCTCAAAAAAATAAATAAAATTCATAATAAAATAATTTAAAAAATAATAAATATTTTTTATTTAATAATCAAATAATAATAAAATTTTTTACTAATTTAAATTGATTTTAAAATCCTTTTTTCCAAGGAATTTTCTTGTTGGTCCACGTGGACCAACCAGGAGGCTCCGTTGGTTGACCTCGGTCAACTTTCTGACCGAGGTCTGGACCTTGTCAGAAATGGTTTTTGTCCGTCTTTGCGGATTTTTCGAGGACAGTTCTTGCATCTTTTGGTGTCGACGACTTCTTAACTTTCGCTCCTCGTCCATTGCTTTTACACGCCCTTAGCTTATCTAGGGGAATGGGTCGCTGAATCGTCTACGAGCACTCGATCTTCACGCCCACTCGGCCATTCTTTCAAAAAGCCCCCGTCACTTCCCATCCTCTTTGAACCCTTTTTGACCGCTTTCTTCATCCCCTTGGGCAAGCTCTAGATCGGAGCTCGTGACAGGAGAGCCTCCAGCTCCCTCGCGGCGTGATTTGGCGGTGGTTAAGTGGTCTCCAACCCCATCTCCGGCCTCGACCGTGAGGTCCAGCATCTGTGGCATTCCATGCCATTGAGGTCATGTTTTACTTCATTTTCTTGCATTTCTTCAATGCCCTTAGCTGTAGGAATCTAATCCCACCTTCAGTTTCGACTATCGTGTTATCATTCATCCCTGCCACCACCTCGCCGGAGCTTGCTCCGACGAGCTCCTATTCACTCCGTACATCTCCCAACACACCTGAGATGGACCTGGGAGCCCCCCTACTGTCATCTTGCGCTTTATTTGCAGGTTCTAGGTGCCGAAGAGCCCCCATCAGGGGTCGTTTTTGCTGAAGCCCGAGCTGCCTGGAGCCACTCCCCTTCGTTGACATTGTGGCGGGCTCAGGCGATCTTCTCTCCATTTTGAAGTCGTCATCCATACGAGGAAGCTTCCAGGAGGCTGTGGGGACCATAGGAGAAGCTCTTGGTTGTCGGAGCCACTCGAATCATCAAAACCAATCTCGTCGGCGGCCAGTTCTTCACGCGTTCTTCCATCAACGCCCAGAACCGTTGATCTTGCAGCTGTTCTTCCAGCGCTTCAGGGACCGTTGGATCTGCTCGAGCTCAGGCCGTCAATCATTGCAGATCTTCTAATCTGGGTCGTGCATCCACGAAGGGGCATCATGCGATCTGGGCGCGACACGTGTCAAGTGAAGCCATTCACGTCTTTCGATCGCGCCTTAGGCGAGGGTATTTTGCATTATTTCCCTCATCAATTTTTTAATAGATATTCAGAATTTAAACTTTCTTAGGCAGTTCATTTTATTTTGTAATAATTGCTGAACCACCCCCAAACTTCCCGTAATTGCAGTTTAATCCCTAGCCTCGTCATCTCACGTGTTTCATGCACGTGAGAGCGGACATTTTGCACCAGGGGCCCGTTGCCTTTTTGTATTTCGAAAAAATCCAAAAAGGTTTTATTGTTGCATTATGTTTTTGGATTATTTGCATTGGAGACCTCAGAATTTTTGCTAATTGCATTTCAGTCCTCCCCAGGCGCGTGCGTCGCACGTGCGTGGGAGGGCTTTTTGCAGTGACACTCTTGGGTTTCTGTGCATTGATATCTAGTCTATAAACTTTTTAATTTAGTTATATATTTGCTAAAAAAATCGCATTCGTGCCCCTGTATTTTTGCATCTTTACGATAATACCCCTGCCAGTTTGTAGTTTCTCTTTGTTGCTTTTATTTAATTCATGCATCTATAAAGTCCTAAAAATTACCAAAAAATGTCATTGTGTATCTGATATATTGCACTTCCACGCACATATTATTATTTTGCATTTTGTTGCATTTTCATATTTATAAAAATTCAAAAACATGCATTTTCAACATTGTTTGCATTAGAAAATACATAATAATAATAAAATGTTTTTGAAAAATCCCAAAAAATTATATTTTGTGTGTTTGCATGTCTTTTAACTTCAATCCAAAAGTCATAAAAAATACAAAAGAAAACTCCTAAAAATTATAAAACCTCAAAAACCTCTATAAAAATCTTAAACATTCTACAAAAATCTAAAAATACAATTTAAGTTTCTATATTTTCCTTATTTTATTGTCATTAGTTTAAAATTAATTTGAGGAATTTTGGACACTATTTGATATTTTTAATCCTCAATTTAATTTTGACCAACAACTTTATTCACAGATTTCTAGTATTTTCCCCTTTAAAAATACCAAAAAACTGGAAATATCTAGAAAAATCACAAAACATTAGAAAATTATAAAAAGACCAAAAACATTTTACTTCCTGAATTTTCCTTATTTTTACCTAATTTTATAAATACCTCATCCTTCTCTTTTCTTACTTTGTCTATATAGTCTATTTCAATAAAAAGAAAATATAAAAAATATAAAATATAAAAATAAAATACAAAAGCAGAAATTAAAAACCAAAATATAAAAATATAAAATCAAAAATTAAAATTAAAAATATAAAATTAAAAACCCACAAAAAATAGCATAAGTAGACAAATATTCACATTCACACATTTTGAGCATTTTTGCCCCGTTCTATCTTGGCTGCTCCCTGTGTTCGACCTCGACACATACTTGCACCTATACACATCTTTGTTGTAGAGTTATAATAAATTTTAACTCGGCAATGCTTTTCATTGCTTGATTTTTATTGTGGGTTAATTGTTGTTTTAATCCGAATTTTGTGTGGTCACCACAGCGACTCTGTCTCCGCCTTGTGTGAGACATATTTAGACCGCCGATTTTTGGGTTAAATAGTAACCATACATTTTACCTGGGACAAAGTTTTTATATCTAATATGAGCATTATGCCAGTTCTTAATTTTTCCCTTATAGACTTTCATTATAAAAAGTGAAGTGCGAAGAGGTGTCTTGTAGATCGTCTTGTAGGCCCACAGAATTTGGTCTAACAATTGAGACCGGTTCTTCCAATCGGGACATACTAAGTTTTGAACTATGTCTCCCTAAAAAGTGGGTGGTAAGGACTAGTTACTCCATACTCAAAACCATAGTTCTTTGCTAAAGATTTCATCTTTCTATTCATAAAATGGCTACTCCCATCAGAAATCAAAACTTCATGTACCCTGAACCATGAAATAATATGATCCTTCATGAACTTGCAGAAAGTTTTACCGTCTGCAGCTCGGGTTGAAAAAGCCTCTACCCATCTTGACAAATAATCCTCCGCTAACAAGATGTACTCAAAACCTTGACTATTTGGGAAGGGGCCCATGAAATCTATGCCTCAAGAATGAAAGACATCACAAAAAATCCGTTGCATGGACGACTCATATCTAGAACTAATAGTCCCTCCCATCCTCTAGCAAACATAGCACGGTCGTACAAAATCAGTGGCATCTTTAAACAAGCTCGGCCAAAATAAACCACTTTGTAGCACCTTGTGTGCAATTATTTTTTAAGGATATGTGAAAATATTTAAGCACATCACAGAAGCATGGGGATTACATCGAATGCAATCGGGAGCAACTAGTCGCACTAGTTTCTTCGGGCAGCAGAATTTATAAAATTTTTTAAATGATGAAACCACACGATCCAAGAACACTTCTCAGATCTTTTCATCTAAACCACAAACAACTATTAGGCTTACCTCTTAAAGCATGGTTGCGATCGAGTCTCTAAAACAAGAGACCTTTTGTTTCAAGTCCGATCCAACGGAGGAGATACTTGAGAGCACGTTAATGAGATGCATGCTTCTCGCAATCCATGTTGATGATGAAAGCGATAAATCTCTTGATCTTGTCATACAAGATTCAACGTCTTCTTCAAGAGCGAGGCACACCAAAGGAGACGGAGATCCATGAGTAAACAATCCGGCATCATTACGACGATGCTGCGACGATGGAAACTCACTTCTAAGGCATCAAGGTGGATGGCCACAAGAGAGGGAGAGGTAGAGAGACTTGGCGTGTCGAGAATGTGAGAGAGAGATAGAGAAAGAGAGAGAGCATATGTTGTATCTCTTGTTGTAATTTGAAGAGCAAGGGTTACCTCTTCTTATATAGTATTTTGGGATCGATGGATCTCAATCCATGGACAACACAAAATCAATGGATGAAATTGATTTGTATTTCTTTCAATGGGCATGATCTTGTTATAAAACACAACAACAGTTAATTTAATTTAATTTAAATATACCGAATAATCAATACAAATTAATTTCAAATTAAATCAACTATATTTGGAGATAACTGAAAGGTGATAATTATCCATCAACTTTGTTGGTGTATTACAATCTTCTTCCAATGAGATAACATTATCTCATTTCTAATATTATCTCACAATGATAATTCACAACTATTTTGAAATATTGCAATCATGCCATTAGAATATTTTGAATCACATTCACAACCTAAAATAAAATGTAAATTATATTTTCATATAATTATCCAATGTGAATCCAATTCACGTCAATAATTAATCCACAAATATAAATCACAATAGGTTCTCTCCAATATATTATAAATCATATTTATAATGTATCTGGTTAATATGGATAGTGATATTCACATTATTCATATCTATGATAATTAAATCACATTTAATCATCCTGGGTCTATATTCTCATGTGCCCGAATAATATGAATTGCATTCATATTATTCACATCTTTGATAATTAAATCACATTTAGTTATCTTAAATAACTTCTCTTATAATATGAATCAAATTCATATTATTAATGATAGTTAAATCAATTTAATTATTAACTTTCTTAATGCTCGAATACATTTATCAACAGTGAAATTATTCTTGAACTCTTTCAAGGATAATACACTTTCTCTGCGGATACTTGAAGATAAAGACATGGCGATTATATGTTGCACATATAGTGACTTGGATATTGAGATCAAAACTCAAATCCAGATCTTGCGGACCTCCCATAAATGTTTGATTAAATCAAAGCTATAAATTTAATCTTCTTATAGTATATAAATCACATCCAGATCACTATTCAATATTTGGACTAAGATTAAATTACTTCTCTACTGAGAGGAGTCACTATAATCCAGACTAGTTTCATCACTCCCTCGTAATGGAAGCGTCATGGTTAACAATTTTTATGATCACATCACCCTCATGAATTCTCAATACATGTACTAAATATTAAAAATAATTTTAATGAATTTTGGACTATTTATCTAATTTTAAAACCTCAAAACATTTGACCTATTTATTAACTCCCTGATTTAGAATATTTTGTATTTTGAAAATACCTAAAAATTAGTAAAAATTCTAGAAAATTACAAAAACAGAGAAAAAAATATAGAAAGAGAGGAAAATAATTTATTTTACAATTTTTGAATATTATTAGCTATATTTATTAATATAAAACATATATATCTTATATATACTTATATATAAGTATATACTTATTTATAGAATTAGTGATCTTATAAATATTTATAAATATTTTAAATACTTTTAAATAAATAAAAAGAACCGTTCCTAATTGTATTTATTGAATTTTTCTATATATATTATAAATATTACATATATCATATCCATTATAGACATATATATACTACTTATTACATATTAAAAAAATAAAAATATATATAATAAAATAAAACTATAAAAATAAAGGTTAAAAATATATATAATTAAAATCCATAAAAATTGAATATACTTAAAAATAATAATAACAAAATAAAAAACCTCAAAAAATAGTACATAAAAATAGTTGTTTATTCTTTGTAGACAATAATTGTTTGTCTATCATCGTAGCTCTCAGTGGTTTGACACCCTGAATACTTGTGCACTGTACACTTTTGTCTAGGTTTATAATAAATTTTAAACTGCTTCATATTGCTTGCTTTATCTGAATCCGTGGGTAATTTTTTGATTTGATTGAGGTCTTCGAGAGTGGTTTCATCAGCGACTGTGTATCTCGCCTTGTGAGATCACACGACCTCTCCTTGGATTCTCTGTTGATCAGATGGCTTCATAAGTGGTAGAGGTCAAGGGAGGGGTTTGGTGAATGATTAAAAATATAAATTAAACAGCAACTCTAAAATGTGATAAGCTAGATTAACTCTAGAATTATATACAAATCAGAGTGTAATTGCAAAAGTATAAAAGGATACGGGGTGAATATCCATTAAATGAATGATAGAGAATTTTACATGCAAGATTAACACTTGTACCTAACTCACACCTATATAAGAATACAATTTGGATTGGGACGACATCCATAAATATTTTAGTTGAGGCTAAAAAATATGATATATATGTTGTGCTAATATGTATCTCAAGGTATATTAGCAGGTGTTGTCTAGCGTCCCTCGCCAGTCCATTCCAATATTTAAGACGAAAGAGAAGCATGTCAATCTGATTTTTCAACAATGACCAAATAGTAGCAGTAGGCCAATGATAATTGAAGCATTTAATTATGCAAATAATCTTGGTTGGATTGCTAATTACCATGATGACTAGGCTCGATGTATCATCATTGATAAGAGAAATATCCAGTTTAGAGACATATGCATATTAAAGTAAGGAAAATCCGGAAACAAACAACATGACAAATATTATGACAAAGAAAAATAGGAAATCACAACTGAAGCGTCCTATCGTAGGACTCCCCTTAGAGAGACAGTGCCCCCCACTTTACCAGCGTACAGGGCCTTGACATGCCGCTCCCACTTTCCGACGATCCACACTCGTCGATGGTGCGCACCGTGCTTGAGCGTCCTCGAAAGTCACCTCCGTAGATGAAGTCCGAGATCGAGAGAGGAGAGGAGATGAGCGTCCTCGGGAGAGGAGAGGCGTTGAGAATGGTGATAGATTATGTTCGTAACTTACACCTACGACTTTAAGAGATACTTAAAGACGTTCGGGTGGTTACGCTTCGTGAGAGGATAATGAGACATATCCCTTGGAATTCAAACGTACGGTTACAAAACTGACTCGGTCTTTACCACATCACAGTCGTAGCCGCGCCCGAGCCCGTGTTCGGCCCAGCGTGCGTGCGTATGTTGTGGTCTAAATTCCTCTCTAGTCTATTTTCATACTAGTCTTAGGACTTTTCATATAAAAACCAAGTGTCAGTTTTAACTCTCCACGATGTGGGACTAAACAACAGCCCACATGGTTAAAACATTGAATTCCAAGAACTGAGATACATTAATACAACTTGATATTGACTATCAAATTGCATCAAACTATCCCAATACAGTTAATTCCAACATGAACTTCAGTGGACACTTCATAGGACATCCATCATCTGGAGAACGAGAGCTGAGCAAACCATCTTCCATGGAGCCGTTGCCTGGAGTGACATGGATTGAATAAGAACACGACGCATGTTCCTTACTGATGAATCTACGATTCGTCATCTTTATTCATTTATTTTGGCTTAAAATCCCTTACAAAACACCTGCATATAACACTAACTCCACATTCTTACTAACTTGCATCTAAATATTGTACACTTCTTACTAATTTAACCTAAAATAAATAAATAAAGAAAGAAAGAAAACATAAAGAAAAGAAAATAAAAAAAGGAAGACTGTATACAAGCTAACACGAACCCTGAGAGAAGGTCAAGACTTGACCTGATCGACCAGGAATAAATAGGGGGAGATAAGGGTCCTTAAGCAGAAAATCAAAAAAAAAATGTGTGTGTGTTGTTGTAAATACTTCTCACTTATTTTTTGTACATCTGTATAAAACTAACACTAATTTATTTGTGCATTAATTGACCTCAAATCGAATAACTTTCAAAACCAAAGTTGTAAATAAAAATGTATCTTAATTAATAAAAATGATTGCACAATTAAATCATGTACAGAATAAAAGTAGCCACACTTGGAAAAAGCCACTAAGCACGAATTGAAAGATCAATTTCGGCTCCATAGGATCTCAAATTGAACCAATATCACTTCCATTGAATTTTAAATTAAATTATCTTCAAAATGGTTGTGATTTTATAATTTTGAGAGTTACGGTTCAAAAGTCAGTTTTCTAAGGTGGTTTGTGCAATTTTCCCATGTATTTTGTGCATATTGTATTTGTAAATATTTTTACTAATTATTTAAAATAAAAATAAAAAAATAATAAAATCCTTAAAACAAAAAAAACTAATTTTCTCATTTACCCTTGTATATAATGTCATATATGTATATAGCATATGTATATAGTAGTTATTTTTAACTGACCATCATAAAAAATAAAAAAAATAACATTTTTTAATTCAAATAAATAAAGTGACGAAAATTCAAAAAAATAGATAATTTTGTAAATAATTTTATCTCTTTTACTTTATCTCATGTCATCTCTTCCACCAAAAAATTCAAAAATTCATTTCAAATACCATCTCTTATCTCTTTATCCAAAAAATTCAAAAATCAAATTCCATTCCGTCTTTTCTATTTATATGGCTCATTCTCCCTCATTCCAACTTGATCAATCTTTAGAGAGAGGAGCCCGATCTCCAAGAGAAAATTTCGTCGAGAAAGTTGACTAGTCTCCAAGCCGTCCGGTGACAGCGAGTCGGCCTTGTCGAGGCGATCACGATTCATTTTCCGCTCCTAAGGTGAGATCCGCATTTTTCTTCGTACTTTTATCTTATTTTAATCGTATCTTCATTGTTGCAATTTTATTTCATCGTCATTTTTTTTAGATCATAGATTCATCATCACGATTTGATCCACCAACGATTCGAGTTTTCATCTCATCTTCTCGATCTCTCCGCCTTCGATTTCTATCTCCCACGATCTATCAACTCCAACCATGCACGGTAGTCGAAGAATCAGATTTAATCTTCCACTTTTGCCGGATCCCCGTTCATTTTTTTCTAATTTGTAAATAAATAAAAAAAATGTTTTTTTCGTCTCTAACGTTTGTTTTGCAGGGTCATATAAAAAACAAAAAAAATAATAAAAAAATAAAAAAGAATTTCTTTATCCCTTCTATTTCCTATTTTTCAGATTTAAAAAATATAAAAAATTTCTTTATTCACTATTTACAAAATAAACACAAAAAAATAATAAAAAAACAAAAAATTGCAGTAGGCGGTGGGCCGTCACCCCCGCCGCCCGCACCTTCTTCCATAGCCCTCCAGCGCAGCCACCGCCCTCGGCCGCCTCCTCACGCGGCCACGCCATCGTCGCGCCGCCCACAGCTCCAAAAATGCCACGCCTTGCCAACAGCCCTCGTGTGCCCCCTCCTCAAGCCACGAGCGTTGCTACCGGGGATCGTCTCCGTCGTGCCCTCCATCCGCGTAGAGGCGCACGTCCCTCCACCGACCACCGACTGCGCCCTCCGTCGTACGCTCAGGAGCCCCGCTCCTCCTCGAAGTCCTCTACGCCGCCCATTGCAAATAGCCGCCCTCCTAGCAGCGTCGCCAGCGACGGCCGACAACGCCCCTCCACGCGCACCCGCCATCGCCGCCCATCGATGCCGACTTCCTCTCTCCGAGCGCCACCCTCCGCCGAAGCCCGCCGACCTCCGAGCTCCTCCACAATCTGAAGAGGCGGAGATTGACTCCCTTGGTGCCCCTCTTCCCCCTTTTTCAAGAAACAGAAGAACAAATGTGAGAAAGAAGCCCTCACTGGGGTTTTTGAATAAAAAATATCTTTGAACAAATTGCGGACCTACCCCTCAGAAGATCTTCAAATTGCAAACAAGTCCCCACTTTCAGAAGAGCACATGACATGCACATGACATAGTGGTAAAATTGCACATTCTCTCTTTTATTTATTTTTCTTTTTTATTTGAGGCAAAAACATTGAATCTTTGCATTTCAGTCCTTGTGATTTCAGACAATATTTTGCTTGTTCTTTTCATTCAAATAAATGCTTTTTATTAGTCTAAAAATTCTGGAAAAAATTGTGCTACGTTCCTGATGTACAAATCCATTTAGCATGAAATGTTCATTATATTTTGCCTTCACTTAATATTTTAAAAAATCGAAACCATTAACTTTTTGCATGTCCAGACTTTGAACATTCATAAAAATTCGAAAATTCCTTAAAAAATCCAAAAAGTAGAGTAGTTGTATTTCATTGTCATTAAATTTCTGACCAATTTTCACGCATTGATTATTTATAAAACTCAAAAAATTGAAAAAAAATAAAAAATCTTATAAAAATCATAAAAAATTGTACAAAAATCCAAAAAATTGTGATTCCAGTTTCTCTTTGTAGATATTTGTGTTTTAAAAATAATTGCCAGAAGTTTTGGGTATTTAAAAGATTTTTAAATTGCAAATCACTCCAGGCTATGCACATTTTCTCATTTTCTCACTGTTACTTTTTTATAAAAAATACAGAAACATCTGAAAATTGCACAAAAATTCTTTAAAATATTTCAAAATTTTTAGAAACCAAAAACATTTTCTTTGATATTTTCTGAGTATTTTTGACTAATTGAAAAATTGCAAAAAGAGTTGGTGTGCATATTCTTGACCTTGTTCGTATTGTTTGTTATTTTCGAAAATTAAAAAAATTGCAAAATCAAAACCACTAAAAATTTGAGAATCAGAACCTATAAAAAATTAAAAAATATTTGGAATAAAAAATTAAAAATTCACAAAAATTCACAAAAACCAAGGATAGTTGTCCTTTGAGATTCCTGTTTTCTCTTAATTAGTTTCTGATTAATTGAATAACCCTCGGGAATTGTAGCCTCCCTGAGTTCGATCCTGTCCACTATACAGGTTAATAAGTAGCAAAACAAAAAAATATTTTTTTGTTGTCACGGGATTTTGGGGGACAATAGCAACGACAACCACATTTACCATTATCAATCAATTTTTCCGCCCCTGAATTTCGCGCTTAACAAAATGGCGCCGTTGCCGAGTATAATTTCGAGACTTTGCATATGATAATTCACTTATGTATAGAAAGTCAAGTGCTGGCATGATAAACACATTCGAAGAAAGACTTTCTCCCCTGATCAGAAAGTTTGGTTTATTGATGCTAGTTATTTCCAGGAAAATTGAAAAGCAAGTGGTCAGGACCGTTCATCGTGAGAGCTGTGCGTGACAATGGGAGTATTGTCATATCTGGGTTGTCATCTAACGCACAACCATTTGTTGTGAACGGACAGTTGCTGAAGCCATATCTAGATCATGATACATTCCTACCCGTTGTGGATTCTATATCTTTGGTATCAGACGATGATCTTTTGATTCCACCTTCTGCGTTCGATACATAAGCTCAACACCTTTTGTATATCCTTTCCTTTCACTCTTTCTTCTCCCGTTTTATCATTCACCCCTTTTCCATGTGTGTGTATATATGATATACTTAGGATGTGCTTTATCCTAATTATGGAGGAGAGAAGGATTTGTGTTGTTCATATCCGACCTATTTATCGTCCTTGTTGTTGCTACCTATACTTAGGGATACTCTACCCTAAGTATGGGGGGGTGATGTTGTTCATATTGTGTCTTTGTGAGTCTGTATATTCTCTTCATCGATTTTCCCCTTTGTACATTCTACTATACGTAGGATTACTTGATCCTAAGTATGGGGGGATCACCAACTTCTCGTCTTTTTATCTTTTCTTTGAGTCATTGTAGCATAGGAGTCTTTTCACCTTTCTATACTTAGCACGAGTTATGTGTTCCTTTGTCGCTCTCTGATCACTATGAGGACATAGTTCGAGCTAAGTGTAGGGGGTGTCGTATATATTGTATATATACTTTATACATAACTCGTACTTTTAAATACTTTTATTTGGGGGGTTATGTGTATATTTTGTAA
Organism: Ottelia alismoides; assembly: GCA_037367405.1. Lineage (NCBI taxonomy): Eukaryota > Viridiplantae > Streptophyta > Magnoliopsida > Alismatales > Hydrocharitaceae > Ottelia > Ottelia alismoides. Next base: position 272,176 of record JAZKJV010011804.1, on the reverse strand, counting down.
AATCCACATATATAAAAAACAAAAAAAACAAAAAAAACAAAACAAAAAAAACTAAAAAAAACTAAAAAAACTAAAACTAAAAAAACAAAACAAACAAAAAAACAAAAACAAATAAAAAAATAAAAATTCTCTTGTATATATTTTACTAACCCTTTTTCAATAAAAAACTACAAAACCAAAAATCTATAAAAATTTGCATAATTAAAAAAAAGCTTTCTTTCACATTTTCATTTTTCCTCCAAAAAAACCATAAAAAGTTCAAAATTAGAAAATTAAAAAAAAAAAAGAAGAGTGTTCTTTTCACATGTGAAAAAAAACACTCTCTGCATTGTCCATATGTTGCATTTGCATGTGTATGTTTCAGGATAGTATTGATATTTAAACTATGTCTGGAATAAAATTGAAGAATGAAGCTTAGTTGGACCTTAATCCACCTAATTCTCAGAGGAACTTCACCGAGAAATAGGATTTTAGAAAGCTTCATGTCTCTGACTTAATTCTTTGAGTTCCACATGAGAATGTGCATCGTTTGACTCTTAGTGTGTAACATGATCTCTTCATTCCGGGTACAACTCTGGAATAGGGAATTAATTTGTACTCCCGTACACTATGCACTTAGCTCAACTCAGACGGGATGTTGGAAGACTGTGTGAGTTTCTTTTCTAGTAGCGTGGAAATCTAAAGACTGGAGTACGGGTTGAAATAAAGCTTCGGAAAAGGGATGGATGGCTGGGCACAATTTTTTCTAAGACCCCAACACATGTACGGGAAAAAGATTCTATATCTGTAGGGGCACAACAAGATCCAAGAAGAGCCACCAAAAATCCAAATACAAAGAAGCCACTACCAAATAAATATCTGATCAAAAAGGTCCAAGCTTCGAGAAAGTCTGCAGATCTTGGTGGAGACTCGACTACACTGGCCAGCTTCACAAGGAGAGGTGACTACACTGGCCACCCTCAAGTTCTTTTCTCCTTTCTTCTAACTTCTCCCCCAACTTGATTGTGAGCACAGCACGACAGACCTTAGAAGGAAATACCTGACTCCCCGATGACGAGTTATTGGAGAGGAGATTTGCATGATAGTCCGGCATTCTGGATGGGAAGAGGTAAAACCTTTCACACACATGAGTCGATTGTTCAATGCTCATAGGGTATGCTTTGGGAAGAGGATCGATCTAAGATGACTTCTTGGCCAAAACTGTGACAAAGATGTATAGAACTTGATGGTTGTTGGTTTTAAAATTCTAAGTCTCACAGAAGTTCCGACACACCAATAATCTAAAGGTCCGACACAGCTCCAAACTACAATTTTATGAAGATAAGTTTAATACTCAATATTGTCCTACTTTCTTTATTTTCCCTTCCTTTTTCTTCTTCACTTATTCTTTCAAATAAGTGTTTGCTAAGGGACTAGCAAAGGTAAAGCATAGGGGGATGATGAATCTGCGATTCGTCATCTTTATTCATTTATTTTAGCATAAAATCCCTTACAAAATACCTGCATATAACACTAACTTCACATTCTTACTAACTTGCATCTGTAAATATTGTACACTTCTTACTAATTTTAACCTAAAATACATAAATAAAGAAAGAAAGGAAAAATAAAGAAAATAAAATAAAAAAAGGAAGACTGTATACAGGCTGACCCGAACCCCGAGAGAAGGTCAAGACTTGACCTGATCGACCAGGAATAAAGTAGGGGGAGATAAGGGTCCTTAAGCAGAAAAGCAAAAAAAATGTGTGTGTGTGTTGTTGTAAATAATTCTTACTTATTTTGTCTATATCTGTATAAAACTAACACTAATTTATTTGTGCATTAATTGACCTCAAATCAAATAACTTTCAAAATCAAAGTTGTAAATAAAAATGTGTCTTAATTAAAAATGATTGCATAATTAAATCATGTACAGAATAAAAGTAGCCACACTTGGAAAAAGCCACTTAACACTAATTGAAAGATCAATTCCGGCTCCATATGATCTCAAATTGAACCAATCTTACTTCCATTGAATTTTAAATTAAATTATCTTCAAAATGTCAGTGATTTCATAATTTTTGGAGTTGCGGTTGAAAAGTCAATTTTCTGGGGTGGTTTGTGCAATTTTCCAATGTAATTTGTGCATATTGTATTTGTAAATATTTTTACTAATTATTTAAAATAAAAATAATAAAATAATAAAATCCTTAAAATAAAAAAAGCTAATTTCCTCATTTACCCTTGTATATAATGTCATATATGTATATAGTATATGTATATAGTTGCTATTTTTAACTAACCATCATAAAAAAAATAAAAAAATAATATTTTTTAATTCAAATAAATAAAGTGACGAAAATTTAAAAAAATAGATAATTTTGTAAATAGTTTTATCTCTTTTACTTTATCTCATGTCATCTATTTCACCGAAAAAATCAGAAAGCATTTCAAATATCATCTCTTAGCTCTTTATCCAAAAAATTCAAAAATCAAATTCCTTTCCATATTTTCTATTTATATGGCTCCTTCTCCATCATTCCAACTTGATCAATCTTTAGAGAGAGGAGCTCGATATCCGAGAGAAAATTTCGTCAAGAAAGTTGCCTAGTCTCCAAGCCGTCCGGTGATAGCGAGTCGGCCTTGTCGAGGCGATCACGGTCCATTATTGCTCCTAAGGTGAGATCCGCATTTTTCTTCATACTTTTATCTTAGTTTAATCACATCTTCATTCTTGCAATTTTATTTCATCATCATTTTTTTAGATCATAGATTCATCATCACAATTTGATCCACCAACGATTCGAGTTTTCGTCTCATCTTCTCGATCTCTCCGCCTTGATTTTTATTCCCACGATCTATCAACTCCGACCACGTACGGTGGTCGGAGAATTGGATTCAATCTTCCACTTTCGTCGGATCAACATTCATTTTTTCCAATTTGTAAATAAATAAAAAAATTTATTTTTTTCGTCTCTAACGTATGTTTTGCGGGGCCATATAAAAAACAAAAATAATAATAATAAAATAAACAAGAATTTCTTTATCCCTTTTTTTTCCTGTTTTTCATATTTAAAAAAATAAAAAAATTCTTTATTCACTGTTTACAAAATAAACACAAAAAATAATAAAAAAACAAAAAAAATTCAGCCGAAAAATTCCAAAACTTTCAATAACCAAATGTAAATATGTCGAAAAGTAAAGTTTTTTATGCCCTAAAAGTGTGTCCTTACTAACATATACGCACTAAATGTGTATATAATTAATCTAGTGTGCACAGAAAAAATGTAAGTACCTCGAAACAGCATGAGAAAGTTGATCGCCATAATTATTATTCTATTTGAAACTAAATAAAAAATAAAATCGAAAAATACTATTACATGCACATTAATATACTCTAATACAGATAAAATTAGTTTTGAAAATAAAAAAACATGTAATGGTTTTAATAAATAAAAACATCCAAACATACCTTTTTACTTTAAAAAATATAAAAATGCAAATGAAAAATATAAAATTCCAAAAAAATGTTACCTAGATATTATAGTATACTAATAGTTACATAAAATTACATAAAGTATACCATAAAATAAAATACATAATAAAAATCTTATGCATTAATACACTATAATATCTCGTAACGGCCTCCTATTTGTTAGGAACAAAAAATTCAAATGGATGGTCCAAATTAAATGAATTTAATTAATACATTAAATCTTCTTCATTATCAATTTTAAAACCACAAGGGCTCTCTTCCCTCACGTCACTTTTATCTTGCATTTTGAAAGAGATAGAGAGAGTTAAAGAGAGAGAGAGAGGGAGGAAGTGATATCTTCCCGAACGTCCATGTTCGTCGTAGGAGAAGGCGGCAGCGAATCCGAAGAGGAGGAGAACACGAATCCGTGATCAAAAGGAGGCACGACGACCGCGACGGGTAGAGATAAGCTTTGGATCAAGGTATGTATCGGATTTAGAATTTTCGTATACATAATAGTTGGATTTTGAACAATATCTCTAAAAGTATATATCGGCTCTAGGTTATTATGTATATACGTCGATTCAATCTAGAATGGACTATTGATTGTATGTATCGGTCTAAAATCTCATATTAACAATGATCACATCCGTTATAGATCTCTTAATGTATGTATCATCGTACGATTTGTTGTGTGATTAATGATCATGTCCGGAATAAGACCTTTAAATATATGTTTATGATTTGTATGACAATACTTATATTTAATGACTTGATTTCAATGTGATATCTAAATATACATGCCGGATCCGTAAGATGGTCTTATTGGGAGTAGATCTCTCTATATGTATCAAACATTCGCGTTCGCACCATACCATCATACTATATTCAGGATTAAAACTTTTGAAATCGATTGTTGTATTGTCTTTTTCCGGGATACGATACAACATGGATTAATTTTAAGTGTTTGTCAGCTTTTGGATTTCTGTCTACACACTGCCCCTAAATCAAGATTTTATGAGCACTTTGGTTACATGATCTGTGATCTGATTAGCAAAAACCTTTTAGGTTGTTAAATAATGATCACTATATAAATAATAATAATAATAAAAGATATTGTAAAGTTTACAATCTCGTTAATGATGAAAGATTGAGATAAGTGATTCCATCAAGCAAATGAGAGATAAATTGTATTATCAATGGCACGTGTTAACAGGAAAAAAACAATAATACGCATATACAAAGTGAAACATGATCACGACCAATCTACACTGGTTAAGGTAATATCGTATACATATTTTCGTTGTAGAACATCTCGTGTAAAGTTCATATTACCTATTAAATTCATAGTGGACCCCTTACTTCTCATGTAAAGAATACTAGCATGTAAATTAAAAATGTAACTGAAGATACAATATTACACTAGTTAAATGTGAACGAAACTTGTTAGGAATACAATTAGTCGCTGGTAAATTAAAAGTTATCTTCCTAATTTTGATCTTTAATTACATGGAATATTTTTTTCCTAAATCGCATTGGTTTTACGAGTGATTTTGGAATATCAATTGTTCAACTATTACAGAATTGTGCTTATACAGTCTAAACTATTAGTGACAAATTCATTAACACGTTGAATTAATGGGGATATTTTTCCCCTTCATGTAATATCGAATCAAAATTAAAAGTTAAAGAAGATTTGAGGCACAGACTCATAAAGAGTCACATGGACAACCGCAAGGGGTTGTATTAGCCGCAAGAGGCGTATGGTTGCAAGGAACCATAGAGGTAAAAGCTAAGTCCTCTACAACTGCAGCTACACTATCATGTCATGTCAAGAACCGCAAGTGCCAGTGGTTGAAAACATATAACAAGATACGTAAATGAATGTGATGTAAGAAAATGGTTTATAAGGAGAAACCATCATTAAAAATTCATGAAATGGTTTAATAAGAGAATGAACCATCACATATTATACAAGAATTGGTTTACTAAAGTTAAACCATCAAAGTCATGGGGTTAATATGTAAAGTGATTTATATATTTTATAAGTATGTAATTTGCTTGGTATTTTATGAAATATGCCCCAAGTAGAAATAAATGTTTGTCATACCTACTTATGCAATTTACGTACTTTACATGCATATCCATGTTTATGAAAGAAGCCAAACTATACATGATAGGGATCGAACTTAAACATGCATGGAAAATATCTATGCACGGGATGATGTGTATACATGAAAATCAATGTACATGAATTATAACGGATCAAGGATCGTTAGAATACCCATGCATGGACCCCGATGCATACTGGGGATTAGGCTCATACAAATTTATGTTTGTCAATTTTAGGTGATGAACAGTGTTGACTGCATTTTCAAGATCGTGCTACAGACTCATTGAGATTTCTGACATGGTACGATTTAGCTTGTGAAGACCTAATGGATATCTGTATGCCCACATGAACTACCGAGATGCTATTTTAATTCCTAAAATAGTTTTTTTTATTTTCCCTAGTTTAGTGTTGTAATAATGGAACTTCTAGTTTGTATGGGTATTTTATGGAATTGATATTTTCTCTGCTCATTGTATGCCATTTATTTATTTTTTGGTAACGGTTCGGTCGTCGATCAACTATCGCAAGCTTCCGTCGATTGTCACGATCCATTCCGTTACAAATGGTATCAAAGCTAGAGTTCCTCTGGACATAGGATATCCACAATTCTTAGTGATCTAAGATTTATATATAGAGAGATTTAGTATCACAAGTCATGACCTTGTTAATTTTTGAATCAGATGGCTCCTCATCATGCAATTAAAGCCATTGAAGACGGTGACTCATCGATGAGCCAAGAAGCCGTTATGGATATGCAGAAGCAGATGTTGGAATTAATGTCACTAATGGCCCAACAACAGAAGAGTCAGGCGTCCAACTCTAGTGGACTGACTCTAAAGACCTTCATCCAACATGATCCGCCCACCTTCAAGGGTGAGCATGAGCCAGAAAAAGCTGAACATTGGCTAAGAGAGATGGAGTTGACTTTTGAGACAACTGATTGTCCTGAGGAAAAAAAGTGATCTTTAGGACATTTCGTCTGCGGGACAACGCAAAGGAGTGATGAACTTCATGCAAGGGAATCTACTTTTCAGAGGCTCCAGTCATTAAGTGGGACGATTTTATTGAGCGCTTCATTGAGCGTCCTGAGCATGCTAAGGATGCAAAATGTCAAGAGTTTATAGATCTCCGACAAGGAAATATGACAGTCAAAGAATATGCAGCAAAATTTCAGGAATTGGAGAAGTATGACAAGAATATATGTGACAATAAAAAGCAACGAGCCAGAAAGTTTATAGAAGGTTTGAATGCGCGACCGAGCATTAAAGTGCTCACTAGAGGTCCGAAAACTTTATCTGAGGTGGTTGCAGTGGCTGTGGAGATTGATGCATCATACAGGAGGATACATCAAGCTAATCCTCGGAAGCGCCCTCACAAGCCGAAATTCAATGATAAGAGGCGTCACACTGCAATGAATGCCAAGAAGACTAAGACCGATGATACATCAGCAAATCGGAAGTACACATATGAGGTGTGTCCGCATTGTGATAGGAGACATCCAGGAGAATGATACAAGCTAACCACTACTTGTTTTAAGTGCCGAGAAAAAGGTCACTTCATGAAAAATTGTATGAAGGACGTCAAGGATCAGAAGAAGCCATTCGAGCAGAAAAAGAAGGTAGTAGGAAGAGTTTTTGCTATCACTCCGGAGGATGCAGAAGGTGCCAACACGATAATGGAATGTACTCTACTAATTGAAAACCATTTATGTCATGTTCTTTTTTATTCTGGTACCACACATTCCTTTATCTCAAATACTTTTGCGAGAAAGTTAAGTTTAGAAGCAAGTGAGCTTCCTTACGTACTTACAGCTTCTTCACCAATGGTGATATTATTGCTACGGGTATGTACTTAAAGGACGTACATGTTTTGATAAGAGAAGACACCCTCACTGTCAATTTGATATTATCTCCCATCACAACCTATGATGTCATCTTGAGAATGGATTGGTTATGGGAGCATTATGCAACGGTCTATTTTCGAGAAAAGAAAGTGATCTTGAGTAGACCAAACCATGAGGAGATAGTTATTCGTGGCACATGTAAGAGTGGGGAATTGGTCATCTCATCTTTACAAGCAAGCCACCTACTAGCTGAAGGTTGCATCATATTCCTTCCTAGTATAATTAGCACTGAATCATCACATATACATCTTGAAGATTTAGATGTGGTCAGTGATTTTGCCGATGTCTTCCCAGACGATCTTCTTGGACCACCTCCTCATAGAGAGGTTGATTTTTCAATTGATGTAATCCTAGGAATGACACCGATTTCCAAGGCTCCGTATAGAATGACACCTGCAGAACTTGAGGAGCTAAAGAAGCAGATACAAGAACAACTGAATAAGAGATTTTTACGTCCCAGTGTTTCTCCATAGGGAGCACTCGTTCTTTTTGTGAAAAAGAAAAAAGGGTCTCTTAGACTCTGCATTGATTATCGAGGTCTAAACAAAGTGACCATGAAGAATAAATACCCGTTACCTCGTATTGATGACTTATTCGATCAGTTGCAGGGAGCAACGATTTTCTCAAAAATTGATCTGCGTACAGGTTACCATCAACTCCGGATAAAAGAGGCGGATATACTAAAGACAGCTTTCAGGACAAGGTATGGTCATTATAAATTCTTGATCATTCCATTTGGTCTTACTAATGCTCCAGCAGCTTTTATGGAGCTATTGAATATGGTATTCTGAGAATACCTTGATAAGTTTATCATCGTGTTTGTGGATGATATATTGATATATTCATATGATCTGGAGCAACATCGAGTACATTTGTAGATTGTATTAGAAACCCTAAGGCAACACCAACTTTATGCAAAATTCTCTAAATATGATTTTTGGTCAGATAGAGTCATATTCCTTGGTCATGTGGTATCTAAGGATGGTATTGAGATAGATCCAACCAAGGTAGAAGCCATGATGAATTGGAGTCAACCCAAGAATGTTTCGAAATCCGGAGTATTCTTGGCTTGGCCAGTTATTATCAGCGATTTATTCAGAATTTCTCAAGGATATCACTTCCATTAAATAAGCTCTCTCGAAAAGATGTGAGGTTTATATGGTCTGAGGAGTGTGAACAAAGCTTTTAAGAACTGAAGCAGAGATTGACTACAGCTCCAATCTTAACCTCACCATCAGGCAGTGGAGGTTTCGTGGTGTATACTGACGCATCAGGCACAAATCAGGCATGACACTCGGATATGTCCTTATGCAGAATGAGAAAGTCATCGCTTATGCCTCACGAAAACTAAAACCACAAGAAAGGAACTACCCAACTCATGATTTATAGTTAGCAGTAGTAGTCTTTGCTCTAAAAATATGGCGTCATTACCTCTACAGTGAGCAGTTTGAGGTGCTTAGTGACCATAAGAGCCTCAAATATATTTTCTTTCAGAAGGAACTTAATCTGAGACAGCGATGCTGGCCAGAATTCCTAAAAGATTACGACTTTGCAATCGATTATCATCCAGGAAAAGAAAATGTCGTAGCAGATGCATTCAGTAGAAAATGAGAAGGTAAACTGTCTAGTTTAAAACTTCAGTGAAAAATGATGAAGGATTTTAAAGATTGGAAGCCTTTCTTGAGCGAATTGAGAAAGATATCTTTTGCAGCACTCAAGATTCAACCAGAGATAATTGGAAAGATATTGACTGCATAAAAAGTAGATGTTGATCTTTCTAAATTTATTGAAGCATACAAGAAAGAAGGTTCTGATTTCACCACCGGAATGGATGGAGCCATAAGGTACCGCAACAGATTATGGATTCCAAGTGATATTGAGTTGATGTAGGAGATTCTAGATGAAGCACACAGATCGATGTACACTATCCATCCATGTACAACAAAAATGTACAAGGATATACAACGGAACTTTTGGTGGCCAAAGATGAAGAATGACATTGCAGAATTTGTCGCTAGATGCTTAGTATGTTAGCAGATCAAGATTGAACATCAAAGACCTGCAGGACCTATTCAACCCTTGGAGATACCCGAATGGAAGTGAGGGCACATAACGATGGACTTTGTCACTGGTCTACCCAATACCACAAAACATCGTTATGACATCATATGGGTGATTGTTGATCGATTAATCAAATCGGCACATTTCCTACCTATCCGCCTGGATCAATCGACAGACAGTTTAGCTGAATAATATGTGAATGAAATTATTGTTGTATTAAGAATTGTAATTAGATTTTAATTGGAAAATATATGTAATAACAATTGAAGTTAATTTGGTTTCAATTGGTAAACCAAATGCCTTGGAGGGAAAGTTGGGAATTTCCAAATTTGAAACATGGAAAAGTTTGGGTGGAAGTTTAGTACCATACCTTGGAGTTATAAACTTTTGGTGGGCTTATATATGAGCTCAGATCCCAAGCTCATGTAGCAATAGTAGAGAGGAGGAATGGAGGACCACACACACGCGCGCGCTCCGCTCCGGCTCGAGCTCGAGAGAGTCAATTCAGATCTCGATACTTTTGCTACAAGTTTCATTTGGTAAGTCAATTAAATTAATCACACGATAATTTGGTAAGTCTACTAAAATGAGAATTCAACTCGCCATTATGGACGCGATTCTGGCCGTGATTTCGGGATCCGAAATGACGCGCCCGTTGAGGGGCGTTTTCGAAAATCGAAAGGCACCGCGCTAGGGCACGCGACCGTCTATATATATATATATCCCTTCCCCCACGTCGTGTTTTCTACACTCGCAAGAAAATCTCTCACGTCGTCTTCGCTTTGTTTTTTGTTCCTCTCGCGGATGAACCTGTCTCTCCTTCTCTCGACTGCAGTTCTCTGAAGTACATTCGAGGACAATCTCGTTAGTGTGCGCGGACGAAGATCGTGTGTCGTCGTATCCTAAAAGCGGATCGCAGTACCCTACGCATCGGTATTGTGGGGGAGATATCCTATCTAAGGACAATCCATTTCATTTACGCTTCAGTGATTTCTAGTCTTTCTTACATTTTGTTTACCACAATTCGTTTATTTCTTTACCTTTTCTAAATATTGCCTTATTTTATGTTTCCGTTTATTTAATTGGTTCCTGCTTACATTCTGTAATCGTATAATGGATTAGAACTGCATGATTTTAATATCGATAATCTATAATGCCTTTATTTCAATCCATTTGGATCCATGTAAAGACTGTTTAACATATGCGAAGGTCATCTTGTTTTCAACAATCTTAGAAAGGATATCCGAAACTGATTTTAAAATAATGTCGGTAAATCGAGGATAGATATGACAGGTATGTCTGAAAAATTTAGTGATCAGAATTTCAAGTGTTGCACAATAGGATTAATTACTATGTTTGAAACTGATTGTCCTATGGTGGAGACGGAAAACCCCACACCCGATAGCCATAAGGCGCAATCCGCGTAGAAGGAGCGAGATCGTATATGTCATGTTTGCATCTTGTTCTCCCTGTCCAATATGTTGTTTGAAGTGTACTGTTCGTCCACGCAGACTGCGAAGGGGCTATGGGAAGAGTTGGATCGGAAGTATAACACCGAAGATCTCGGTATTGAGAAATACTCCGTGCTCAAGTTTTTGAAATTTTCCATGGCCGAAGGGAAGTCTGTTTCTGAACAGGCACATGAATTCTAACTCCCACTCCATGATTTAGAAGATGTCGAAATGAAATTTTCAGAGAAATTTCAGGTCATGTGCATCATAGAAAAATTCTCTAAGTCTTGAGAAGACTTCGGTATGACCTTTAAATGCAGGCAGGGGAAGATTTCCATGGATGACTTGATGGTGACAATTATTATAAAGGAGGAACACATGAAACAAAAGCACGTGCTTCCTGTCGATATTCATGCTAAGGTCAATCCCATGACCTCGAAGGGCAAAGATAAGAAGGGAAAGGGTGCTAATAACAATAAAATGAAACCAAAGGACAAGATCCAAAAAAGACAAAGAATAAACCTTGCTGGCACTGTGATCAGGTTGGCCATTGGAAGAAGGATTGTCCGTCCTTAAAGGCTCAACCTAAGCGTGCAGACGGGAGTCCGCAAGTGAATATGATCACTATGGGGCTCAGGGCTAGCGAGGGGTATGTCTCTGTAAAATCTGAACTATCCATATCCATGATCCAAATGAGTGGCTCATGGATACGGGAGCCAATGTAAATATTTGTTTTGAAAGAACTTTGTTTTCTTCTTATCAGACATGCAGTGGTGGGACTGTAAAGATGGGGAACGATTCTGCAGCTAGGGTGCTAGAGTCGGGACAAGTCAACTTGAGACAGCTAGGGTGTAAAGATGGGGAATGTTCTAATTCTGTGTCTCATGTTGTGAATAATCTAGAATCTTGTGATCTGTGGCACGGTAGATTGAGACATGTAAACTTAAATTTAATTAAAAGAATGGTGAATTTAGAGTTGATCCCTAAACACACTATTGATAAAAACTCAAAAATGTGAAATCTTGAGCAAGCTAAGACACCTAAGAAGTCTTTTCAGTCTGTCTCTACAGATAATGAGATCTTGGATCTAGTGCACACGGATATCTGTGAGTTTAATGGTGTGTTCACCCGAAACAATAAGAAATACTTTATCATCTTTATAGATGATGACAATAGATATTGCTATGTATATCTAATTAAAACCAAGGATGAAGCCTTAGAGAAATTTCTTATATTTAAGAATGAAGCTGAGACACAAACAAGAAAAGTGCTTAAACGCCTTAGGTCAGATAAAAGAGGTGAATATACTTCTAGCTTATTTGATGAACAATGCAAATCGTTTGGCATAGTTCATGAAGTTACAACCCCATATTCATTGCAATCAAACGGGATAACAGAATGGAAAAATAGAACCTTAACTGACATGATCAAGGCTCTCCTACAGACATCTGTACTTCCAACCTATATGTGGGGAGAAGCCTTGAATATAGCCTGCAATATTCTGAATAGGGTTCCTCCAAGGCATATGGAAAAGTGTCCTTTTGAACTTTGGAGAATTAGGAAACCGATTTTAAGATATCTCAAAGTGTGGGGCTGTCTCGCTAAGGTTTTAGTCCCAAAACACAAGAGAAAGAAGCTTGGTCCTAAAATTGTTGATGCGGTCCTCTTAGATTACTTGGAAAATACTTATGCATATAGGTTCTTGGTAATTCGGTCCGAGATACCGAACATAGAAGTTAACACCATTGTTGAACTCCGTGATGCTACCTTATTTGAAGATGTCTTCCCGTTGAAGACTGAGATTCCTCAGAATCTGACCATTGAGGACTCTTACACATCAGGATCTATTCCAGATCAAGTGAAAAGAATAAAGAATGTGGGGTTGAGACTCAACCTAAAACCAATGACCTTTCAAATGAGATTGAGCCAAGAAGGAGTAAAAGACCTCGGATATCCAAGGATCTGGATAGCGACTTTGTTGTCTACCAGATCGAGGATGATCCACCAAGTTACAAAGAGCCATTGCTTCATCTAAAGAAAAACAATGGAAGGAAGGCATCAAATCTGAGATGGATTCCATTATGTCTAATGGAACTTGGGAGTTGGTTCATTTACACTAAGGGTGCTCTACCATTGGGTGCAAGTGGGTGTTTAAGAGAAAGCTTAGACCTGACGGATCAATTGAAAAGTACAAAGCCAGATTAGTTGCCAAGGGCTTTAGGCAAAAGGAAGGTATCAATTATTTTGATACCTACTTCCCTATAACTAGGATGACCACAAACCGGATGCTCATAGCATTGGCATATGTATATGATCTCTCTATCAACCAAATGGATGCGAAAACCGCCTTCTTAAATGGCGATCTTGAGGAAGAGATCTATATGGATCAACCTGATGGACTTTGACTCCTGGGAATGAGGAAAATGTTTGCAAGCTTGTCAAATCCCTTTACGGATTGAAAAAAGCACCAAAGCAGTGGCATCAAAAATTTGACAAAACTATTTTGTCATGTGGCTTTAAGGTTCATGAATCCAATCAGTGTGTCTATTCCAATGTGAAAGGTGATGAATGTATTGTCTTGTTCATGTATGTTGATGACATATTGTTGTTCGGATCACATATGAAGGTTATTAATGAGACTAAGACATTCTTAAGTAGAAGTTTGAGATGAAGGACATGGGTGTTGCTGATGTTATCTTGGGTCTCAAACTGATAAGGTCAAGTGATGGGATTGCAGTTTCTCAATCTCACTATGTTGAGAAGGTACTTAAGATTTGGATATCAAGATTGCAAGGCTGTAAGCACTCCTTTTGATTAATCCAAAATGCTGTTTAAGAATAAAAGTGGAGTACATGTAGCTCAGCTAAGGTATTCACAAGTAATAGGAAGTTTAATAAATCTTACAAATTGCACGAGACCTGATATTTCGTTCTCGGTTGCAAAGCTGAGTAGATAAACTAGCTGTCCTGACCGTACTCACTGGGAAGCTCTGGATCGAGTACTAAAGTACTTGAAGGGAACTATTTCCCTTAGTTTACATTATGGTTGACATCTATCTGTACTAGAAGGATATAGTGATGCAAGTTGGATAGGGAAAATAGAGGAGTCTGTGAGTAATAGTGTTACTGGGTATGTATTTACCTTTGGAGGTGGTGCAGTCTCCTGAAGGTCTATGAAGCAGACCATTCTAGCTCGATCAACCTTTGAGGTCGAGCTGTGTGCTTTGGAATTGAGGCTGAATGGCTAAGGGAACTTCTGTCTGAAATTCTCATGGTAGGTCAGTCAGTTTCTACGATCTCGGTACATTGTGATAATATGACCACAATTGCCAAAATCAAGAGTTCAAAGTTCAATCAGAAAACAAGAAGACACATATAAATCAGAGTTAAGACGTTAAGGGATTTGGTGTCTCGAGTGATGTTGGATGTGGATTTTGTCGGATCCAAAGACAACACAACATATCCGTTGATAAAAGGACTAGATAGATCTTAGTCCTAAAGTTTAGGCTTGGGATGGGACTGAGACCCATTGGGAGTTCCTCTACAGTAGCAACCCAACCTACCTGGGTAGAGATCCAACAAAGTAGGTTCAATGTGGTAATAACAAGCTGTTTGAGGAGCTGGTTGACACTTCAATCTTAATGTGTATGCATGAGTGTCTTATCCCTGGAATCCTGAGTGCCAATTAAGATGCATGTTTAGGAAGAGCGTAGGCTCTGAATGGATTCAAGCCTTTGGGTAGGATGTTAGAAGTGCATCCTTCGAGAATGCCACCTATGTGAGTGTTACTGTGGACCGCAGTTAAAGGAAGAGGGTCTTTTCTGAACACACTCATGAAATTGGATAAGGGTGCATGGCCTTTAAGAGCACCAACCCTGAAGATTGTACCAAGAACAACGCTTTGTTATTTCTACCATATACTTTAACACCAAGCTCTAAAGTTCAAGACGTAGTTCACTTTGTTCATGTTAAAGTGAAAGGAGTAAAATCAGGTAGAGATTCAAACCGGAAGGTACATTTACTGAAAGCAAAGTGTGGCAGCCGAAAGTTGTGCTTTAACTCTCTTTTAATCTCTTTTTCAAATTGGTGAATTCGTTGGGGATTGTTATATTAAGAATTGTAATATATTTTAATTAAAAAATCTATGTAATTACAATTGAAGTTAATTTGTTTCAATTAGTAAACCAAATGGCTTGGAGGGAAAGTTGTGAATTCCTAAATTTGAACATGGAAAAGTTTGGGTGGAAGTTTAGTACCATACCTTGGAGCTCTAAACTTTTGGTGGGCTTATATATGAGCTCACACCCCAAGCTCTTGTAGCAATAGTAGATAGGAGCAATGGAGAAACACACACGCACACGCACGCGCGCTCCGCTCCGGCTCGGGCTCAGGAGAGTCAATCTGGATCTCGATACTTTTGCTGCAGGTTTCATTTGGTAAGTCGATTAAATTAATCACACGATTAATTTGGTAAGTCGACTAAAATGGGAATTCAACTCGCCATTATGGAAGCAATTCTGACCGCGATTTCGGGATCCGAAATGACGCACCCATTGAGGGGCATTTTCGGAAATCGAAAGGCATCGCGCTAGGATACGTGATCGTCTATATATATCTGTTCCCTCACGTCGTGTTTTCTACACTTGCAAGAAAATCTCTCACGCCGTCTTGGCTATGTTTTTTGTTCTTCCTCTCACAGACGAACCTGTCTCTCCTTCTCTCGGCTGCAGTTCTCTGAGGTACATTCGAGGACGATCTCGTCGGTGTGCGCAGATGAAGATCGTGTGTTGTCGTATCCTGGGAGCGGATCGCCAGTATTCTATTCACCGGTATTGTGGGGCAATATCCTCTCTAAGGACAGTCCATTTCATGGACGCTTCTATGATTTCTAATCTAATCTTTCTTACATTTTGTTTGCCGTAATTCATTTATTGCTTTACCTTCCTGGATCTCGCCCTATTTTATGTTTCCATTTATTTAATTGGTTTCTGCTTGCATTATGTAATCGAACAATGGATTGGAACTGCATGATTTTAATATCCATAATATGTAATGCTTTTATTTCAATCCATTTGGATCCGTGTAATTATTGTCTAACATATACGGTGGTAATCATGTTTTCAACCATTGTCAGCTTACATGGTGTTCCTGCATCAATCGTGTCTGATCGGGACACACGCTTTACCTCTCATTTATGAAGGAGTTTTCATGATGCCATGGGTACTCAATTGAAATTCAACACTTCATTTCATCCGCAGAATGATGGTCAATCAGAAAGGTCCATCAAGACACTAGAAGATATGTTGAGAGCATGTGCTTTAGATTTTGTGGGAAGCTGGGATAGACACCTTCCATTAGTAGAGTTTGCTTACAATAATAATGATTATCATTCGAGCATCAAGATGGCTCCCTATTTAGATTTTGTGGGAAGCTGGGATCGACACCCTCATGTTGGAGTGAGGTGGGCGAGAAGCACATCTTAGGACCGAAAATTGTTCAGACAAATGATAACCAGGGTTTTTCACAGGTCTAAAGATGTCTCACACAAGGCGGAGACAAGAGTCGTTGTGGCGACCCACAAGAAACTCTAGTTAATCAATAATCAACCCACAATGTAATATCAAACAATGAGAAGCAATGTGGAGTCAAAATTTATTATTAACTCTACAAAAATGTCTATAGTGCAAGTATGTGTAGAGTGTCGAACTCAGGGAGTAAACAAGATAGATCAAGTAAAATGGTGCAAAATATGATATGTGATCAAGCGTCTATTTGTGCTATGTTTTTGTGGGTTTTTAATTTTATATTTTTTATTTTAATTTTTGATTTTATATTTTTATTTTTTTGGTTTTTAATTTTTGATTTTGTATTTTCTTTTTATATTTTATATTTTTTTATATTTTATTTTTATTTAAATTGACTATATAGATAAAGTAAGAAAGGGAGGGATGAAGTATTTATAAAAATAAGTAAAAATACTCAAAAATAAGGAAATAAAATTTTTTCGATCTTTTTATATTTTCTAATGTTTTTGTGTTTTTCTAGATTTTTTAATTTTTTTGATATTTTAAAAGACAAAAATACTAGTAAACAGTGAAATAAATTGCTGATCGAAATTAAAATGAGGATGAAAAATATCAATCAGTGTCCAAAATTCTTCAAATTAATTTTAATTGAAAGATAATAAATCAAAGAAGATACAGAAACTGAAATTTCATTTTTAAGATTTTTATAGAATTTTTAAGATTTTATAAAGGTTTTTAGGATTTTCTAATTTTTAGGAGTTTGGTTTTATATTTTTTGGGATTTTTGGATAGAAGTTGAAAGACACTAAAATAGGCAAAATAATTTTTGGGGGGGGAATTTTCTGAAGTATTTTATATTTTTTATGGATTTTTTAATGCAAACAATGCAGCAAATGCATGTTTTTGAATTTTTATAAATATTAAAATGCCATAAAATTGTGAAATAAAAATATGGCGTGAAAATATGACGCAACAGGAGACTAATGAAATTTTTGTATATTTTTTAGGGTTTTATAGAAGCATGAAATAAATACTAGAAACTTCAAGAAACTACACTACTGGCAAGGGCGTTTTTATAAATAGAAGAAAGTCCAGGGTATTAATTGGAATTACTCCAGAAAATAATAAGGCTGTGAATGAAAATCTCTAGACCAATTATAAATAGACCAAGTTACAGGCCCCTTCCTGCAAAAACACTAGGGCTCACATGTCACGCATGGGATCCTGGTAGGGGCCTAATCGTAAATATCCAAAAAGCGGAGGGGCTGTATTACAAATGTTCCACAAAGATTGCACTACATTAAAATGTTTTTGTACTAACTCTAATTACGAAAATGCCTGAGGGTAGTGTTGCAAAATGGCCAACTCACGTGCGTAGAGCACGTGACCTGGCAGGGACCCAAATGTAATACTACAAAATACTGGGGGGCAAAATGCAAAATATGCAAATGTTAAGAAAGATCGATGAAAGTTTCAGTGTTAATTATCTAATACAAAAATTCCTGGGTTAAATGCACAAAATACCCAAGGCAGGGGCCGATCGAACGATTGTTGTATCTTCACTAACGCCATGTGTCGACGCAAGACGTGCCGATGCCCCTTCGCTACAACGGCATGGATTAGAAGCCTCATGGATGATCGAACAGCTGGGAACAGAGGCTGATCTCACGGCGCAAGCAAAATCTGGAGGGGACCCTCTATCCAACGGTTGACGGCCACAGAGGAAGAACAGGGAGGAACTTTGCCGGAGCGAAGTTCCTCCAGCTTGATCGCTCATCTCCGGCGTCCGAGCTGCTTCAAAATGGGCCCTCCTTGAGCTCCTGCGGAGGTCCTCTATCTGCCTGGGGCCGCAAAATGGCACGGGACGCACTGGAGCACGCCGGATGAGGAGGAGGAGGAGAAAAACGCCTCCAGGTTCCCCGGCGAGCTCCCAAAATTTGCTCCCAGTGATGCTTCTAAGTCTTGTACCTGCAAAAAAAATGTCAAGGAGGGCGAGGGCAAAGTGCCTCGCCCCTCCTGGCTGTGGGATGAGGCGGTGATGGTGAAGATGGGGGCTCGCCGGAGCAAGCTCCGGCGAGATGGTGGAGCTGTGATTGGGTGGATAAAAAGGGGACCTGGAGATGGGAATATGATCCTACTGCTCTAGGGAATAAAAACGTGCGAGAAAAATAGAATAAATTGCAAACCTCGAGGGTAGAACACCCAAGGTGAACCTCGACGTCCAGGTGGCCGGAGATGGCTAGAATCCGACCTTCAGCCTCGCCGCACCTCGATAGGGGGTATGGGGAGTCTCCCCTGTCACCGGAGCCTCTCCCTACCCACTCCCGGAGGTCTGAATCTATCAAAGGTGGTTCCAAAATCGAAGGGAAGATTGGGGTGCATTTCAAAGAACGAGGCGTGTCGATCGATGCAGCGTCCAATGCCCAATATGAACCTAGGGCGTGAATCATGGATGCACGAGCTTGAAAAGTCATGAAGACACAATCACGAAATGGTGTATAGGCCAGCCTCGAAAAATCCACAAAATGGGGTCAAAACTCACTTCTGACACAGCAGCAGAGGTGGGTCAGAGAGTTGACCCGTGGTCAACTCTCGGACCCTCCTGGTTGGTCCACGTGGACCAACCAGGAAAAACCCTGGAAAAAATTCTTTATAAATTCGTTTAAAAAAAGTAAATAATTTATTTATATTTAGCTTATTTTATAAAAATATTTATTATTTTATAAATAATTTTATAGTGATTTTTATTTATTTTTTAGAGGTATAAAAATACAAGTTGCCTTTTTAGACCTATATGGGTACATATATCTATATATTTTATTATTTTATTTTCATTTCGTATATTTAATTTATTTATTTTTGTTTATTAAATTATATATTTATAAAATGTTTTTATAAACTTAAATATATTTTTATTTTATTTTTCTAATGTATTTTATACACTTAATAAAATAAAAGTATATTCTATACATGTGTGTATTGGTATTATACATATGTATGTGATATACAAGTATTTACTTTTGTATTTTATTTATGTTTTTATTCCAGTTTTAATATACACATAGATTATAAATAATATTTACAAAATTATAAAAATATAAAATTATAAAAATAATGAATAATAAATAAAATGAATATTTTAATCTGTACAAGTATACAAGTGGGGTCCAAAACTCAACTTTCAAACCGTAGCTCCGTCAAATGCGAAACCACTGCCATTAAATATATTATTTTAAATTATATACAATTAAAGGTGATTTTGACGCATTTCGAGTTTTTATTTGGGATATACAGGTCTGGGAAGTTAGGATTCTGGAATATTATTCAGATCATAAATTTTTATCTGTGTATTATTTTTGTGTGAAATCAATTTTGTATTTTCGTTTATTTAACTATCTACAACTTTCATGTTTAAAGTTTCTTTATTTGAAGTACAAAAGTGGAACCAAAAATAGGTCCCAAAATGAATAAAGAATGGATAAAATGAAAGGTATTTTTATTGTAATTTGGCCCTTATCTCCCCCTACTTTATTCCTTGTCGACCTAGTCATCGAGATGCCTAGGTCTCGGGGTTTCGGGTCATAAAATATTTACAATATTTTATTCTTTTTCTTTTCTTTTCTTTATTCTATAATTATGGCTTTTAAAAATAGTATTTTATACACTATTTACATGCATATGCATAAATGCTAAGATGCTGGAATTAAAGTTATTTACACGCATTTGCCAGGGTTTTGAGGCCAAAATGATAGA
The DNA here is from genome assembly GCA_037367405.1 of Ottelia alismoides. NCBI lineage: Eukaryota > Viridiplantae > Streptophyta > Magnoliopsida > Alismatales > Hydrocharitaceae > Ottelia > Ottelia alismoides. The sequence goes on along the minus strand of JAZKJV010011804.1, from coordinate 251,917 downwards.
ATAAAGATGATGAAATGTGGATTCATCATCCCCCTATACTTTGTCTTTGCTAGTCCCTAGCAAACACTTATGAAATAAGTGCAGAAAAAGAAAAACAAAGAAAAGAAAAGGAAGAAATGTGGATTAAATTTAATTATCAAACTTGTCTTCACAAAATCAAAGTTTGGAGCTTATGTTTAGTGAGAACTGGATTTGTAATCCAACAGTCCTTTAGAATCCCAAAACTCTGCTCCAGTCTCCTCAATAGCCAGGTCAGAAATACTTCAACTCATACGCAAACCCTTACGACTATGAATCTGACTCGTAGAGTGTAAGTGATGGTGGCTCTCTCCAACTGAAATGACAAAGAGATTGACTTCTTCAGTATGACAACCCAATGATTCCCCAATCCAACAACTCATTCCTCAAGGAGCAAGGTATTCCCTTCTAAGTTCAAGTGGCAACCAGCTCAAGAGGAAGGGGTGAAGAGAAGAATGGATGGTAGCCAGTGTAGCTACCTATCCTAGGATGCAAGACCAGTGTAGTCAAGTCATCCAGCTGCAGGCTTACATGGTTTGACTTTGAAGCTCAAGCTTGCTTATTTGACTTTACACATATGTACACTCCGGCAGGCATTTTTATTTTTGTACATGCCTGTCAACTTTTTTGGAGTTTTTGCTTTTTGCATTTTTTTCGAATACTATATATAGCAGCATTTACATAGGGAGTTTTTCCTCTTGAGCTAGTAGACTATCCTTCTTTTGAAGCTTTATTGCGACCCACGATCTCCTATCCTGGAAACTCATCATCACTGGACAGGTTGGGGTGCACTTCCCTCCCTAGAGGAGGACAAATGTTTCCACCTGTGTGCGTCTCATACCAGCAAATCCAGCCCCCTCAACACTCCAACTGAGTTAAGCCATGTGAAAGGTGCAGATATCCAAGTTAGGTCATTATCAACAAGAGTCTTGCGTATGCTCCAAAATACTCCACTTATGCGGTCAAGAATCCATTGAACCAAGTCTCGTGATCCTCAAAGAATTAAGTCAACTAGACCTAAAGTACCTCAAACCCAGTTCCTATAAGGTTCCAGTTAATTAGGTAAATTTTAAAGTCCGACCAAGCTCCAATCTTCGGATTTTACTAAGACTTGTTCAACCATCAAACTCAATCCGAAAAATGCTCATGCTATGCAAATGCAGAAAATATTTTTGTGATGCAATTTTCAAAGATTTTGAACTTTTTATGGATTTTTGAAAAGATGATGCTTATGCATTTTTGAGATTTTTCAAAAAGGTTTTTCAAATGTTTTTTGGATTTTAATTTTTCAAATGTTTTTGGGATTTTTGAAAACAAAAGGTTTTGGCTAAAAACTAGGTACACACATTTACACGGGGATGCATTTAAGAATTAGATTTTAAGGATTTACAAACGGTAAGTGGTCGATTCTATAGGTTTATATAATGGATTTTGGTAACATGTACGTATTCCTCAAACTTATTTGACAAAGGTTTTTCAAACAGTTTTGAAAACTATAGTCCAAAATAATTTTTACAAACAGTTTTTACAAACATGTACACACATTTGAAAATCATTTTGCAAAGGTTTTCCAAACAGTATATATAGATTTTTCACATATTTTTGCAACCATTTTTCAAACTATTTGCAAATTATTTTTCAAACATTTTATTTCACACAAAGAAAATAAATTTTACAATCAAGATATTTTTACAAAGGTTGAAAACATGTAACAAAATGTTTTCCAAATAGTTTTCAAAAGATTTTTCACAAACATTTTTCAAACATTTTGCAAAAAAATATTTTCACCTGATTTATTAATCAGTAAGTACAAAAAGTATTTGAGGAATAATCACATCTTTTTATTGAGGTTTTTAATGAATTTTATAAGTATAATTAGCCATAGTTATTAGGAAAATACGAAAGTACGAGTTATGGCTAAAGTATATACATAGTGTATACTACCCCCCTATACTTAGCTTGAAATATGTCCTCATAGATCGGAGAGAAAAGAGAAGACATAACTCGTACTAATTATAGGCAAGTCTAAAGAATAAATCAATGAAATGAACGAATGAGAAGCTGACCGTCCCCTATACTTAGGATCAAATAATCCTAAGTATAGCAGACTATACACAAAGCAGGGAGGGTCAAAGATGGGAATGAACAGATCATACTCAGACTATCTCCCCCTATACTTAGGGTAAGATATCCCTAAGTATAGACAAGAAGAGGAGACAATGGAGAGGATCGAAAAGAATAGAAGACTCGGGGTGCACACCCCCCTATACTTAGGACAAAGTACGTCCTAAGTATAGAAGACTGACAAAAAGGGGCGACACCTTTTCGATAGATAAGGAAGATAGAAGAGGAAAAGAAGAAAAGAATAAAGGATATCAACAGATGGAAGAAGATAGAGAAGAATGTACGCATCACTCCCCCTATACTTAGGGTAAAAGAAGCCCTAAGTATAGGCAACAACAGGATTGATGAAATGGAACGACGGATGAACACTCGGCTCGTCCACCCCCCTATACTTAGGACAAAGTATGTCCTAAGTAAGGCAAACACGAGAATGGGTGGACGAGCAATACGATAGAGGGACATAGGTAAACAAAGGAGAATGTACAACAGAGGTGGATGTACACGGGATCAAGAAGGTAGAAAGCAAAACTTCTTGCGAGACCGCTGAGGGATAGATCTAGTGTGATGCAAGTCGACATCGGGTTTACAATGGACGGAAACCGATGAGGGTCGACAGGGTGAAGGCCCTTAGTGGAATCGAATCGAAAAGGCACGAACTGGTCAATGGAAGTAGTATGGCTAGGTTCGCCCTTGGTGGTCCTATGGTGTGAAGGCGCAGACGTATGAGTGGAAGAAGTATGGTCAGGTCTGGCCTTGGAAGTCTCGCTAATATCAAAGTGGAATGGGACAAACTCATCCTCATCGGAAGAAGTGTAATCAGAGTCATCCTACGAGGGATCATCTAGGTCAAAACCAAAAGGAAAGAAATCATCAGTGGAAGAAGTCGAACTCTGCTCGTCCTCAAAAATCTCACACGGATCATCTTTTTCATCAAGAGGCCCGAATTTCTGAAAATAATGGTTAGCATCCTAACCGACCTCAATCATCATCACTTTAGAGTGACCAGGAACGGACTTATCAGTGGAAGTAGTCAAACCAGGTCCGTCCTGTCTAGTCTTGGTATCTGCCCTCTGCTCAATGGTATCAATCACGTAAATGCCTTGGATTTCATCAACACATCGCCAAACACCAAAAGGCGGAACTTCGAGGTCCATTCTTTCCGAGACTTCCCCCTTTTGGAGGATTCCTCGGGTCTCATCAGCGGTCAATAAGAAAACTTCTCCAATATCATCAGATAGGTCATAGGCCTCCGAGTCAGCTAGAATAGGTGAAGGTGCATCAGGTGCAGGTCTCTGGTCGATTATGGGTGTGGTGATCAACACTTCGCTCTCGTCAATAAGACGGAAGCGAAATTCTCCTGATCCATAATCAATAAAGACCCTCGCAGAGGCGAGGAATGGTCGTCCTAGGATGATTGGAGAGGGCTCCCCTGTGGAGGTCTCCATGGGCAATATGACAAAATCAACATTGTAGATCGTGCCCTGAATCAAAATGATGGCGTTTTCAAGGATACCCTTCGGCCTCTTAATTGATCCATCAGCAAATTGAACGATCATCCTGGTTTTCTTGAGAGGCCCTAAGTGAAGAGACTGTACCAGCGAGAAGGGTAATATGCTAATTGACGCAACGCCATCAAGGAGAGTGTGATCACAAGTATGGTCAGAGATGGTGCAGGTGATGAATGGTGTAGTTGTATTCCTCTTCTGAGGAATGGGACGGTGTGTGATGGCATGGCCAGTGGCCATGGTCAAGATATGACGCTCAGATCTGCTCCTCCTCTTTCTCTTCTTGGGAAGAGGAGCAAATAAATCAGTCATGGCCTGCTGAAGTGGGGCACTGATAATCTCATGAATGGTGGCCACCACTTCGGGTTCAGTCAACATTTTTTTAATTTTTGGACCTCCTCCATACAAGGGAGGAAGTCAGAATCAGCGTATACAGGAGGCATGCCAAGAGCAGTCTGTACAGCGACATCCTCGGGGTCTAAGGTGGGACAGTGTGTGAAAGGCTGTGCGGGTGAATGATCTGGCAAATGGACCCTCTCCTTACAATCTGAATCAACCAAGAGTCTCCCGAACTCTTTTTTTGTTTTCAAATTTTTCTCATTTTTTTTTGTATTTTTTGCGATTGCAAACTCCCATGATCACCCACAATGAAATCTGTAACCTCGACGAATGGAGTATTAATCTGATTTTTCCTCAAGATAGCAAGATCATCATTCATCGAATTAATGTGTCCTATCATCCGGTTCAAGACAACACTCATGGAGATCGCGGGAGGTGACTCCAATAGGTCAGACTCGGGTGGATGTGAAGGTGGAGGTGGATAATATACAGGTGAAGGTGGAGGTGTGTAGAAGTCCGAGTCCTGATACTGCAGCTGAGGCGGATACGTACAAAAGTCAGGAGCAAAGTCCTCCAGGAAAAAGGGAGGTGGACCGGATGGAGTGAACGAAGGATACACAAAGTCCGGATAGAAGACGCTCCAGGGATCCATCTCAAAACAAGAGAAAAATGATAGTCGGGAGAGCACGAAGGTCAAATCAAGAGAGTGAAGAAGAAGGCACAAATGCGCAGAGGCGGTTTAGAATACACACAAGTAAGCACAAACAAACTCAGACAAGATAAACCCTCAATTCACCTACTCAACTCTGTAGAGACCGAAAAGTCGGTCTTTTTATCTTGTCTGTTTTAGAGTTAGGTGAGAAGTCCAAATTTGCACAAACACTTAGGGGGCTGAAATGGGATTTGGGCACTAATCCTTAGTGTGTGTGCGAGCAAATAAAACAAAGACAATGAGGGGATTACTCGCCCCAGTACAAGTTTTTCTTTTTGGTCGATTTTAGGGTCAAGTAATATTAGCAGTCCCAATTTTATTGGTTATCACTTTTTTTGGATTTTTAGTGAGAAATGCACGAGCCTAACGAGGAGTCAATTTTACTTAGCACCTAGGTGATCAAAATCAGAGGTAGAGAGATGGAAAAGCAATGCAAGCGGCAAAACGATGATGTATGCTAAAGCGTAAATACTCACCTTGCCTCCAGCACTCTACATGCAAAGATGCTTAGCAGAATTGAAACCTATCTATATGCAAATGCAAGCCGATGAAATCACCCTAAGATGAGTAGCTGCGATTATCGTGAAGAACAGTTTCAAAATTTGACTAAGTCCAACGCGGCTATAGGTACATGCAATGGTGATTAGTGTGTTTGGACCTAATCTATCGTCAAGCAACTCCTAAAGCTAAGGGCTCAATCACACAAAAGAAATAAAATAAAACATGAAAACAAAATAAAAAATGCGACGAAAACCGACAAAACCGCGGTGAGCCCCCAAGTGAACAATCACTTGGAAATTGGGCCCCAATGTCCAAGTACGAATGTACTTGTATTATTACAAATTAAGAATGTCTCTCTCTCTCACACACAAAAATAAATCACTAACTATCCTCTCTCTCTCAAATCCTCTTGCTCTCTCCTACCGGCTAGAGTAGAATAGCCGACTCCGCCTCCTAAGGATGCTCAGGATCCCCTAGGCGATCCTCCTCGATCAGCGGTCCCTCGCAAGAAGACGGGAAAGAAAACGGTCAGATAGCTCAATAAAGTGTATCAAAAATGGAGAGATCAAATAAAGCAATAATCACAATCACTCAAAAATACGACTATACGTTGTTGCTCCCCGACAACGGCGCCATTTGATAACTAGGGTTTTTCACAGGTCTAAAGATGTCTCACACAAGGCAGAGACAAGAGTCGTTGTGGCGACCCGCAAGAAACCCTAGTTAATCAACAATCAACCCACAATTTAATATCAAACAATGAGAAGCAATGTGGAGTCAAAATTTATTATTAACTCTACAAAAATGTGTATAGTGCAAGTATGTGTAGAGTGTCGAACTCATGGAGCAAATAAGATAGATCAAGTAAAATTGTGCAAAATATGATATGTGATCAAGTGTCTATTTGTGCTTTGTTTTTGTGGTTTTTAATTTTATATTTTTTATTTTAATTTTTGACTTTATATTTTAATTTTTTAGTTTTTAATTTCTGATTTTATATTTTCTTTTTATATTTTATATTTTTTATATTTTCTTTTTATTTTAATTGACTATATAGACAAAGTAAGAAAGGGAGCAATGAAGTATTTATAAAAATAAGTAAAAATACTCAAAAATCAGGAAATAAAATGTTTTTGGTCTTTTTATATTTGGGATTTTTACCCGGCAGACCCTATAATCTTTGCCAATTACCTCTACAACCTTTGAAACATTCTAATTCCTCTCTCGACCCCGTAAACTTGCTCCGTCTTACCCTACAGACCCTACCATCATATTTAACTTTATTGGAGTCAACTACTTGAGTTAAACTTGAGTTAATCAAATCAAAGAAAATCAACGGTTGGATCTTCAATCCCCCTCTCTCCTTACTTCTTTTCCTCCTCCTCCTCCATCCTCTTCTTCTACCCAAATAAAAGGGAAACTTGGAGGGCGGCGGACTTGGCTCTTGGCACTTCACCCTCTGCAGTGCCACACGCTCGAACTCTGCTTCTCTGTTGCTCTCGACGGTCTCGCATCTGGGTTCGACTCGTCCGAGCCGCCCATCAACAACGCATTAATGGTGGCGATGAAGCCCGTGCAGGCGAACCAGAGGAGGTGCTGTCCCGAGCAGATCCAGCAGCCGCTCCTCATCATCGAGGTCAAGCTCTCGCAGCTCGTGCTTTCGATCCTCGATGACCCTCGGGTCATGCGAGAGGCTAGCTTCTCCAGCGTTACCGTCAAGGCAACCGTCTATACGGACGGTGGATTTGCGGAATCGAGCTCGAAGGTCCCCTCTACAACCATCTTGGCCACTTCCGTGTCGGTTGGTCGGAACCTCTATGTGAACCCACGTCTCTGTCAGACCCAAGGGGAGAGACCAAACGGGAAATTGGGGCTTGAGGAGGAGGTGAGGAATATCATGGAGATGTTCAAGAAGTAGCAGAGCCCAATTCTCGTGGGATATTTCAAACTGGAGTCGGTCTTGGAGGAGGTGATCCGAAGGATCCAACAGAGCCAAACAGAGGATCTACATCTTAAGAACGTCAAGGTTCTTTGACTGGAGAAGGAGATACCTAAAACGATCCAGATCAAGAGAAACAGAGGATCTACGTCTCAAGAACACCAACAATCCAGATCGAGACGGATCTTGTCCTTGGCCGACCGGAAGTTGTGTACACTCTCGAGCTTTTGGCCACCTGCGAGGAGAAGGGCAAATTGGGTGGCATTGCGTATGTCGTCCCATTCAGAAGCTCCATAAGTCCCCCCGCAGAGGTGGTACCGTGGCAATAGGAGGTCAGGGAGGAGGCCTGGGCAGGGCGAAGGCGGAGGGGATGAGGCCTGGGCAGGGGCGGAGGGGAGGTCGGGTGGAGGCGAGGTTGGGCAGACGGGAGGTCATGGGGATTGGAGGGGAGGTCATGCGGAGGGGAGGGGAGGTCGAGCGGAGGTAATGTGGGGAGGAGAGGAGGTCGGGCGGAGGGGAGGGTTTGTCTTGGAGGAGGCCGAAGGCATGAGGGAGAAGGAATGGTCTTTTTTGTAATTTAGAGAAACAAAATGGGTATTATGAAAAAGAAACTCACGGAATCCGGTTAATTTTAACGGTCAAATGGATGGGGGTTAACCACAGGGCCTGTGGGGTAAGGGTTAACAAGTTTACGGGGTTGAGAGGGGAATTAGGATGTTTCAAAGGTCGTAGAGGTAATTGGCAAAGATTATAGGGTCTGTCGGGTAAAAATCCCTTTATATTTTTCTAATGTTTTTGTGATTTTTCTAGAATTTTCCTAATTGTTTTGATATTTTTAAAGTCAAAATAACTAGTAAACAGTGAAATAAATTGCTGACTGAAATCAAAATGAGGATGAAAAATATCAATCAGTGTCCAAAATTCCTTAAATTAATTTTAATTGAAAGATAATAAATTAAAGAAGATACAGAAACTGAAATTGCATTTTTAGGATTTTTATAGAATTTTTAAGATTTTTATCAAAGTTTTTGGGGTTTTCTAATTTTTAGGAGTTTGGTTTTATATTTTTTAGGGATTTTTGGATAGAATTAAAAGACACTAAAATTGGCAAATATATTTTTTGGGGAATTTTCTGAAGAGTTTTTATATTTTTTTATGGATTTTCTAATGCAAACAATGCTGCAAATGCATGTTTTTGAATTTTTATAAATATTAAAATGCAATAAAATTATGAAATAAAAATATGGCATGATAATATGATGCAATAGGAGCCTAAGGAAATTTATGTAGATTTTTTTAGGGTTTTATAGATGCATGAAATAAATACTAGAAATATCAATAAACTACACTATTGGCAAGGGCGTTTTTGCAAATGGAAGAAATTCCAGAATGTTAACTGCAATTACTCCAGAAAATAATAAGGCAGTGAATGAAAATCTCTGGACCAATTATAAATAGACCAAGTTATGGGCCCTTCCTGCAAAAACGCTAGGGCTCACATATCACGCACGGGAGCCTGGTAGGGGTCTAATCGTAAATATCCAAAAAGCGGAGGGGCAGTATTGCAAATATTCCACAAAGATTACACTACGTTAAAATGTTTTTGTACTAACTCTAATTACGAAAATGCTCGAGGGTAGTATTGCAAAATGGCCAAGTCACGTGCGTAGAGCGCGTGACCTGGCAGGGACCCAAATGTAATACTACAAAATACTGGGGGGCAAAATGCAAAATATGCAAACGTTTCGAAAGATCGATGAAAGTTTCAGTGTTAATTATCTAATACAAAAATGCCTGGGTTAAATGCATAAAATACCCAAGGCAGGGGCCGATCGAACGATTGTTGTATCTTCACTAATGCCACGTGTCAACGCAAGACGTGCCGATGCCCCTTCGCTACAACGGCTTGGATTAGAAGCCTCTTGGATGATCGAACAACTGGGAACAGAGGCTGATCTGATGGCGCAGGCAAAATCTGGAGGGGACCCTCTATCCAACGGTGGGCGGCTTGATTGCGCGTCTCCGGCATCCGTACTGCTTCAAAATGGTCCCTTGAGCTCCTGGGAGGTCCTCTATCTGCCTGGGGCCTCAAAATGGTGCGGGACGCACCAGAGCACGCCGGAGGAGGAGGAGGAGCAAAACGCCTCCAGGTTTCCCGGCGAGCTCCCAAAATTTCTCCCAGGTGCTGCTTCAAGTCCTGTACCTGCAAAAAAACATCAAGGAGGGCAAGGGCAAAGTGCCTCTCCCCTCCTGGCTGCGGGATGAGGCGGTGATGGTGAAGATGGGGGCTCGCCGGAGCAAGCTCCGGCGAGATGGTGGAGATGTGATTGGGTGGATAAAAAGGGGACCTGGAGATGGGAATATGATCCTACTGCTCTAGGGAGTAAAAATGTGCAAGAAAATAGAATAAATTGCGAACCTCGAGGGTAGAACACCCAAGGTGAACCTCGACGGCCAGGTGGCCGAAGATGGCTGGAATCCGACCTTCAGCGTCGCTGCACCTCGACGGGGGGTATGGGGAGTCTCCCCTATCACCGGAGCCTCTCCCTACCCACTCTCGGAGGTCTGAAGCTATCAAAGGTGGTTCCAAAATCGAAGGGGAGACTGGGTTGCATTTTGAATAGGTGGTTGAACGGCTCAAAGAACGAGGCATGGCAATCGATGCAGCGTCCCAATGCCCAATATGAACCTAGGGCGTGAATCATCGATGCGCGAGCTTGAAAAGTCATGAAGACACAATCACGAAATGGTGTATAGGCCAGCCTCGAAAAATTCGCAAAATGGGGTCAAAACTCACTTCTAACACAGCAGCAGAGGGGGTCAGAGAGTTGACCCGTGGTCAACTCTCGGACCCTCCTGGTTGGTCAACGTGGACCAACCAGGAAAAACCCTGGAAAAAATATTTATAAATTCGTTTAACAATAGTAAACGATTTATTTAATTTTAGGTTATTTAATAAAAAAATGTTTATTGTTTTATAAATTATTTTATAGTGATTTTTATTTATTTTTTAGAGGTATAAAAATACAAGTTGCCTTTTTAGACCTATACAGGTACATATATCTATATATTTTATTATTTTATTTTCATTTTGTATATTTAGTTTATTTATTTTTGTTTATTAAATTATATATTTATAAAATGTTTTATACACTTAAATATATTTTTATTTTATTTTTCTGATGTATTTTATACACTTAATAAAATAAAAGTATATTCTATACAGGTGTGTGTATTGGTATTATACCTAAGTATGTGATATACAAGTATTTACTTTTGTATTTTATTTATGTTTTTATTCCAGTTTTAATATAAAAATAGATTATAAATAATGTTTACAAAATTATAAAAAAATTAATTATAAAAATAATGAATAATAAATAAAATGAATATTTTAATCTGTACAAGTATACAAGGGGGGTCCAAAACTCAACTTTCAAACCGTAGCTCCGCCAAATGCGAAACCACCACCATTAAATAGATTATTTTAAATTATATACAAATAAAGGTGATTTTGATGCATTTCAAGTTTTTATTTGGGAGATACAAGTCTGGGAAGTTAGGATTCTGGAATCTTATTCAGATCATAACTTTTTATCTGTATATTTTTTTTGTGTGAAATCAATTTTGTATTTTCGTTTCTTTAATTACCTACAACTTTCATGTTCAAAGTTTCTTTATTTGATGTATAAAAAGTGGAACCAAAAATAGGTCCTAAAATGAATAAAGAATGGATAAAATGAAAGGTATTTTTATTGTATTTTGGCCATTATCTCCCCTTACTTTATTCCTTGTTGACCTAGTCATCGAGATGCCTAGGTCTCGGGGTTTCGGGTCATAAAATATTTACAATATTTTATTCTTTTTCTTTTCTTTTCTTTATTCTATAATTTTAGCATTTAAAAACAGTATTTTATACACTATTTACATGCATATGCATGAATGCTAAGATGCTGGAATTAATGGTATTTACACGTATTTGACAGGGTTTTTGAGGCCAAAATGATAGAATAAAGATGATGAAATGTGGATTCATCAACAAGTAAGCAGGGTGTTGAATTAATCAGAAAGAGATTGTTCGCAGCTCAAAGTAGGCAAAAATCTTATGCTGATCTTCACAACAGAGAATTGAGTTTTGGAGTTGGGGAGCATGTATTCCTAAAGATCTCTCCAACCAAAGGCGTCTTACGATTTAGCAAAAATGGGAAGCTCACTCCCAGATACATAGGACATTTTGAGATTCTGCAGCGGATCGGAAAGGTGGCATATCGGATTGCGTTACCAGCTATATACTCGGAGCTACATGATGTATTCCATGTGTTGATACTGAGGAAGTACACTCCTGATCCTTCACATGTGATCGAGTATGAGGTCATTGATGTTTAGTCAAACTTGACCTTTGAAGAGAAACCTATACGAATCGTTGATCGTAGAGATCATCAAATTCGTCGGCGCATAGTTCCGATGGTCAAGGTTGTTTGGTAACACCACCAAAAGAAGGATGCTACTTGGGAGCTAGAAAGTGAAATGCTGAAGAAGTATCCGCAACTTTTTGGTTGTCCCTCAACTAAGAAATTTCGAGGACGGAATTTTTTTTAAGGGTGGTAGATTGTAACGACCTCCTATTTGTTAGGAAACAAAAAATTCAAATGGATGGCCCGAATTAAATGATTTTATTTATTTAATACATTAAATCTCCTTCATTATCAACTTTAAAACCACAAGGGCTCCCTTCCCCTCATGTTACTTTATTCTTGCATTTTGAAAGAGATAGAGAGAGTTAGAGAGAGAGGGAGAGGGAGGAAGGGATATCTTACCGAACGTCCCTCTTCGTCGTAGGAGAAGGTGGCGTCGAATCCGAAGAGGAGAAGAACACGGATCCGTGATGAAAAGGAGGCGTGACGATCGCGACGGGTAGAGATAAGCTTTGGATCAAGGTATGTATCAGATTTAGGATTTTCGTATACATCATAGTTGGATTTTGAACAATGTCTCTAAAAGTATGTATCGACTCTAGGTTATTAATTATATACATTGATTCAATCTACAATGGACTATTGATTGTATGTATCGATCTAAAATCTCATATTAACAATGATCACATTCGATATAGATCTCTTAATGTATGTATCGTCGTAGGATTTGTCGTGTGATTAATGATCATGTCCGGAATTAGACCTTTAAATATATGTTTATGATTTGTATGACAATACTTATATTTATTGACTTGATTTCAACGTGATATCTAAGTATACATGCTGGATCCGTAGGATGGTCTTATTGGGAGTAGATCTCTCTATATATGTATCAAACATTCGCGTTCGCACCATACCATCATACTATATTCAGGAATAAAACTTTTGAAATCGATTGTTGTATTGTTCATCTTTTTCCGGGATATGGTATAACATGGATTAATTTTCAGGTGTTTGTCAGCCTTTGGATTTCTGCCTACACACTGCCCCTAAATCAAGATTTCATGAGCACTTTGGCTACGTGATCTGTGATCTGATTAGAAAAAACCTTTTAGGTATAAATAATGATCACTATAAAAAGAATAATAATAGTAAAAGATATTGTAAAGTTTACAATCTCGTTAATGATGAAAGATTGAGATAAGTGATTCCATCAAGCAAATGAGAGATAAATTGTATTATCAATGGCACGTGTTAACAGGAAAAAAATAATATTACACATATAGTAAGTGAAACATGATCACGACCAATCTACACTGGTTAAGGTAATATTGTATACATATTTTCATTGTAGGACATCTCACGTAAAGTTCATATTACCTATTAAATTCATAGTGGACCCCTTACTTCTCATGTAAAGAATACTAGCCTGTAAATTAAAAATGTAACTGAAGATACAATATTACACTAGTTAAAGGTGAACTAAACTTGTTAGGAATACAATTAGTCGCTGGTAAATTAAAAGTTATCTTCCTAATTTTGATCTCTAATTACATGGAATATTTTTTTTCTTGAATCACATTGGTTTTACGAGTGATTTTGGAATATCAATTGTTCAACTACTACAGAATTGTGCTTATACAGTATAAACTGTTAGTGACAAATTCATTAACACGTTGAATTAATAGGGATATTTTCCCCCTTCATATAATATCAAATCAAAATTAAAAGTTAACGAAGATTTGAGGCACACTCATAAAGAGTCACATAGACAACCAGAAGGGGTTGTATTAGCCGCAAGGGGCAATGTCGCAAGAGGCGTATGGTTGCAAGGAACCATAGAGGCAAAAGCTAAGTCCTCTATAGCTGTAGCTACACTGTCATGTCATGTTATGGACTACAAGTGCCATCGATTGAAAACATATAACAAGATACGTAAATGAATGTGATGCAAGAAAATGATTTATAAGGGGAAACCATCATGAAAAATGCAAGAAATGGTTTAATAAGAGAACAAACCATCACATGTTATACAAGAATTGGTTTAAGAAAGTTAAACCATCAAAGTCATGGGGGCTAATATGTAAAGTACTTTATATGTTTTATAAGTATGTAATTTGATTGGTATTTTATGAGATATGCCCACAAGTAGAAATACATGATTGCCATACCTACTTATGCAATTTACATACTGTACATGCATATCCATGTTTATGAAAGAAGCCAAACTATACATGATAGGGATCGAATTTAGATATGTATGGAAAATATCTGGGCACGGGATGATGTGTATACATGAAAATCAATGCACATGAATTATAACAGATCAAGGATCGTTAGAATACCCATGCATGGACCCCGATGCATACTGGGCATTAGGCTCATATAAATTTATGTTTGTCAATTTCAGGCGACGAACATGGTTGACTGCATTCTCAGGATCGTGCTACGGACTCATTGAGATTTCTGACGTGATACGATTTAGCTTGTGAAGATCTAGTGGATATCTGTATGCCCACAGGAACTATAGAGATGCTATTTTAATTTCTAGAATAGTTTTTTTTATTTTTTCAAGTTGAGAGTTGTAATAATGGAACTCCTATTTTGTATGGGCATTTTATGGAATTGATATTTTCTTTACTCATTGTATGCCATTTATTTATTTTTTTAAAACGGTTCGGTCGTGCGATCAACTATCGCAAACTTCCGCCGATTGTAACGATTCGTTCCCTTACATATCTAGTAAGGGGGAGGCTAGAAACTCCTACAAAAATACCTTTTTGTATGTACTTGTGTGTCAATAAAAACCTGCGTGGTCGAGATACTGCAGTATTTTTAAACATGTACACGCATATATGAATACTGCAAAAACTGGATACACGCATGGACGGATCTAGAGGGGGGCATGGAGGGGCACATGCCCCCCCTAGATTTTATGATCCTATATTTTTATTATTGAAATAATAATATATCTATAATGTGATTTTAGTGTTCCTCTACTAAATGTACTTCTAAATTTAATTTGTAACTTCCTCCCTGAATTTGGATTTGCTTTATTATCTCTCTCCACAATTCTCTCATCTATTTCATCTTTTGAAATCTCTTTCCATGCATATCTTCTTCTTCTTCTCTCTCTTTCATTGTTATATCTTTTAAAAAGTCAGATTGGACTGGTTGGTCAAACTGGTTGGATTGGATACTACCCTGGATTTCGTCAGTTCGACCGATTTCAAGGAAGTATAAATAGAAATTTCGAAAATTAGTTTGAATGTTGATCATGTGTGAGTGAAGTGGACTAATTTGATTCGACTGCTACAAAGATTTGAGATATTATTTTTAATTATCAACAATGATTCAACAAACGTATTCTTAGTTACACACACACACAAAATTGTGTGTGCACGTGGTTTTAGAATACCGGTTTCATCCATATGAACCGTAAATTAAGCTCGATCCAATTTTTTGAGGTTGATACAAATGATGAAGTCATGAATATTCTACTCGATTTGACGCAACAGTTAAACTCGGTTAAAGACCAAACCATTGACTAAATGGTTCGACGTCCGGTATGGGTTTTAAAAATCTTATTCTCACCCTTTCTCCATGCATCTCTCTTTCTTTCTCATTCACTCGTATTTATCTCTCCCTTTCACTCATTGAGAAAAATGAGTGTAAATACTAAAGGTAACTTTATTTTATGATTTTTATATTGTCTCTATTATGACTCTATGCTCCACGTTTAAATTTAGATGTTTGTGTACAGTTTTTCCCTAACTTGATTCTTTTTACATATAAAAGTTTTAGAATCTTATTGCATATATGATTTATCCAAATTTTTAATGAATATATATGTATCAGATATTCAATCTTACGATTTTATATACTTGTAACAAAACGAGATATTTCTTGCTCGTAAAAAGTTAAGAAGTTTAATCAAATTGTCATTTTTATGTTGCATTATAGTTACGCCACATGTTACTAGATAATATTACAATCAACATATAAATAATAGTTTTACTTTGTGCCCCCTCGGCAAAAAGTTTCTGGCTCCGTCCCTGGATACACGAGTAGCATAACACATTCTTAGAAATTGCTAAAACCGTGCCCACATAATAAAAATAATATTAGGACACTACTCGTTCTTCGTAGAAATTATTGGATATATTTGCCACGGTTGGGAAAATTTCGAAGATTCTATGCATGGAAGGATAATATTATAAAATTATTTGTTTACGTACAAGAAATAATTCACAACGAATAATACAATTCGAGTCCAAAGAACAACAACCTAACAATCGTTCCGCCGGTGCAGTGCACTGACATTACTATCATTTTTGGAAGGTCATCAAGCGTTTGCTCACAATTAATTTTTTGCACAAGATTCCATTACAGCCCATTGTAAAATTGGCCTTTCTGTACAAGTCCAAATGGGCATTAACTAGGGTTGCAAATTATGGGACAACTACGGATACACATTTGTACAAATATGGATGCATAACAAATATTAAAACTATGTTACTATATTCATAAAAAATACATACAGATGCAAAATGAATATCAACAATCTACTAATAATATTAGAATACTCTTAAATTAGCTTAAATATGTATATATTAGATGGAATGCATATGATATAAATATAATAAATATGCTTATATTATAATTATTAAGAAAAATAATGTATAAAATTATTTTAAATATGTCTCAAATAAATCTACAATTATATTTATATAGGACAAAAAGATATATGATACGAATACGAATATTTGTGAATATCAAGTGATAAATATTCTTATCCATTTTAAAATGTTAAAATTTGTATACAACCGATACAATGTCAGATCAGACATATCGCTATATGGTTGTTTTTATTTTGTTTTGGGATACTAATGGGTATTTATTGTTGGATCTTCTTTTGTGCAATGTTATATGTAGGCAAAATCATTTCTGTAGAAGCTAAGGATGAAAACGAATCGCATATGAATGAGATATGCCTATTTTCACTTGGCTTCATCTCTATCGAGTACAGATACAGATATGATTCGGATATGCATTAAGAAAATCATATCCTCAAAAATATGGATACGAATTTGAATCAGATACTTATTGAATCCGAATATGGATCGAATAACAAGCACATATGAATACAGATCAAATAAAGAGCCAATCCAATTATGAATCGAATAAAGAGTGAGTATAAATATGGATCTAATAAACATGGAATCTGAATATGGATCGAATAAAGACCACATACGAATACGGGTTGAAATTTTTTATCAAGTTCATAATGATTTAAAAATAACAATGAAATATAAATAGTTACATCATAACAAAAGGGAACGTTGAGGTGACATGTGTTCTTTATCAGAAGCGAAAAAGGAGATAAAGTTTCATAACTTTTGTTCGTGCACATCCACAAACATACATAAGTTTATTAATATCATTAATACATCATATTATATAATATATAATACTAAAATAATAACATAGATTGTGGTTTATATTACATTAACTAGTATATGAAATAATATCAAATGTTATATTCGAATATCCGATTTTGAATCCGGATATTCAAGCCATTATCATATCTGTATCCGCATCCGAAATTTTTTCAAAATCTAAATTCATATTCGATTCGTATTCGATTAATATCCAAATACGGTTATTCGTATCTGATAATTTTTCGAACACAATAAATGGATATTCCACTTTACCTTAGTACAAGCTACCGAAGGAATCGACCCATTTTCGGACCGCATAACAAACTATTTTTCCTTTTTTTTTTGCACAGTGCTAGCTGTTGGTACAATGGTTGTTGTGCAAGTTGGCAACTCTTGTTCGAACCACATGGTAGGTTGATTTGATTTTGTTTTGTGAAATTAATGGGTAGTGATCGTTTAATCTGTTTCTGTGTAGAATACGTAAACAAGGACTCGCACAATTCTAGTACCCGTACCGAAAACAACGAATGGAAAGCACCTAACGTTAAAACGCCAAAACGTATTAGACCTTCCATGCAAATTGGAAACAGACCTGGTAAATGAGAACGGGAGAAGGGAGAAAACACCAAAGTGGAAAAGGATAAACTTGTGTGGGTATTACCTATAAAATTTACTTTATGCCTTCACTGCAGACAAGAGCGTACTGGAACAGCTGTTGTAGGGGGGGGGGGGGGGGTGGGGGTGTGGCTTCCCGTACCCCATGCGCACAGGCCATCCTTAGAGCTACGTGGACATACGATCTGCCGTTACTTTTGCACAAGCCATGATGGCGCCGCCGTTGTTGGCTGGCTTTGGTGGCTGATGGCGACGTCTTATATTACCCTTTTTTTGGGCGATTTAGTACTTTGCCGATTTCAGTTAATCGATCCTTTTGAAGAAAAGAGATCGAGACATTTCTCTTTCATGAAGGAAGAGCACGAGCGAGACGGCGAGGTGGGGAAGGAGACTGATCAACTATTGATGCCTACATAGAAATTTAATCATACATCGATTTAATGTCGGAAGGTCTTACATTAAAATGGGGCTGACACAATGATTCGTCTCACAATAAATTAACTTCTTGCATCTTCTTTTTCCTTCTTTTAAGCTATCTGGATGCATATACACTCTGATTGGTTTTGAAAACCTGTTGAAAATCCAATTTATATATGTATGTTGATGACGTTTTTCGCAACAATCTTAGAGAGAGATCTCTATAATATGATAATAAAAATAGCGGATTTGAGATTTCGGTCTCGTGTGGATTTCACTGGTATGCCAGAGAAATTCGAGGGTCAGAATTTTAAATGTTGGCAACAATGCATGAAAATCTGGCTGACCACAACTAGCCTGATTTCGGTTCTGGAAACCGAGTACCCTAAATTATCTGAACAGAATCCGGATACAGATGCGGTTAAGATGGCGGATCCATGGAAAGAATATGGCCGTCTATGTCATGGGTGTATTCTTACTACACTATCGAACGTTCTGTTCGATGTCTGTGGCGCATCCACAAAGACTGCTAAAGATCTATAGGAGGAATTGGATAAGAAATACAACACAGAGGATCTGGGTATTGAAAAATACTCAGTATCCAAGTTCCTGAAATTTCAGATGATTGAGGGCAAATCGGTTTCGAACAGGTTCATGAGTTTTTATTATTGCTCCATAGGTTAGCCGAGATAGAAATAAAACTTCCTGAAAAGTTTCAGGTTATGTCCATCATTGAAAAATTTCCTATGTTCTTGGAAGATTTTGGGATGTCCATAAAAGATAGGAAAGGGAAAATTTCTCTAGATGATTTAATGGTCTCGATAACTATTGAAGAGGAGCATAGGAAACAAAAACATGTGATGCCTGTTGACGTGAACCCTAAGGTCAATGTGATAACCTCAAAGGGAAATACTCCAAAAGAGAAAAATAAGAAACTGAAAGCTAAGGGAAAAATCCAGAAAAAATCAAAGAACAAACCTTGCTGGCAGTGTGGACAGGTTGGACATTGAAGAAGGATTGCCCTTCTCTAAAGACCCAACAGAAGTCTAAGGATGTCGTTCCTCAAGCTCTTGTGCTAATTGAGGGAGGCGGGCCCAGTAGGATTATGTCTCAGTGAACCCTGAACTCTTTTTAGTAAACGAGCCTAATGAGTGGCTTGTTGATACTGGTGCAAATGTACACATTTGTACTGACATGATCTTCTTTGTATCTTATCAAGCTTCAACCGGTGGAACAGTAATGATGGGGAACAGATCTGCAGCCAACGTGCTTGGGTCTGGATGAGTCAAGCTGAGATTCTCAACTGGTCGAGTTTGGACTTTGCGTAGGGTGCTGCACGTTCCTGATATTAAGAAGAATGTCTTGTCTAGTTCTTTATTAGTTAGAGAGGATTTTCAATTAGACTTTAAATATAATAAAGTGGTTTTTTTAGACATGGTGTTTTCTTTGGCAAAGGATATTTGGCTGATAATGATCTTTTATTTAGAATAAGATGTGACATTAATAGTTCTAGTTAATAATATTTCTGATTTTGATTCTTCTACGTATATTGTTTCAAATATTGAATATACTGATTTATGGCATGCTAGGTTAGGACATGTGAATTTCAATTCTATAAAAAGAATGATGAAACTTGACATGATTTCTGATCATACTACAGACAAACTCACCAAATGTGAAATGTGTGCTCAAATTAAGTTGCCTAGAAAGCTTACTCATTCTATGAATAGGGAAACTTAAATTCTAGACTTAGTGCATTCTGATATTTGTGAGTTTCGTGGTGTGATGACTAGAGATAACAAAAGATATTTTATCACCTTCATAGATGATAGCAGTAGATATTGTTATGTTTATCTGCTTAAAACTAAGGATGAAGCCCTAGAAAAATTTCTTATTTTTAAGAATGAAGCAGAAACACAAGTCGGAAAAGTAATTAAACGTCTAAGGTCAGATAGGGGTGGTGAATACACATCTAAGATATTTTATGAACAATGCACTTTATTTGGCATAGATCATGAGGTCACTGCACCATATTCACCACAGTCCAAGGGAATAGTAGAATGAAAGAATAGGACCCTAACTGATATGGTCAATGCATTTTTACAAAGTTCTGAGCTACCATCTTACATGTGGGGGGAAGCTTTGAATACGGCCTGCCATATTCTGAATAGAGTTCCCTTAAGGCATAAAGATAAGAGTTCATTTGGATTTTGGAGAAATAAGAAGCCAAGATTAAAATATCTCAAGGTGTGGGGATGCTTGGCTAAGGTCTTAGTCCCAAAACACAAGAGAAAGAAGCTTGGACCTAAAACAGTTGACGCGATCTTCTTGGGGTATCTGGAAAATAGTTATGCCTATCGATTCTTAGTAATTCGGTCTGAGATCACAGGCATGGATTCTAATACTATTGTTGAACTTCGTGATACTACCTTTTTTGAGGATATTTTTCCAATGAAAAA
The DNA here is from genome assembly GCA_037367405.1 of Ottelia alismoides. Taxonomy (NCBI): domain Eukaryota; kingdom Viridiplantae; phylum Streptophyta; class Magnoliopsida; order Alismatales; family Hydrocharitaceae; genus Ottelia; species Ottelia alismoides. Next base: position 231,432 of record JAZKJV010011804.1, on the reverse strand, counting down.
GGAATTCCTGAAAATCTGACTAGTGACGTAGCCTCCACATCTGGTTCTATTCCACAACAAATAGAAAAGATGTCAAATGTGAGGGCTACCTCTTCTGAACCCAATGAATTTTTGGAGGATGTTGAACCTAGATGAAGTAAGAGACCTAGGATTGCTAAGGATTTAGGTAGCAACTTTGTCTCCTACCAAGTCGAGGGTGATCATCCCACATACAATGATGCCATGGCTTCTACTGAAGCAAGGCATTGGAAGGATGCCATTAAATCTGAAATGGATTCGATCATTTCAAATGGCATGTGAGAATTGGTCGATCTACCTCTTGGGTGTTGCACCATAGGAAGCAAATGGGTATTCATAAGAAAACTTAGACCAGACAAAAACCATAGGAAAATATAAGGCAAGACTTGTAGCAAAAGGTTTCAAACAGAAAGAGGGTATTGATTATTTTGATACCTGTTATTAGAATGACTACGATTCAAATGCTCATTGTGTTGTCCTCTATACATGATCTCACAATTCATCAAATGGATGTGAAGACTGCCTTTTTATATGGCGATCTTTAAGAGGAGATCTATATGGACCAACCCGAGGTATTCGTAGCATCTGGTAATGAAAGAAATGTCTGCAAGCTTGTAAAATCTCTTTATGGATTAAAACAAGCTCCGAAACTGTGGCATGACAAGTTTTATAATGCTATCCAGTCTTACGACTTTATTGTTCATGAATCTGATAAATGTGTGTACTCTATGATTAAAGGTGATACGTTTGTTGGCTTATGCCTATATGTAGATGATATTTTTATATTTGGATCAAACATAAGGATAGTGGAAGAAAACAAGAGGTTCTTGAGCAGTAAGTTTGAGATGAAGGGCTTAGGAGTTGCAAATGTGATTTTGGGGTTCAAACTGATTAGATCTACTAATGGGATAGTTGTGTCTCAGTCACATTATAATGAGAAAGTTCTTGAAAATTTTGACTATCAGAGCTGTAAATCTATATGCACTCCTTATGATTCATCTAAACCCTTCTGCAAGAATAAGAGTGGAGTACATGTAGCACAGCTACGATATTCCCAGATTATACGAAGCTTGATGTATCTTGAGAACTATATTCGACCTGATATTTCATTCACAGTCGCAAAGTTGAGTAGGTATACGAGTTGTCCTGACTGTACTCATTAGGAGGTCTTGGATCGAGTGTTGAAATACCTTAAGGGTACTGCACTTCTTAGACTGCATTATGGTAAATATCCTCATGTCTTAGAAGGATATAGTGATGCAAGTTGGATAGTTCAAATGGAGGACTCCGGGAGTAACGGTGTGACTGGATATGTATTTACCCTTGGAAGCGTTGCAATCTCCTGGAGGTCTGTGAAACAGACCATCTTGGCTCGGTCTACCTTTGAGGCAGAGCTGTGTGCTTTGGCCACAACTGGTATAGAGGTTGAATGGTTTAGGGAACTTCTCTCTGAGATGCCCACAATGGGTAACACGATACCAGCGATTTTTTTACATTGTGATAGCATGACTACTATTACAACGATAAAGAGTTCAAAGTACAATCAGAAAACTAGAAGACATATCCAAGTTAGACTTAAGTCTATTAGGGATTTGGTGTCTTCTGGAGTGATTGCCGTGGAATTTGTCGGTACCAAAGATAACAAGGCCGATCCACATACAAAGGGACTTGATAGATCTTTAGTCCAAAAATCCAGACTTGGAATGGAGATGGAAACCCAGTGAGAGTTTACCTACAGTAGCACCCCAACCTAAATGAGTGGAGATCCCACAAAATAGGTTCAATGGGAAAACAAGTTGTAAGGGAACTGGTTGGCACTCAATATGCAATACTTTGCATGTGAGTCCTATCCTGAAAAGTCGAATGCCTGAAAACTGCAAGAAAAGGTTGAGCATTATACTCTTAATGGATTCAAGCTTTTATAAGCAGGATGTAAGCAGTGCATCCTTGGAGAATGCCACATATATGAGTATTTCTGTGGGTCGCAGATAACGGATGAGGGTTTATCCTTAATATACTCATGAAACAGGGTAGGGTGCATGGTCATTAATGGCATCAAAAATAGGGTAGTGATGAATACCCATTCATCACTCTTTATTCTTTTATTTTAGCTACAAATCCCATGCAAAACACATGTATATTTCTGTAAATAACAATAATTATCAAAAAGCATGCATTGTGTAAATATGCATTTTTAGCATCTTATTGTGCATAAATAAAAGAATAAAGAAATAAAAGAAAAAGAGGGAGATATTTAGAATAAATATTGAGCGACCTAATCCCAAGGGAGGGCTCAGCATGGGCCTGACCGCATAAAAACCCAAGTAGAGAGAGATAAGGAAGCTCACATGTGTACATATATACATATAAATAAAATAAAATTTATTTTCCTCTTATTCAAATAAAAATGCATTTGTGTAAATATGTATATATCTGTAAATATAAAATCAAAATAAAAATGAGAAAAATAAAAGAAAATTAAAAAGAAAGTAAAAACCCCTTCATCATTGTCTATATGCCTTGTACATAGAAACCCTTTATCTATTTATTTCCCCTTATAAATAAATAAATAAAAATCAAATAAAAATATGTACATAACTCTACAGTCCCTAGTGTAAATAAATAAAATATAAATCACAAAAATAAAATAAAAATAAAAATAAATAAAAATAAAAACCAAAAGCCACATTGTATATACCATATATGTATACAAATAAAACTATTTATTTTATCCTTGTAAATAATTAATAAAAATAGAATAAAAATACCATATTATTCCAAATTTTATCTTATAACTAAATAAAATATAAAATTGGAATAATTTGTCCAAAAATAAATAATTAAAAATCAAAAATAAAAAATACATATGTATATACATGTATATAATAATAATATTTTGTAAATACATTATTTATATTTCAAAAAAAATAAATATCACAAAAAAATAGTTTAAAAATAAAGAAACATTTTTCATGTTTCAACTTTTTCCAAATTCGGCCATTTACTATTTATTATTTAATTTACAAATATTTAATATGTGGCGCGCTCCCATTGGTCCACGGGGAATGTTGACCCCCGGTCAACTCCCCCCGCAGACCCTCTTCTCTCGCGGATCGGGCTGTCGACCCGATTTCTCCTCTTTTTCCGCGCTCGATCTGCCCGCCATTTTCGCAAACCCGGGGTCCTGATTAAACCTGATTCTCCCCTAATCCACGCCCGGAGGTTTGCATCGAGGTCCGAGCTCCGAATCACTCGCCCGACCCTCACCTTCTCGGACCCCTAGCCGTATCTAACCCCAGCTCCGCCACACCATTCCTCTCATCTTTGGCGTCACCCCTTCCACCCAGGACCTCCACCCGATACCCTAGAGTGATAGCTAGCCGTCGGAGTGTTGCAGAGAGGCGGAGGAGCACCACGTCACTGATCTGGCGACGTTTCGCCGCCATACGCCGCCCAGCCTCGGGCCATCGACGTCCCTCGAGGTGAAGACCAAGAACTTCAGGAGCTCATTCCTAGTCAACCACAATCACCTGGTGAGCCTAGTTCTTTCTATCTTTCTTGAATTTCCAATTACGCCCAAATCCATCGTTCGCCATCGCTTATCGATTCCGATCATCCCCGTCAACCTCCTAACCATCCGAGTCGACCAACATCATCGCCATCCTCCCCTGCACATTCTACACCCATACATTCAACCCAGTTCGCCCCGGAACTGGGAGTCGATCTCCCTCGCCATCGCATCGCCGGAGATCATCCGCCCCGACGCATCTTCCACCCACTTCACCCCTCACAGGGTCGAGGCAGTTTGCCCTCGACCCAGGAGTCTTCCTGTGATGTTTTCCAGGTCCGAAGAGGCCCATCTGAGGGTCGAAGCATTCGAGCACAGGAGCTCCAGGCCACCGCCGTCGTCGAGCCACTTCGATGGTCGACGGCCTCATCGGAGAGGCGTATCAGCTGCGGAATGTCAAGGCGGATCTCTTCCGCACCTTAGCAGCAGCAGAGGAGGAGCACCGCGCGAGTATCGGGCCGGCAAAGTTCGTCGGCCACCTATTCTTGGAGCATCCCCCAGAGCCGTCCGTTCAGCCTCACTCTCCCAGTCTTGATCATGACCGTACATCTAGGAGGAGAGAGCAGCCGTCGGATCAGAGATAGGAGCTCATCTGGAGCGTCCATCGCAGCAGGGAGGCATACACGCACTAAAGCTGTTAGATCTGATACGTGTCGCGCTTTCAGCCGTCTGATCAGAGCCATGGCTTCTTCGAGGAGGCGCAGTGCACGACCACCGTCCGATCAGCCACGTGGAGCATCTCCAGCCCTCGGATCATAATAAGGGGTAAATTACATTTAGGCCCCTCTTGCTTTGTCATTTACGTTCTAGTCCTGTAAATATTTCTTATAGTTCATTTTATTCTGGAACATTTGCACTTAGAACTTCGTGCTTAGTTTATTTGCATTTATACCCCTGTCTACGTGGAACGTGTGCATCATCACTTGATTTTCTTGGTTAATTTGCAATGTATGGGCTGATGTTTTAAGGTGTTATGGAATGAAATTTAGTTTTTAATATTTGCATCCATACCCCTGTGCGTGGTTTTATTGGACATGTGCTGAATTTCTTGGACATTTTGCAATTTCATCCTTGGACTTTTAGCACCTGTTGCTAATAAGTCCTTAGAAGTATTTTTTATTGCACATAGGTCCCTCAGTGCCCAGTACACGTGCTTTGCGCGTGCGAACTTGGAAATTTTGCACGAGGGACCCCAAGGTTCATGTATTTGTTACATTTCAGCCTTTGGAAACATGTTTTCTTGCATTTAGGTCCCTGTGCACTATGCCTTGTTGTTTGGTTTTAATAAAATATCAAATTAAGCCCAAATTTTGTGAAAATTGGACACATGGCTCCTGCCACTGTGTAAAATTTTCCTAATTTTTGGGTACATTTTTGAGTCGTTTTATTATTTTAAAAAATTCAAAAACCCTTATTTTTCTGTCTGTTCAGATTATAAAATCCCAAAAAAATTAAAACTCTTTCAAAAATTCTAAAAAATTAAGAGTTGTTACTTTTTGTGTGTTTGAATTTCTTTGCATTTTTGGCCATTTTTGGATTTATAAAAACCCTAAAAATTGAAAATCCCCTTAAAACTCATAAAAATTCTAAAAAATAGTAGAAAATTCCAAAAACAATAAACTCTTTTTCTGAATTTTCTTTATTATTTCTATTTCACATAAAAAATACCTCCAGGCCCTGAAAAGACCATTTGATATTTTTGAGTGGTCTTTGAAGCCTGGCTGGACATTGTTCTTCTATTTCAGCCTTCATTCATTTTTAGAAAATTCCATAAAAATCATAAAATTCTCAAAAATTCACAAAAACAGTAAAAAATCCATAAACCTAAAAATATTTTTGTTGGAATTTTTGGACCATTTTTTAGCATTTAAATAATTGGTTGGAGTTGCTTGTTTTTATTGTTTTATTATTTTCCTTCATATTTAAAAATCCAAAAAAAATATAAAAATATTAAAAATCCACCAAGAAAAATATTTGTTTATATTGTCTTCATTTTTTTAGACTACTTCGTAGGCCGCGAGGCGATCTCGTGCTCCCTGAGTTCGACCGTGGGTGCTATACCAGGTTAATCTCATAGCCAGAGCCACTATTTGATTTTCTTGTTTTGATTTCTCTGTTTGGTGGTCTGTTCCTTATATTTTTCTTGTTGACTGATTGATTTCCGAGACTCGGGTCGCAACGACCCTAGCTTTATTATACACCCGAGTCTCGGTCATTTTTCTGGTCATCAATTGTCACCATAGACTTCACTCTGTTGTTACCACTCGATACCATTACATCAAAGGATTAAAGTTTAAGACTTCGTTCACTTTATTCTTGTGATGGTAAAACCGGATAACTTAGGTAAAGGTTTAAATCGGAAGGTACCTTCGTTGAAAGTAGAGTGTGGAAATCCGAGATCCTTGGCTCTTTGTATTTCAACAGTGAATTCGTGGGGAATTGTTAGAATTAACTGTATTGGGATAGTTTGATGTAATTTGATGGTCAATATCAAGTTATATTAATGTATCTCAATTCCTGAAATTCAATGTTTCAACTATGTGGGGTGCTGTTTAATTCCACATCGTGGAGAGTTAAAACTGGTACTTGATTTTTATATGGGAAGTCCTAAGACTAGTCTGGAAACATACTAGAGAGGACTTTAGACCACAACGCACACATGCACGCGTGCCCGCGTCGCGTCGTGCCGAGCCGGTTACAGGTACGGGCTCGGGCTCGGGCTCGGGCTCGACGCGGATGCGGCTGCGGCGTGGCATGGTGTGGTGAAGACCGGGTCAGTTCTGTAACCGCGCGTTTGAATTCCAAGGGATATGTCCCATTATCCTCTCATGAAGCATAATCACTCGGATATCTTTAACTATCTCTTAAAGTCGTGGGTGTAGGTTACGAACATAATCTATCCTCATTCTCAACACCTCTCCTCTCTCAAGGACGCTCGTCTCCTCTCCTTTCTCGATCTCAGGCTTCGTCTACGGAGGTGACTTTCGAGGACGCTTTGCATAGTGCGCACCGTCGACGAGCGTGGACCGTTGGATCCCTGGGAGTGGCACGTCAAGGCCCTATGCATCGGTAAAGTGGGGGGTGCTGCCTCTCTAAGAGGAGTCCTACGAAAGGACGCTTCGGTTGTGATTTAGAACTCTCTATTTTTCTTTGTCACATTGTTTGTCGTGATGTTTGTTTCTGGATTTTTCCCTTACTTTAATATGCATATGTCTCTAAACTGGATATTTCTCTTATCAATGATCATCTGGATGCATATACACTCTGATTGGTTTTGAAAACTTGTTGAAAATCCAATTTATGTATGTATGTTGATGACGTTTTTCGCAACAGTTCAGTGTTCTCCATGTGCTAGGGCTCGTCACAGTGAAAGACCTCGGATAACCGGATGGTACTCTCGAGCTGTTACAAATGATGCTCCTGATCGGATGACATGCTCGAGTGGTAGAGTGATAAATGCAGTTGAGATGATCAATGATTCATCGGTGCTCTCAAGCTACTACAGATGCTCCTCATCATACACGTGTTGACCGTAGGTGAGATGGTTGGTGCAAACGGAGGAGAGGGACTTGATGGATGAGGGGACGACATGGGGGTGTGTGTGCGCCAAGAGGCGGCGTGAATGCTGGGGTTCTGGGGGTGATGATGAGTGATCCCATATGACCCCAGATCGTGCCTCCGACGAGGAGCTATCAGGCAAGAGTGTGAAGGCCTTGTGCAGCGTCATTGTCGAGGGTCCATGCACAGAGGGAATCACCAAACGAGGGAGATGATAAGGGTCGGTGAAGGGGAGATGGAGGCGCTGAAAACTATCCGGATAGAATAGCCATTATGAAAACTGAGAGGCGCAATCCAGGAATGACGCAAGGGGATGGGAAGGGCAGAAATGTGATTTTAGTTGAAAAAAAGAAATAGGCTTAACTCTCTTTAATATATGTAACTAGTACGAAACCCGTGCGATGCACGGGAAGTAAGATTTATTTACATTTACTATACTAAAGTTAAATTCCAATTTTAAGTCTGTTATTAAAATATTTCTACTAAATTTACACGTGAATCTAAAATGAATATGTGTCTATATATACCACATAAATAATCTACAAAATCAATCCATATAATATAAAAAAAATGAGTTTATAGCGGGCATTTTTAAATCTGTCACTATATCGTCCATCAAAAATTATTTCAAATTTTTAGAAATGATAACAAATAAGTATCGGTATATCAATTGCCAATTTAAAAACAAATATGATATTTATCAATATTTTTTAGTGTAAAAAATCACTTTGCAGCAAATAATATTCATCATAACATCAATTTACTATCATTTTGTTTTAGTTTATCAGTGAAATCTAAATATTAAATATTACTCATTGAATATTATTTAAATTTTAAACAGTAGAAACAGATAAGTATTAATGCATGGATTATCGTGAATGATATAACATTGAATATGGTATTTATCACTAATTTTGAGTATAAAAAGTCACTTCAATATTTCTGATATTTATTAATGATAGGTGATATAGTGATGATAATAAATATGTCAAAAGAATGTAAATAATATATATCTTCTGTCGAAGATTACTTCAAAATTTTGAGAATGTCAACAAATAAACATTGGTACATAAACTGCCACCAATAATATAGCAACGAATATGTTATTTGTCGCTAATTTTGAACGTAAAATATAATGATAATATCATACGTATTCTTTGCTTCTTTATATTTTTATTTCCCAAAAAAATCCTACATATCAGAAGGAAATTATCATAAGGCATCTATAGTTGCAATCACTCGATTAAAAGTAATGAAACATGCTAAAGCCATATTCATGTAAACGACATTCAATGTGCATACGACATACCATTGAGGGGGTGTATCTGAGATCCAGTTCTGCTTCCCTCAACTTTTAAAGAAAACACATATGTGTTCGATAATATTAGGAATGTTCAATATTGTAGGATCAAGGGTACCCACCCCGACCGGATCATTTTGACTCGGATTTTACGGATATCCGTTGATATCCCGATCGAGTACGCATAAGTTGTTGACATGTTAAGCTTAGGTGACCCGGTAAAAAACCTGTGAGTAGAACTGGGTACCCGATTTGGTAGTAGGGAGGGAGGGAAGAAATGAGAGAAGGAAGGGATTGAGAGAAGTGAAGGAAATTAGGGGGAAGGGGTTTGTTACGGTGGAGGAGTCGAGGAGATTAATTTTTCTTTCTCATTTTTTTTGAATAAAAAATAGAATATCATTGACAAGCCATCATCCCAATGTATTTTTGCGCACTGAAATACCACTTTTTTGTATGCTAAAATTTTCCCTTAAATATAAAATAAATGACTATGATTATCTCGAAATATTCCATAAACGGTGCTTATATATTATAGTTACTTTCTATTTATTATTAATCATGATGATTGCATCATCTCAAACTTATATTTTATTGCAATCGTTACAATATAATAATCCACACAAATGGTATCCACGTAAAGGAGTAAATATTACGAGGTTAACCATATAATTAGCTATTACTATTGAGTTATTTTGACATGAATACCCACCTAAAATCCTATTAATTTAAAACTAATGCAAAACATATATTATTATTATTTCCCGTGAATAGTTTATTGGATAATATAACGATAACATCCTAATTATTTTAGTATCAAGAGAACAGATTTGGTCGAGTAAATGATGGCTCTATCATCTCCGTATTTGGTTTTTTTCTGCTCTACTTGCGACTTGGCTCCTCGAAACTTTCTTCTCCGCACATAATTTCATCCATGTATCACGATTCGTATATATAGATGCACTCTTTGGTGTTTACTATATCACCACCTTTCCATCTCAACAAATTCCTACACGAGAAGAACTTCTCCGCATGCATTTTTTTATTATTGTAAGTATGTACTAAAATCTACACTGTTAATGGTGAGGAATATACCATATTTGCTATAACTTGATTTCCCGGAGTATTTTGTTGAGTCATTTTACGGGTACCCATGGTACTTGTTACCCATTCGAATAGTTCGAGTACTCATTAGAATCAGATACTCGTTGGAACGTGTCAAGTCAACCCGTTAAGCTGATTTTGATGGGTCGAGACGAGTCATGATCAAACGGATCGGGTACCCGCCTCATGAGCACCTCTAGATAATATAGGCAGACATTGTCCGTCTCACTCGTAATAGTTCATGAGAAAGCCTAGTACATCGCCCTACAATTATAAGCAGACTTTGAAAGTACATAAGCAAAAAGTAATTTTGTTATAATAATGATAATAAATATGGCATACTAATAAAATATTCCATATTTTATCTTGAGTAAATTACCAAAAATACTTGATTTTAATAAACAATTTCACACAATTGTCGAATTTTAGAAAGGCATAATGTAATCTTGATTTTCTTGATCTCAATAAACATTTTTATACAATTCTTGAATTTTAAAAATTCCTAAGGTAATCCTTGATTTTATAATATAATCTACTTTCAATTGATAAATACAGTATAAATTTATGAGGAAATAAATATTCTCTTATAAAGTAAAATGAAACAGTAAATTTTAACAGATTAGATAATGTACGTGTCAGACTGAAATTAAGATGAAATGGCAAGAATGCCATCATAACTTTCTACTGAAATTAAAATGGAATGTCAAGAATGGCATCGTTAACTTTCTGAAGTTTCAGGACTACATCGGAATTGGGTATTAAGGTCAGAGACTTTCCGTTAATTTACACTCTTATTTCTTTGGATTTTGTAGATGGTACTTGGTATAAAGGTAACTTTGTTAGTCAGATGAAGAAGATGAAGAAGGTGGTAGACTTTCTCGACAACCTTTATTGATTATCTTTTTCGTAATGCTCTTATAAAACAAATTAAATAAACTTATATCTTAAAATGTGATAACCAATCTTTAGAATACATTACTTGTATTTTCATCTAATTTCCAGACCCATCCAAAACATTACTTCTGTCATGTCCCGAACCTTGAAACATGGGGAAAATTGCGGAAGCATCCCAAAGCAATGAAATTTTTTTTCGAGTCCAGGAGCGAGACAAAATTCAATAATCCATAAATAACATTCAGAGTGTCAAACATGATGGAAGAATAAAGAACATAAACAATAAATAAAAGACTTATCAAGTCTGAACTACATAATAAAATTCAATAAGTCTATCCATACAATGACTTAAGAGGATAGAAAAATATCAATGACTCTTCAATCCAGCCGATGGCCAACCCTCTTGCTTTCCTCTAAGCTGCAAGGTTGTAATTCAATATTAGTCAAACGAATTTGACTAAGTATGCACCAATAATTTATGAAACATGCCATCATAACCATATACAATGAGTAGTAAAGAAAAATACGATGACAATTCTATCTGATAAGGAATATAAATCAATAAATAAACGATGAACCATAATGAGACTTTTTCAATTATGTCAATCATCATGGGATAACAATGACAATTCAATAATTTCTTTGAATATCACAAATTTTATGACCCTAATATCAAAATCTATATCAACTATAAATCAATACCATCTGCCGACACCTGACAGCCCGAGCTTGGATAGAAGCCACCCCGTTCCCTTAAATCAAAATTTTTAAACTAAAACAAATATCAATACGAGGTCTCCTATCCAAACCCCAATGCAATGGATATCAGTACTGAGTCAATCGCCTTAGCGGAAAATTATTTGGAAGTAGTGTAGGATTACCCGCCTACAACGGTCAATTAGCGGAATTAACCGTCCGCGCGGCACCCGACCAGGTCAAAGCCTCTAATGGGCCAACAATAAACAATGTCTACTCCCTCACAATGATGGTGCCAAAAATAATAATTAATTTTCAATAAAAATATTTGGATAAAAAAATTACAAATTAACCTATATATAAAAAGACAATAATGTATCTATCTTTGCAACATTTAACAACTAATCCATAGATAGGCATTAATGGTAAATATCAAATTTGCATCTGATTAGCTAGAGTTTTATAACAGAGATATAATCAAAGTATTTCAACAAGATAAAATAAAAATAGCATCGAATGTGGGGTATAAATAATAACGGTATGTGACATAAATTAATGTACATACCTGAATAAGAATCCAATATAGATTGATCTGCACGATTTTTTTTGTCCACGAAAATCAAATGTCACATAAGCATAAGAAATTAATCTTAACCCGTGCATAAGCCATAAGACATATTAACTACTTACAGTTCCCAATTGTTGATTTTTTTTAAAAAAAAGACTCATATATATATATATATATATATATATATATGGTAGTTTACTTATTTAGTTCATGTTTGTACATTTCAAGTTTAACCTACGATTATTGAGCCTATAATTTTTTCTTTGAAAAAAAGGATAATTTATGTCAATGCATCCTAATATAATATCAGTAACTAGTTTGATTTATAAAAAAAATTCCACAGGTAAGTCCAGTACTTGTGTAGGTAGCAATACCTTGAATTCATACTATGTCCAGGAACAAAAATAATGCTTAAACTATATATGATACGTGGTTGACGTGATTTCATGTTAGAAAAGTTACCATCATGTGTAATGAATAGATGCTTAAAAAACTATAGGTGTAAATGTGATAACTCTAATTATTTGATTCTTAAGAAAAATAAAATAAAGATATACAATTTCTAACGAAGACCGAGAGAATCAATTTATGATCTTTATTTTTTTGATGTACTAATAAATCTCCAGGTTTGAGTGTAAACTTATATGCGATGTTCGGTAGATGCTAAAATTTATCTTGTATAGCTAATTATTGACCGATGTATTATAAAAAAACGGAAACATAGAAGTAAGTATACCTCTAGTAAAAGCTCTGAATGAAAGCTTTGTTGGTTCTTAAGACGGCACACCTACCCCCAACACGAAACGGCCCTACAGACGTCTGAAGATACAAGATGATGAAACTCTGGACGTGCGTGTGATCAAGAGAAAGGCGAATTTTTATTAGGGAGGCAAAATATGCCTAACCATCCGATCTGAACGTGTATATATACACGCACCCACGAGTTGAGAGTCCTGATAGGGTCACGGGTTTCGCTAACCGGAATTGACGTGAAAAAAAAACGCAATCTCATTCACGGACTTGGTCAAAACCATTTATCATCTTGCTTTAATTAGTTATTTTTTTCCACAATGATTCTGTTGCAATTTATTTTAATATATATATACATACATATATATATATACATATATATACACGGAAAAAATGGGGCTGCCCCCTGGGGGCAGCCAACATGGCTGCCCCCGCCCCATTTTTCGGCGTTATTTATTTTTTTTGAAAAATAAAACCATGTATATTCATCCATATATCCCTCCTATATACCACTCGAATTTCGTCAGAAACAGAGACTCCTACGGCCTCCATCTCGATGGTATCGATTTAAAAAAATCCTGTTACCGTTAAAAAATTACTGTCCGGATGGAGGCCGTAGGAGTCTCTGTTTCTGACGAAATTCGAATGGTATATAGGAGGGATATAGGGATGAATGTACATGGTGTTATTTTTCAAAAAAATAAAAAAATTTGCCCAAATAAGGCGGGGGCAGCCATGTTGGCTGCCCCTAGGGGGCAGCCACATATGACCCTATATATACATATACATATATATATATACATACATACATATATATATATATATACATACATACATATATATATATATATATAATCAATCTATGTTGGGCCGTTCCTGGATATTGCTTTTCCTTTTTTTTCACTATTCTCATTAACTTAGTTCACCTTATGCAAACTTATTTATTTATTTATATTTTTTTTGCAAACATTCTAATTTATCCCCTTATTTAATAGTATAAATTCTTTTTTTACAAAACACCCATAATCATTCTATTTTATTTTCTATATTTAAATATTTTATTTTATTTTATTTCAAAACACCCCCTAGAAAAAAAGATGTTACAACTCTATCTCCCTTAAAAGAAATTTCGTCCTCAAAATTTTATAGGCACACCTAGAAGTTCAGGATATTTCTCTCTAACTTCATCTTCAAGTTCCCATGTGGCCTCTCTATCCGAGGGATTATGCCAAGAAACCTTTACCATTTTAATAGTCTTCCTTCGTAAACGGTGTTCCTGACGATCGACAATGTGTGAAGGGCGCTCTTCATACGATAAGCTTTTATGAACCTCAACTGGCTCATAATGAATATGATGAGATGGATCATGAATATATTTCCACAACATGGAGACATGGAAGACGTTATGAATATGTGAATATTGAGGTGGTAGTGCAATACGGTAAGCCACTTCTCCTACCCTATCCAACACCTCAAAAGGATCAATATATTTTGGACTAAGTTTTCCTTTTCGTCCAAATCTCAATACACCACGGGTCGGAGAAATCTTGAGAAAGACATGATCACCAACTGCAAATTCTAGTTCTCGGCGACGATTATCTGCATAGCTCTTTTGTCTACTTTGAGTAATTAAGAGCCTTTTCTTAATTAGGTCGATCTTATCAGTACACTTCTGTACAAGTTCCGGTCCGAGCAATCTTCTTTCACCTACCTCGATCCAACAAAGCGGAGATCTGCATGGTCTCCCATAGAGAGCTTCATATGGTGTCATTCCAATGCTAGCCTGATAACTATTGTTATAGACAAACTCAATAAGTGGTAGATTCTCGTCCCAACTTCGAGCATAACCTAATGAACATGCCCTAAGCATATCCTCAAGAACCTGAATAGTTCTTTCAGATTGACCATCTGTCAGAGGATGGAATGCGGTACTAAACTTCATCTTTGTACCGAATACTTCCTAAAATTTTTTCCAAAATCTCCCGGTATTGGATCTCGATCAGAGACAATAGAGACAGGTATACCATGAAGCTTCACAATATTATTCATGTATAAATTTGCTAAGCTCGCAACTGACTCCTTTTTCTTCATTGGCAAGAAATGGGCAGATTTCGTCAATCTATCCACGATCACCCATATAGCATCACAATGAGTTGCATCGGTCTTTGGAAGACCCATCACAAAGTCCATGGTGATGTGTTCCCATTTCCATTCCGGAACCTCCAACTGCTCCAATAGTCCAGCTGGTCTTTGATGCTGAGTTTTAATTTGCTGACACTCCAAACAACGAGAAATAAATTCCACAATCTCCTTCTTCATATTTTTCCACCAAAAATTCCGTTGGAAATCTTTATACATCTTTGTACTTCCTGGATACACAGTAAAATTAGAACGATGAGCTTCATCGAGAATCTCTTGCTTCAACTCTGCCTGTGAAGGAACCCATAAGCGATTCCTGAATCTGATGCCTCCATCTGGAGCAATGAAGAATTCAGAATTTCCCCCTTGACTTTTCTCTGCAAGAACATGATACTCAGGATCTTCTTTCTGACCTCTCAATATTTTCTCTACTATCACCGAATGAATCTGGATGCTAGATAAGATAATCTTGTCACCTTCCTTAAAAGGGTTCCAAGAAACAAAGTCGTCAATTAGCTTCCACTTTTTGATCAACAAACTTGCAGACATCGCATAGCCTTTTCGGCTCAAGGCATCTGCTACAACATTTGCTTTACCTGGATGGTAAGCAATAGAGAAATCATAGTCCTTAAGAAATTCCATCCATCTTCGCTGGCGCATATTCAAGTCTTTTTGAGAGAAGATGTATTTGAGGCTTTTACGATTAGAGAAGACCTCAAATTTCTCACCATAAAGGTAGTGACGCCAAATCTTTAATGCAAACACCACAGTAGCAAGATCTAGATCATACGTAGGATAATTCCTTTCATGAATCTTTAGCTGCGTTGAAGCATAAGCTATCACTTTTTCATTCTGCATCAACACACAACCCAAGCCATTCAGGGATGCATCAGTGTAGATGACAAAACCTCCACAACCAGAAGGTAAAGTCAAGACAGGAGCAGTGGTCAACTTTCTCTTCAATTCTTGGAAGCTGCGCTCATATGCAGAAGACCATTCAAATTTTATCCCCTTCCTAGTCAACTCGGTCAGGGGAAGTGAAATCTTTGAGAAATCACGAATGAATCTACGATAGTATCCTGCTAAACCAAGAAAACTTCTAATTTCTGTCACGTTCTGTGGCTGCTTCCATTCAGCGACTGCCTCAACCTTGGCTGGATCTACAGAAATCCCATCCTTGGAAATAATGTGCCCAAGGAACATGACCTTTTCCAACCAGAATTCACATTTGGAGAATTTAGCATAAAGTTGGTTCTGCCTCAGAGTCTCCAATATGATTCTCAAGTGCTCCTCATGTTGCTCAACACTCTGAGAATAAACAAGAATATCATCAACAAAAATAATGACAAAATGATCTAAGAATGGTCGAAAGACCCGATTCATAAGATCCATAAAAGCGGCATGAGCATTAGTCAATCCGAATGGCATCACACAAAACTCGTAATGCCCATAGCGTGTTCGGAAAGCGGTCTTCGAGATATCTTCCTCTCGAATCCTCAATTGATGATAGCCGGATCGCAAATCAATCTTCGAGAAGACTTTCATTGATTGGAGCTGATCAAATAAATCATCTATCCGTGGTAACAGATATTTATTCTTCACAATCACCTGATTCAGCAGTCGGTAACCAATGCATAAGCGAAGTGATCCATCTTTCTTTCTAACAAATAAAACAGGTGTACCTGATAACCCCAGAATTCCGAGTGACTAAGGCAAAGGCAAAGGAATGGTCGTTGTGACCTCAATCAATCGGATGGGTATATCAAGAAAAATAGACCACTACGAGAAATAAAATCAATCGAAAATGCGAAAGCGGTCTCGCTATGTGATTAACCTGGTATAGCTCCCAGGGTCGAACACAAGGAGCACGGATTGGCCAAAGGCCTACGAAGTAGTCAAAGAATCAGAAAAAGGAGAAAACATTTTTTAGTGGTTTTTAATGGTTTTTATATTTTTTTTTGGATTTTTAAATGTGAAGGAAATGAAAGAAGCACAAAAACAAGCAAGCTCCAACTAATTATTTAATGTATCCAGAAGTGAGCAAAAATTCGAGAAAAATTGTTTTTATGTTTTTTAAGTTTTTTAAGTGTTTTTGGTTAATTTTTGAGATTTTTCCAATGTGTATTTTATTTTCTAAAAATCAAACAGTAAGAAAAAGATAGGGTACTGTCCAGCAGGGCCCAAAACCCAAAGATAAAATATCTAAGGATCTCAGATGGCCCTGGAGGTAATTTTCCTATATTCTATAGAAAATAAGGAAAATTTGGGCACCAAAATTATTGTTTTTGGATTTTTAGATTATTTAATATGATTTTTTATGAGTTTTTAGGTGTTTTTAGATTTTTAGGGTTTTTACTCAATGAAAAATAGCCAAAATTGGCTAGAAAATCAAACAACACACAAAGATCAGTAACTAATTTTTGTAGAATTTTTGGGGGTGTTTTTATATTTTTTTGTGATTTTTCAAGTGAAACAGTGCCAAAAATAGATGTTTTTGAATTTTTTAAAATAGCAAACAAGATCAAAAATGTCCTCAAAAATCTACAAAAATCCTACACCATGGCAGGAGCCATGTGTCAAATTTTCATTAGATTTGGAGGTGATTTGATATTTTATTCAAAATCCAAAAGGGGGCACTGTGCACAAGGACCAATGTGCAAATACCCGAAAGTCTGGGGCTCAAGGTGCAAAAATCCCAGCAAGTCACGCGCGTGGCGCGTGCCTGGGGCACTCAGGTGCCTTTTGGTAATAAAAACCAAGTTTCTGGACTTTTTGGTAACTCGTACCAAAAGTCCAGGGCTTGGATGCAAAAATCCCACTAAAATCCGCACATGCGCATAAACAACACTCACAGGGGCATAAATGCAATTACCAAAAAGTTATCATTCATTTCAGAACCCAACAGAACTACAGGGAAAGAGATGTAAATAGCCCAAACAAGCACGTGACGAAGCACGTGGTCTCACATACACAGGGGCATAGACGTAAATAAAAACAAGCACAAGGTCCCAGTTGCAAATTACCCTACGTAAATAAAAGCACGAAAATATTTACAGGACTAGGACTAAAAAGACAAACTAAGAGGGGGCCCTAAGTAATTTACCCCTTTATTTGTCGACGGCGGGATGCGCGCCACGTGGAAGATCGGGCGGTCCTGGTGAGCTGGCGCTTTTCTTCGTCTGCCCTTGAGCCGGATCGACGGTGGAGGCGAGGACACGTGGAAGATCGAACGGGGTGGAGCTCGGGTGTCTCTCTCCTCTGCTGCTATCGGTCCAGATGAGCCCCTCCAGGTGATCGACGGTCGCTGCTCCTCGGAAGATGGACGGCTGGGATCAAGACTGGAGCGGAGGAGCCATCGGACGGTGCTGGAGGATGGTGGAAGAACACTCCGCCGGCGAGCTTCGCCGGCCTCGTGCGTGGGCTGTAGTCCTCCTCAGCTGCTCCTGATGATCGGAGAAGACCCGCTTGCCCCGCAGCTGGTGGTAGCCTCCGATGGCCCAGCCGAGCCCGGGAGGGGCTCCGGCGAGGCTGGCGGCGAGCGAGCTCCTGGACTGAAATCGGGAAGCCTCAGATGGCCTCCTCGGTCCCTGCAAAGCAAACCAGAAGCTTCGCGGGTCGAGGGCAAAGTGCCTCGACCCAAGAAGCGGGGTGACGGTGGCTGGTGGGTCGGTGCGAATGAGCTCCGGCGAGCGGTAGGTGGTGGAGCTCGACTCCCAGCTCCGGGGCGAGCTGGGTTGATGAGTGGGCGTAGAACGTGCGTCGGAGGGTGGCGAAGGTGTGTGGGGGTTCCGATGATCGAGATATTACGCGAGATGGCCGGAATCAGGGGAACACGTCGGAGAGTCGATTTGGGCGAAATCAGAAATTAGACGAAATGAAGAGCTAATCGACTACCTGGGTGGATCGGAAGACTGTGCTGGAGTGTGGCTAACTCCCGGTCGTCGCCTCGAAGGTCGTCACTGCCTGAGGCTCGAGCTCCAACTAGGTGGCGGAGCACGGCGGCGCACGGCTGCCGGATCGATGGTCGGGCACCCTCCTCCTCGCTGCAACACGGCAGACGGAAGCTGTCACCTTGCTGAATGCAATGGAGGTCACGGGAGTGAAGGTGGAGAGCCAAAGATGAAGAATGAATGCGGCGGAGCTCAGGCTTTATATGGTTGCAGGTCCGGGAAGAAGGGCTCGGGTCCGGCTCGAGTGAGCACGGATCCCTAGGATCGATGTCGGGCGAGATTCCCGGGTACCTGGGGGGTGATTAGGACCCTGGGTTAGGCTAAATGGGGATCGGATCTGGTGGGGATAATTAAAAGAAGTCGGGTCCAAAAGCAGATCCGCGACTCTGTGGTCCAGGGGGAAAGTTGACCGGGGGTCAACAATCCCCGTGGACCAATCAGAGCCCGCCAATGCCTGAATTTTAATTTGATTTTTTTTGGGCCTTTAAATGGCCGAATTTTCAAAAACTTAAAACATGAAATATTTTTGTTTTAATTTTTTCTATTTTTTGTGATTTTTAATTGATTTTTGGGAATAAAAATAAGGTATTTACATAATAGGTCTATACATATGTATATGTACAATATGGGGTTTTTGATTTTTGATTTTTGATTTTTAATTAGTTATTTCTATACATTTTTATTCCTATTTTATATTTTATTTATTTATAGAATAAAATGAGGAATATAAAGGATATTTTTATTTTATTTTTATTATTTATATACATGGGTGAAATAAATAGTTATATACATTTATATATATGGTATATACACAATGTATTTTTGTATTTTTAATTTTGTGATTTTTATTTGATTTTTGTTTTGATTCTTGTTATTTTATTTATTTACAATATATATGTGCCATAGAATATTTACAAAAAGTTTTGAAAATAAATAAATTTATTTACAAGGTTAAATAGATAAGGGGGGTGGTTTATGTACATGGTGAAAGGTGTTTTTGAGTTTTTCTGTATTTTAAATTTTTATTTTGTTTTTAATAGTGTATAAATATGTACAAATATTTACAACATATTTTTGGTTGAGGAAAATATAATTTATTTATTTACATAGGTATTTACACATGAGCACCTATCTCCCTCTACTTGGCTTTTTATGCGGTCAGGCCCATGCTGAGCCCTCCCTTGGGTTAGATTGCTCAATATTTATTCTAAATATTTCCCTCTTTTTCTTTTTACTCTTTATTTTTTTATTTTTGCACAAAAACATGCTAATTACATATTTTTACAAGATGCATGCTTTTGTTAATTATTCCTATTTACACATATCTACATGCATTTGCATAGGTTTTTGTAGCTAAAATATAAGAATAAAGAGTGATGAATGGGTATTCATCAGTACCCCATGGTGACACAATGGGCCTGATAAATCCCAAGTCAAGCAATTTTTCAAGTTGCTTCTTTAATTCCACTAGCTCGGCAAGAGCCATGCGATATGGTGCCTTGGATATTGGTACAGTTTTAGGGACCAGCTCAATAGTGAAATCAATCTCTCGCTGAGGTGGGAGTCCAGGCAATTTTTCTGGAAAAACATCAGGAAACTCTCAAACAACGTCGAGATCAGGTAAAGATGCGGTTGATGGCTCAACCCTGAGTATACTGGAAAGATAGGCTTCTCGCCCTTTCAAGATTATGCGATGTGCCTTCATGGAAGAAATAATGCATCGCTCAGAGACGGTACATGCCCTTTAATAACGATCCCAAGGAACTGAGGGCTTGCAACGATCACCCTTTTCTTACAGCAATCAATAATACAATGATATCGGGAAAGTCAATCCATCCCAAGGATAATATCAAAATCTGTCATCTTCTTGACGATGAGGTCACTAGGTAGCTCATGACCCTCAATTATCAATGGAGCACCTTGAATATACTCCAATGCTTTTACATTTCCCCCAGTAGGTGTGGTAACCGTCAAATCAATATCTAAAAGTTTTGGTTTTGCATCCATACTTTTTACTAGAGCCTCGGAGATAAAGCTATGTGTAGCACCAGTATCAAAAAGAATCTTTGCATGAAAATTATCAATAAGAAGGGTACCTTCGATGACCTTGTCCTCCTTAGCAGCATCATTCCCAGTGGTAAGAGCATAAACTCGAGCTGGAACCTTTGGCCTTTGATCTTGTCCTTGAGCAACGGGTTGTTTCCTAGGCTTCGGACAATCACGAACAAAGTGTCCTTTCTCTCCACGGTTCAGACACTGGCCATTCTTGAGATAGCATTCTCCAGGATGGAAACGATGACAGAAAGAGCATTCAGAAAATCTGTCGATTTGCCCCGGCTTGGAGGCTTTCTTCTGCTTCTGAGAATTTTTAAAAATTTTATTTCTTCCAAATCGATCCTTCCTATCATTGCACGGCTTCTCCTCCTTTCTTCGCAAGAAATCTCGCTCCATAGTTGTGGCGCTGGCTAGAGCATCCTCCATAGTCTTCGGCATGCTGGAAAGAACCTTCAATCTTCAAGCAGGGTGAAGTCTCTCAATGAACTTCTGAGCCATACGGTACTCATCAGGACATAAGTGTGGAGCATACTTCAGTAAGCGATGAAACTTGTTGTTATATTCAGCAACATTCAGATCTCCCTGCTTCAGATTAATAAACTCTTGCTCCTTGATCAACTGCAAGTGCATCGGAATATAGTGCTCGCGGAAGAGTTTAACAAACTCATCCCATAGAATAATCTCTCCTTTTTCAAATTTCCGCAACTGGCAACTGGTCCACCAGTCCTTAGCAGGATCTTTCAGTTGATGAGTAGCAAAGGAGACCTTGCTATGATCCGGACATCTAATTGCATCAAACAATTTTTCTTTCTCCTCCAGCCATCGATCTGCTATCTCAGCATCCACTACACCTTCAAAGATAGGCGGGTTCACCTTTAAGAATCTCTCAAAGGTGACTTCATCCCGGCGCTCCTCACGAAGATGCCTTTCTTTTTCAAGATGCCTCTCACGACGTCCCTGATCCCTGTCCTTGCTTTAGTGGTGATCAGCTTGATCACGAATTAGCTGGGTGAGCTCCTCGACCGTCTTCATTAATTTGGCATTCTGGGCTGCCAAATCCATGGAGCGATGACTCCGCTTATGGTTCGAGACAGTCAACATCTACGAATAGCGACGATCAATTAGTCAACTATTTCAAATATAATCTATAAGTATTATAAGTCATCCTAAAATTGGATAAAATTCCTCTAATCTTCCGTTTGGCTCTGATACCACGTTGTCACGTCCCGGACCTCGAAACATGGGGAAAATTGCGGAAGCATCCCAAAGCAATGAAAAATTTTTTCGAGTTCAGGAGCGAGACAAAATTCAATAATCCATAAATAACATTCAGAGTGCCAAACATGATGGAAGAATAAAGGAACATAACCAATAAATAAAAGACTTATCAAGTCTAAACTACATAATAAAATTCAATAAGTCTATCCGTACAATAACTTAAGAGGATAGAAAAATATCAATGACTCTTCAATCCAGCCGATGGCCAACCCTCTTGCTTTCCTCTAAGCTGCAAGGTTGTAATTCAATATTAGTCAAATGAATTTGACTAAGTATGCACCAATAATTTATGAAACATGCCATCATAACCATATAAAATTGAGTAGTAAAGAAAAATACGATGACAATTCTATATGATAAGGAATAAAAATCAATAAATAAACGATGAACCATAATGAGACTTTTTCAATTATGTCAATCATCATGGGATAACAATGACAATTCAATAATTTCTTTGAATATCACAAATTTTATGACTATAATATCAAAATCTATATCAACTATAAATCATTACCATCTGCTGACACCTGACAGCCCGAGCTTGGATAGAAGTCACCCCGTTCCCTTAAATCAAAATTTTTAAACTAAAACAAATATTAATACGAGGTATCCTATCCAAACCCCAATGCAATGGACATCAGTACTGAGTCAACCGTCGTAGCGGAAAATTATTTGGAAGTAGTGTAGGATTACTCGCCTACAATGAAATTGGCAGAATTAACCGTCCGCGCGGCACCCGACCAGGTCAAAGCCTCTAATGGGCCAACAATAAACAATGTCTACTCCCTCACAATGATGGTGCCAAAAACAATAATTAATTTTCAATGAAAATATTTGGACAAAAAAGTACAAATTAACCTATATATAAAAAGACAATAATGTATCTATCTTTGCAACATTTAATAACTAATCCATAGATAGGCATTAATGGTAAATATCAAATTTGCATCTGATTAGCTAGAGTTTTATCACAGAGATATAATCAAAATATTTCAACAAGATAAAATAAAAATAGCATCGAATGTGGGGTATAAATAATAACGTATGTGACATAAATTAATGTACATACCTGAATAATAATCCAATATAGATTGATCTGCACGATTTTTTTTGTCCACGAAAATCAAATGTCACCTAAGCATAAGAAATTAATCTTAACCCGTGCATAAGCCATAAGACATCTCAACTACTCACAGTTCCCAATTGTTGACTTTTTTTTAAAAAAATACTCATATATATATGTGGTAGTTTACTTATTTAGTTCATGTTTGTACATTTCAAGTTTAACCTACGATTATTGCGTCTATAATTTTTTTTTGAAAAAATGATAATTTATGTCAATGCATCCTAATATAATATCAGTAACTAGTTTGATTTAGAAAAAAATTCCACAGGTAAGTCCAGTACTTGTGTAGATAGCAATACCTTGAATTCATACTATGTCCAGGAACAAAAATAATGCTTAAACTATATATGATACGTGGTTGACGTGATTTCATGTTAGAAAAGTTACCATCATGTGTAATGAATAGATGCTTAAAAAACTATAGGTGTAAATGTGATAACTCTAATTATTTGATTCTTAAGAAAAATAAAATAAGGATATACAATTTCTAACGAAGACCGAGAGAATCAATTTATGATCTTTATTTTTTTCGATGTACTAATAAATCTCCAGGTTTGAGTGTAAATTTATATACGATGTTCGTTAGATGCTAAAATTTATCTTGTATAGCTTATTATTGACCGATGTATTATAAAAAAAACGGAAACATAGAAGTAAGTATACCTCTAGTAAAAGCTCTGAATGAAAGCTTTGTTGGTTCCTTGAGACGGCACGCCTATCCCCAACACGAAACGACCCTACAGACGTCTGAAGATACAAGATGATGAAACTCTGGTCGTGTGTGTGATCAAGAGAAAGGTGAATTTTTATTAAGGAGGCAAAATATGCCTAACCATCCGATCTGAACGTGTATATATACACGCACCCACGAGTTGAGAGTCCTGATAGGGTCACGGATTTCGCTAACCAGAATTGACGTGAAAAAAATGCAATCTCGTTCACGGACTTGGTCAAAACCATTTATCATCTTGCTTTAATTAGTTATTTTTTTCCACAATTATTCTGTTGCAATTAATTTTAATATATATATATATATATATATTTAATCAATCTATGTTAGGCCGTTCCTGGATATTGCTTTTCCCTTTTTTTCACTATTCTCATTAACTCAGTTCACCTTATGCAAACTTATTTATTTATTTATATTTTTTTGCAAACATTCTAATTTATCCTGTTATTTAATAGTATAAATTCTTTTTTTACAAAACACCCATAATCATTCTATTTTATTTTCTATATCTAAATATTTTATTTTATTTTATTTCAAAACACCCCATAGAAAAAAAGATGTTACAACTTCAATGGAATTTTTCTTTTGTTTAATGTTCATGAAATTCTTCAAAAGAGAAAGCGATTGCAAAGGAAGTTTCGGATTGGTAGTTGGAATATCGGTACTTTAATTGGAAAATTGATGGAGATAGTGGATACAATGGAAAGAAGGAAGATTCATATATTATGTCTTCAAGAGACTAAATGGGTTGGAGAGAAAGCAAGGGAGATCGAGAAGACAGGCTTTAAACTTTGGTATTCAGGTAAAGATAAGGGCAGAAACAGTGTTGGAGTGGTTGTTCATAAAGATTTGAAGGATTGTGTGGTTGAGGTGCAAAGATTTGGGGATCGGATTATTTTGCTAAAGTTGGTGCTTGAAGAAGAAATTCTGAATATCATCTCAGTTTAAGCACCACAAATTGGTTTAGATGAAAGGACTAAACAAGCTTTTTGGGAGGATCTGGATAAGATTTTACAAGGAATCCCACAAAGAGAGATGGTTTGCATAGGTGGAGATCTTAATGGACATGTGGGAAAAGATGTTTCAGGGTATGCAAATGTGCATGGAGGACATGGTTTTGGGGATAGAAACGAAGAGGAAAAAGTCATTTTGGATTTTGTAATTGCATATGATCTTTTCATAGCAAACACTCTTTTTAAGAAGAGGGAGGAGCATTTAATTACTTATAAGAGTGGCTCAACTAGAACTCAGATCGATTACTTTGTGTTGAGGAGACGAGATCGGTTGTGTTGCAAAGATTGCAAAGTAATCCCTGGAGAGAGTTTGACAACCCAACATCGCTTGTTAGTCTTGAATTTACAAATAAAAGGGTTGGTAAAGAAAAGGAAGGTTCCTAAGATCACTAGAACTAGGTGGTGGAATCTTCCGCTGAAGCAATCATGCTTCAGGGAGAAGGTTTTAGAAGACTTATCTTGGGATTGTAGCGGTAATGCAAACGAGATGTGGGAGGCAGTAGCATCTTGTATCTGAAAGGTAGCCAAAGAGATGCTAGGCGAGTCAAAAGGAGGAGCTCCGGGTCAAAAGGAGGCTTGGTGGTGGAGTGAAGGGGTGCAAGAGAAGCTAAAAATTAAAAGAGCTTACTTTAAAGCTATGTCTAAGGATAGAACAGAGGAAACTGTCACAAACTATAAAATAGAGAAGAAGGAAGCAAAGAAGGCTGTAAGCGAAGCTAAGTCAAAAGCTTATGAGGTTTTGTATAAAAATCTCAACTCTAAGGAGGGCCAAAAGGATATATTCAGGTTGGTCAAAGCAAGAGAAAGAAATACCAAAGACCTTTCTCAAGTGAGATGCATTAAGGATGAGGAAGGTCACGTGCTTGTTACTTAGAAGGATATAGAGACTAGATGGGAGCAATACTTCCATAAACTTTTCATTGGAGAAGGAAATAGAGAGATCACTTTGGGTAGTCTAGCTAGTAGTGAAAGTTACTTGAATCGTGCATGCTATAGATGAATACAAAGAAAAGAAGTAGAGGAGGCTTTGAAGGTTATGAGACTTGAGAAAGGTGTTGGACCGGATGACATCCCTGTAGAATTATGGAAAGTTTTAGGCGAGCATGGTTTGACTTGGCTTACGAATCTATTCAATGTTATTTGGCGAAGCAAGAAAATACCAGAAGATTGGAGGAGGAGTATCGTGGTGTCTCTTTATAAGAACAAAGGAGACATTCAAAATTTGTTCAAATTACAGAGGTATCAAGCTGATGAGTCACACTATGAAAATTTAGGAACGTGTGATCGAAAGAAGGTTGAGGCAAGTTTCCCAAATAAAAGAAAACCAATTCGGATTCATGCCAGGTCGCTCAACTATTGAAGCCATTCATTTGCTGAGGAGAACAATGGAGATTTATAGAGCTAAAAGGAAGAATCTCCATATGATCTTTATTGATTTGGAGAAGGCTTATGATTCCGTCCCACGAGAGATACTGTAGAGAGTTTTGGAGAAGAAACAAGTACGTGTCCTATACATTAATCTCATAAAGGATATGTATGATAGGGCTTTATCTTGTGTAAGGACCTCGACGGGGAAGACTGACTATTTTGATATCAACATTGGTTTACATCAAGGTTTAGCTTTGAGTCCATTTCTTTTTACTTTAATTATGGACGAGTTGACAAGTCACATTCAGGATGAGTTACCTTGTTGTATGTTATTTGCTGATGATATTGTTTTGATTGACGAGACTATAGATGGAGTAAATGAGAAGCTTGAGGTTTGGAGACATGCATTGGAGACTAAAGGTTTTCGTATAAGTAGGGCTAAGACGGAATATATGGAATGCACCTTTGATGGAAGCAATGGTGAAGGAATCAAGGTGAAGATTGGTTACGATAACATTCAAAAAAGAGACTCTTTTAGATATCTGGGATCTATTTTGCAACATGATGGGGAAATTGATGGAGATGTTACTAATAGAATAAATGCAGGCTGCCTAAAGTGGAGAGGAGCCTCCGCTATTCTCTGTGATAAGAAAATTCCTTTAAAAATTAAAGGAAAGTTTTACAAAGCCGCCGTGAGACCTGCTATACTTTATGGTTCTGAATGTTGGCCTATGAACTATAGACATGTGCAGAGAATGGCTGTAGCAGAAATGAAAATGCTAAGATGGATGTGTGGACATACACGTAAAGATCGGATTCGGAATGATGCAATCAGAAAGAAAGTTGGTGTAGCTCCGATCGAGGATAAGATGCGAGAAAACCGTTAAAGATGGTTTGGTCATTTGCAAAGAAGGTCAACTGATGCACCGGTTAGGAGATGCGAGTGTTGGGATGTTGAGCAGGCTAAGAGAGGGCGAGGACGGCCCAAGAAGTGTTGGAAAGAGACTATACGAAGGGATCTTAGTTTTTTGGATATAAGTTCGAGATTGACCCAAGATAGATCTGAATGGAGGCGAAGAATCCATGTAGCCGACCCTACTTAATTGTAGGAAAAGGCTTTGTTGTTGTTGTTGTTGTGTTAATGTCGAGGTAGGAGTAACTTGCATATGTTAAGTAGAAGTAGAGAACATGCTCTTATAAAATAATTAAATAAACTTATATCGTAAAATATGGTAACCAATCTTTGGAACACATTACTTGTATTTTCATTTAATTTCCAGACCCATCCAAAACATTAGTTTAATGGAATTTTTCTTCTGTTATGTCGAGGTAGGAGTAACTTGCATATGTTAAGTAGAAGTAGAGAACGGTTAATTAATGGAAATAGTAATTCTTCATCATAGTAGAAGTATAAATGAAATAAACTATGGCACAATCGTTTTCAAATTTCCTCGTAACTACCAGCATTTTCCATGTATTCCAAAGTTAATAAAGATTGCTTAGGTGAAAACCTGTCGCCTATATAGAATGCATGCATTCCATGGTGAAAAGGGGGCCTAAAATACTAATAAAGACTCCTTGGTATGAAAGAACTAAAGGGAAGACTGGGTGAAATTTGATATAAGCATGTTCAGAAACAATCAAAATTTATCTAATAGTATACACCCCTAAGCAGATAACATATTCTTGACTCCAACAAAAAAACCTGACTATTGCAGAAATTATTTTGACGAATTAACAGGTTTCTTGAGGTTTTCCATGTAGCAATCTTTCTTATGTGATGTGAAGGAGTAAGCTCGTGGTAACTAGGAGAACTCGCTGTCTTGCGCGCAAGTGCTCCTACGTCACCATCAAACCGCAGATAGTGGAACGAATCGACCTTTGGATAAAACGATCACAAGCGGCAAGGGTCATAGGTCAACCTTCGAGTGGTTACAGGCGTCCTTCTCCGCGTCGCCGTCGATGTTTTCGGCAGTTTTGTCCTCGACTTTTTGACAGTTCTGTCATCGACTTCGCCATGTTGCACAGTCATGCAACCGTCTTTTGCGGCGCTCGGCTTCACAACTCTTCCCCTTCACGACGACGACGAAGGTCAGTGCGATGCCGTTAAGGGGGTAGGCGATCTTGCGTTCGCCGGTTAGGTGCCCCACTAGGACAGACATGGCTTTCATGGCGGCGGAGGTCAAAATCAAGAGAGAGAGAGAGAAGGTGCTTTACTGTGTTATCCATGGCCTTTACGGTGGCGGAGGTCGAAATCAAGAGGGGGGGGGGGTTAAAAGAATGGGTTGTGTTTCCAGGGTTCCTGCATGGGGAGACAGAAGCATATGGATAGATCAGACATTGTTAAAATTAAAGAGGGCAATCTTGAAATGATACCATGGGTCTGCAAGAGTAGAAATGATATTTTTTTGTACGAAAAGTAATACTTTTACGCTCTTTAAGTAATAGAAAGTAATAGCAATGGAAAGGCTATAATCCGAAAAAGTAACATATCCAGGAGATCTGTAAATTTGATAGGTTACTTCTGGACCAAACACTGACCATAACGTAGCGTCAACTCTGAAGGCACCACACGCGGAATACATATGTAATTCTGATAGCATGCATCATAAACGATACTCATATATCTATCTAGTCTAGTTTCTAAACGTAAGAAATTTGTAGCACGATAAAACTCTTTTGATTGAAATAATTGTGTGGTCATCCAATAGCTTAGTTACAATTAGACATGGTAAATGGACCGAGGGCCCGTCTGCCCAGCCCATCCAGTCCGTTTATGGGTTGGACTTGGGCAAGAGATCTCGAGAATGGACTGTCCGGTCCGGTCCGCTCTTTGGTCCGCCCGTCAATTGGGCGGGCCGTGGGCATGGGCCATAAAATCCGGTCCAGCTCGGTCCGCATATATAAAAAATATATGTTTGAAAAATATATTTTAGATACATTTAATATAATATACTTCAAGTTTTTATTTTACATTATCAATATTATATCTTATTTTATAGTTTACATGCAAAGTAACACATATTATGGTTACTTGGATTTAGAAAGATTAGATGATGTTAAAAAATTTAATTATCTTCATAAATTTGATTAAAAAATAATAAAAAAATACTTCACATTCGGCTCATGGGTCGGCCCGACCCAGCCCAGACCTGGGCCAAGCTTGGGCTTTGAAGTATGACCTGTGGACCGGACCAGGCCTGACCTTGAACAAGAGATTTTAAAACCTCAGCCCGATCGGCTCGCCCCACCCCGGACTTTGACGATGTCTAGTTGCAATTAGAGAGCAATAGATCGATAAAGTTGTCAGCTTCAAACTATACCCTCTCTAAAGAATGATCCACCTTGGTTTCTGAAGAGGGATTCTAAAAGGACGTGAAAGCATCATGAAACCATAAATAATGCGCCTCATGTACATGATATCATGTGTATATGAAATATCACAAGACATCTTTGATATTGTATAAAAGAAGGGTTTTTTTACCGTCGGTGTTTACTTCTCACATAGGAGAGCAATACAACAGCTCCAGACAATAATTGAGTCATTCTACTTTTGTCAAGTGCATGTTAACACAACATTATATGTGATATGTTTTTAGCGTGTTGTATTTTGAAGAAACGCACTGCCGTCACTATAAATGCAAGAAAGATCCGTTTATTTAGACCAACTTCAACTTTTCAACTCACCACTTGAATTGAAAAGTTAAGTGGACACTTAATTGGGCCTCACGATAGGCTTATCTTTCCATTTCACAGACATAGGAAACAAGACAATGCGAATTTCAGATTGCAAGCGAACCATGCTACAAGCAAAGCACCAATAGCCTGGCATGCAATTTTGTAGGATTTTGTAAGAACAACAATGTTACTCGAATCCATAGTCATCTAAATGTTATTCTATATCATGGATTTTAAGTACTACAAACACCTAACAACTAATCGATAATCAATGACAATAGTATCTGCTTTCTAATTCTATACCACTAAATTCTATCATCTCTCTTTTCATTGATTGTAGGAGGAGAGAGAAGAGCATAATCTAATGATCAAGATTCATTGTTCTCATGCTCTCACAGATTTTGGCTCGCACAGAATCATCTCAACCGCTAATTTTTCCATCATTCACGACATGAAACCTGGGGAGATTTGATCACGATATATCACTATAGTGTCATTTAAAATTCAACTCAATTCAAGACTTCCATCCCCTCAATTAGGACTGTCAAATTTGTGGTCTCAAAATTGCTGAAATTGATCCCCTCCAGATGGACATGTTAGGGGATTTTTTAAACAAAATTTGAAACTCATATTCCACTCATTAATCTATCTAATTCCCCTAAGGTTTCATGCCGTGAATGATGGTAAAATGAGCGGTTCAGATTACCCATCTCATCATCATCTTACAAAAGGCCCATCTCGTGCACGCGCGCGCACACCCACACACACATATGGGTAAAATGGGGCTGCCCCCATGGGGGAGCTAACTTGGCTTCCCCCGGCCCATTTCGCTCGGTTTTTTAATTTCTTCCATGGATTTTCATCAATATATCCCTATATTATGTCCTAAAAATATCGCACGAAACAGAGACTCCTACAGCCCCCATCCATACATGGTCATTTTTAGCAATTTTGTTACCGTTAAAAAGGATGGAAGTCGTAAGTCTCTGTTTCGCACGAAATTTTAATGACATAATGTAGGGATATAGTGATGAAATTCTACGGAAGAAATTTTCAAAAAAAAAATAAAAATACCGGGTGAAATAGGGTAGGGGAGCTAAGTTAGCTCCCCCCAAGAGGCAGCCCCATTTGACCATATATATATATATATATATATATATATATATATATATATAGAGAGAGAGAGAGAGAGAGAGAGAGAGAGAGAGAGAGAGGTAAATGGGGCTGCCCCCAGGGAGTAGCCAACTTGGCTACTCCCACCCCTATTTTTCCCTCCTTTTTTTATTTTTTTGGAAAATAAAAATTTGTATATTCATAATTATATCCCTCTCACATTCTATTAAAATTTCGTCAGAAACAGAGACTCCTACGGCCTCCATCCAAACATGGTCGATTTAAAAAATCCTGCGACCGTTAAAAAAATGACGTCTGGATGGAGGGCTTAGGAGTCTCTGTTTCTGACGAAATTTTAATAGAATGTGAGAGTGATATAATGATGAATATAAAAAATTTTAATTTTTCCAAAAAAATAAAAAAATGAGGGAAAAATAGGGGTGGGAGTAGCCAAGTTGGCTACTCCCTGGGGGCAGCCCCATTTTACCCTATATATATATATATATATAGAATATACAGAGTTGTGTGAACAGTATTGAAAATATACATTATACGACACTTGTATTCAATGATCCAAAAGAATTTGTTTTATTTTTTATGGCTTACCTCACTGGATGTGTCATTCTCTTGTTTTCCAATTTCTTCTTTCCCTTACTTCTCTGCTTCTTGTACAAATTTTTTTGCTTCTCTTCTTTGTTTCAATCTTTTTATTATTGAGCTCTGTTGCACAGTGACTTTTTCCCTCTTTCTTCTCTTTGTAGTAGGCTGTGTGTTCACATTTTCTAATTTTGAATTGTCACCAATGTTCAGATCGAAAGAAGGCATGTCACTCTTGAAGGTGAATCTTTTTTTGTTGTATCTTGAGATTGATACATTGGATCTTCATCACATACCTCAGAAATTAAATTCTAAAGTTTTTCTCCGATATCTGAGTCAGTAGGTTCCAAATCTCCTACATTGATATTAGATTCATTTCGTGCTGTTGCATCCATGTCTTGGTCATTGTCATCAATGTCACCTTCATCTTTATTTCCAGATTTATTCTCCAACGTTTCTTCTGATTCCAATGCTTTATGACCAAGATCAATCATATCATTATCAGGAACCATTTTTATTTTTTCCTTCAGCTCCGTAATCTCAGTTGTCAACCTATCATTCTCCTTCTTCAATTCTGAATTTATTCTGATATGTTCTTCAACTTTTTTCCTATATGTTTCACTTATTGCTTTGATTTTCTCTTTCAGCTCCTCTATCTCAATGGAAAATGCATCACACATACATGTTTTTTGTTTCTTTTTTTACAATGTCTTCACTTGAAACACAAGCATCTTTTTTTGGTCACTCATTTCTTCTAGCTGTTGCTTTCCTTTCTTTTTTAAAGCATCCTGTGGTACTGGGATTGGGTTTATGATCAAAATTTCTGATCTTTAACCGCAAAACCATCAATTGTAAACTTCTCAAAAGGAAAGACATACTCGCTTGCTCCTATCTTTATAATTTCATTTTTTTGAAGTTGCAAAGCAGGCAATATCTATATGAACAAGATAATTTAGTATTGGAAAAAAAATGAAATTACGAGTCTTTCAGTATATTATTAATCATCTCAACAAGGCTTACTTGATCACAACTTATTGAAACCAATGCTCTCGAAACTCCTTTGATTGGTCCAGCCCACTTCCTTATTCGTGGCCTAAGATCTCTGCTGACCAAAAGGTATTTGCAGCAGTACTCCATCATCCATACCTGATACATTGGTGTTATTAATATTTATGTTTTTTATCATATAATAAAAAATATTTTCAAAGTACTCACATATAAGCAGGCAATACATCCTGTAAGGTAACCAAGTGTTACCCTTGATGAACCTGCTCTTCTCTTCTGAACTCTACTCACAACGTCATCCATGTTGAATAGTATCATCCTTGCTACAGCACCAGACCAGTTAAAGTATCTTGTATCTTCAAGTGATTCTATATAGTGTAACAAATCTTTCGGAAAAGAATAAGAACTGTCTGGGAAAAGGAATGTGGCAAACATCAAAAGTATCAAGCATGTAACATAAATAGAGACCTAGTTGTCATCATCTCTATTGTAGTAGTCCTCGAGAATGTTGTTCAACTTCCTTCTATTGGAAGTCATTCATTCTTCAAACATTTTGTGAGATATAAAAGATTTTCATTGAAGGTGTCTTCCTCTCAATGTTATTGAGAATCCAGAGCTTGGCAGACCCAAAATTGCTCCAACTTCTTCATCACTGAAACTCACTACCTTATTCCCAAATCTGAAATTTCTGCCTCCTTGATATTGTTCAACAAACCATTGAAGGTTTTTTCTTTGTATTTCAACATGACTAATGTTAATTATTTTCCCAAAAGTCGTCTTTGACAGTAGTGTTTGTTGTTTAGGCGTGGGTCTATGGTTATCAATGAACTGAACAAAATGTTCAATGTAGCACATGTGTTGTACATAACCTTTGCCTAAAAGAAGAGAAAAAATATATTTGTGTTTGCAATAATCAATGATTTTATTCATACAAATAAAAAACGCAATTTATATTTAAGTAAACATAAATGTTATACTTCCAAAATCATCATTAAGCTTCAGAGCATCCTTATCAACATCGAATTCCTTTGTTTTGATAACTGGTAGTGGTGTTCCTTCTGTTCATACCATTTACCAGAGATATTATTTGTCTAAAATTGTTAAAATAGTCATAAAAATTTGAAAATGTACTTACTTTTGATTTGTTGCTTCGGCCGATGGATCTGGAGTTCCATCATCGTACCCCCACTGTACTGATCTGAGTCTTCATCCCGTTCCCTCGTTGGTTCAACCAAGTTCGATTGCATCTCCTCCATCGTCGCCTGATGTCCTTCTTTTCTCCTTAGAAAGCGATTTCTCGAGTGGAGACTCTCTTCTCAATCGAATCGCTAGAAGATCGCCTGTCTTGCCGTCGTCGTCCTTATGCGGTAACTTCTTCTTGCTTAATTTCAAATTAGGTTTTTTTGTAACTTTATTATATGAATATACTTCATATTTTACTTTCCTTAAATTCGATTTCATTTATTCATAGATCTCTATTTTTGATTTATTGGCAATGTTGTATTTTTTGAAATTAAACGGGAGCTTGTTTTTGGTTTTGACTAAAAATAGAAAGAGTTTGAATTTTTAAATTTCAAATTGATTTAACTTAATCAATGAGTAATCATTAATTTGGTAATTAATTAATTATCGAAAACTTCATTTCCCTTTTTTCCTTTGCTCTTCAACCATCGTTAGCTAGTTTTTGCTTTTGAAATTCATTTCTGCTTTATCATCTCTACGTCTAAACAGATCCGTATTTTATCTTCATCTACACACTATGTTTATTCTTCTTTATATTTTCATTTGTTCCAAATTCCAGTATATGTTTTCATCAATCTTTATGCACAATTTAAATTAAAAAGATTCATTTTTGCGTTGAGCTTTTGATTCTTTGAATCAGACATGTGTTTCTCGCAATAAATTATTCATAGCATCTGCAATCTCATTCTCTAGCGATTTTTTCCTGTTACATATAAAATCACTAATTTAATTTTTCAAATCCGTAAAACAGGAAAACATGCATTGTTTATTTATCACTGCTTATGTTCTCTTTTGAAAGCATCAAAAATTACAAAGATAAAATTTTTAAAATGTTATATATTACAAATATCAACATGAGAGCAGTTACCATGTATATCTTCCCATTTTATTTGTAGAATCGAGAATATCAAACCAAGAGAAATTTCAAATTGTAGAATAGAAGACGAAGCTGTAAAATATAACATGGTTTTGTAAAATATAAACTAGTAATGTAAAATAGTGGCAACATTGTCAATTATTTAATGCAAAATGTCAGAATATCTCAGTAAAATACACTCAATTCTTGTAAAATAAATTGTTCATTTGTAATATATTATTATACAATTGTAATTATATGTGATATCAAGATTCTGAGAAAATAAATATACATTCGTATACATAACGTACATATATTAATTGAGATATACATTAACAGAATATAGTAGCCTTTAGTAAAATATACAATTTATACGTAAAATATGATAATTGTTGGTAAACTTGTTTAAAAGTTTGTAAAAAATGTTCTCCAGTTATCATAATATCATTGTAAAATATAATTCAAATTTGTAATTGTCATTTGTATTGTGTAAATTATAGATATATAACGTAATTCATATTTCCATTTCCTTATATCTAAATTTCTCATTTTGTATATGCGTATAGGAGAGCTCGCAATGTCTTTATCAATTTCATATTTTATTACGTAACCGAATGTAATTTTTTTACTTAATATGTGTAAAATTCATTTGAATAAACGCAATATGTCACCGTCTTTTAGGCTTTTTCCTGTATAAGCGGTAGATAATATGTTGTAAAATATGACATGAAGACGTAAAATAGCACAATATTTTGTATTATCATAACAGATTATTTCAAAATACGGTGCTTTTATTCAACCAAGATTTTGACGCAATGTTGTGTTCTTAAAAATGCTTATTTGCTAAATATAGAATGTTTAGTGACGTGTAATAATTTATTTAGCATTAATTTAACCATCCCTCATTATAGGAATGTTAGTTGGCACGAAAACCATATAGTGGTTTCAATCTCCTTCGTACACTCTTCATCCCACGGCCTAAGATGAAACCTTTCCTTAATCAAGGAAAGGTGCCACCTCAATTCAAGTGCACCATATATATATATATATATATATATATATATATATGGGGCCCTTCCAATGAGGTGCATCTTTCGTGGGTGCTTGGAAAGCCACTCATAATGACCATAAGATGGGGATCTAATGGATGAGATTAAAACCACCAAGGAGAAGGTAGGAGTGGTATTCGAACTAACTAATTAGCTAAGATTAAGGAGGACAATGAGCATTTAACATAAAGTAAGAAATTTGAAATATTTTGAAATCTAAAGACTTCCACAATTAATTCGAATTACTAATATAAAACATACCTAAAATAAACTATAACATTACCAAAAACGTACGACCAGTATAACAATACAAAAACTGTTAAGCTCTTTGTGGTGCTTATAATTACTAAAATTTACAAAAATAAGGGCTACAATACAAAACTATGCAAAGGAATACAACAAAAATGCTGACATACATATAAAAATCGTTAATAGATTTACAATTACTAACATTATAATAAGAAATATCTTGATAATATGATATATGTTTGTTGTATAATACAATATAATGAAATCACACATATTTGTTATAATGTATTGCATGTTGGAAATATAGGTCAAACTCGAAAAGAGCATACATATTCGCATCTATTTTTGTCGGTCTGTGTACATTAAATTACTAAGATTTACAAATTATTAACACACAATACAAAACACTGCAAAAGAATACAAAAGAAAACCAGGACTTTGTGAAATTGTTGCCAGTTATAACGATTGTAAACAAATATATGATATAAAACACTTCCAATTACAATATAACAATCCACAACACATTTTCTGCATTTACAATTTCAACTCTTACTACCATAACCAAATGAAAAATTCCTAAAACAAAGCTTCACACTATAAGTAAAACTTACCTTAAACCTACGAGTTGTAATCTGATAAGCTCAATGTGTTACTTTAAATATCAAATAATTACAATAATATGTACTACAATACAAAACAATGCAAAGGTATACACAATAAATACTCACATATATGCAATAATTGTCATTTAATTGACATCTTTTATCAAACTAATGGGATATGTCTTCGAAAAATACTATATGAGAATGCATAACACAATATGCGCATACAAGAGCTCTACCTTTTTAAACAAGTTTCAAAGAGAAATATTTCTATAAAAAACTTAACAGTATTAATCGAACTTGAGTAAAAAATTGAATTCACAAATGACAAGACCGTTGGATTTACTTTAATTTACATAGATTTACAAATTATAACATTACAATACATTAGAGTTCATTAAAATACAAACTATTACAAAACGAACCAGTAAATTATATCCCGTACATTACTATTTGTAACTTTGAAATACAAAGTTGATCGACAAAATACATTTTATAACGTAAAAAGTACAATATCAAAATAAATTTTAATGTTATGAAACTTGAAATAATTAGATGATGAAATTTACTATATAATAAATCATAAACTTGTTAAATAAATGAATTACTTTATAAATATTATTAATTTATTATAAAAAATACATTATCTAATAGAAAATAAAACGATCCCTTAACAGGATTTCGATTTAAAAGATAACATCTTCTGATAGATAAGAAATTTCGAAAAATATTCAATTAGCATGATATAAGACAAATTGATCTTACGAAAATTAACTAATAAATCTATTTTTGAATGAATTAATGAATACTCTGTACTAACAACGATGCAAAAAAATTTTCTTCTAAATTTTTATAAAGAATATCATTCAAAAATTGGAAGAAGGGTGAAAGAATTCATACCTGGAAACGTGAAGAAGCTAAAGACGTTGTGGAATGAACATTGACGGGAAAATTTTTGAAATTTGAGAGTATAGGATTATTTGAGTATAATATGTTTCTATTTTTAGCTAATACAATCAACTATTAAATATTGATTATACAGCTACATAATTAATTTGACTTAAATAACTTAAAGTAATATATAGGAAGACTTTATCACCGTGATTTCCGCCTTCAGTTACAAGGTGACAGAAACAGAGTTCCCTCCCTCTCCGAACGACTTTGGCGACTCAAGAACCCTAGGGGTTTTGTCACCTTCGATCCACGGCGGCAAAGGCACGAAGACGAGGAAACTAAGAAGACGACAACCAGGTCAGAAATAGCTCTAAACTGCTATATTGATTATATTTTAACCATCTGATTATCTTTTAATTGCAAAGGATGGATTTTTAAATCATCAGATAATTCATATCTCGTTACAATGATCTTTGCAAAATTACGACAGTAAAAAAACATGTAAACAATAACACTTAGTTATACTTCTGCGCTAAAGCAAAAGAAAAAATGTTACCAACAACATTCATGTCTGCTGTGTAATATTAAAATTACAGATGCATATTTTATACGTTTATTCATGGTGTTTTAACATATAAGAAATTATAATGAAAATATTGTAGAGATGAGCTGCAGTGAATCTGATTTTGATGAAATAAGGGGACCAAGAAAAATGAAAGAAAACTTATGCAGAAATTCTTCTGATGAGGACAATGTGAAGGAAACTGCTGATTCAAACCGCACAATTTCATTGGTGATGAAAGGTACATGAAATTAATTAAAAACTAAATCATTACGTGCCTTCTAAAAATATTATGTATTTGTTATTTGTGAATTACAGGGAAGGGTAAAGGCATGAGTAAAATCCCTGACATAGAAGATACAGCTATTGAAGAGTGCATGACTGAAAAATATGGCAGTAAGATACAAATTACATATCCCTTTTGATAACTTTGTAAATTCTTATTGTTTAATTTGTTTTATGTGTTTTATACAAAATTACTATAAGAATGTGTTTACTTCTTTAAAGGTAAGGGATACATACAGCACAGATGCTTTGTGGAGCATTTTGTACAATTTATAGATGCTCATAGACCAACAGCAAAGCAACAATGTCCGATTAATAAGACTGCATTCTCGAAATTAATAAACATTGGAAAGGTTGATATCCAAAGGAGGATTTTGCAATGGATTGTTGAACAATATCAAGGAGGACGCCAATTTAAATTTGGGAACCGGGTTCTTAACTTCACGGGCGAAGTAGGAGCAATATTAGGAATTCCATGCACAGGCTTTGCAGTGACTGTGAAGGGCAGACACCTACAGTGGAAGAGCTATATTTCAGAGGAGATATTTGATTCTGGAATGATTTTCAACAGGAAGAAATTAGTCAATATTTTGATAGATTTCTACGATAGAGATGATGATGACTCGGTGGCTGTTTACGTTACTTGCTTGATATTGTTTATGTTTTCCACATTCTTGTTCCCAGATTGTGGATACTCTTTCCCAAGAGACTTACTCCATTACGTAGAATCTTTGGAAGATACCCGATTTTTTAACTGGTCAGACGCTGTAGCAAAAATGATTTTGTTCAACATGGAAGGTGTATTGCATAGAATACATCAGAGGAGGCAAGGATCGTCCAGAACAACACTTGGTTATCTTACGGGTTGTGTAGCATGTCTATACGTAAGTAAACATGTTATTGTATAATATTTTATAAAAACGTAACTAATCAGATATTTTTGAAAATTATAATAGGTCTGGATGTTAGAATACTGTTGCAAAGATCTTGTCGTCAACAGAGATCTACGTCCAAGGATACGGAAATGGGCAGGCTCAATAAAAGGTTTGTCAAGGAGAATCGCTTCACTCACCAATGAACAGGTATGAAATAGTATATGCACATAAATAATACTATATATGAATTAATGTTGTAAATGATAGTAATTTAAAGTTGACATACCTTTTTTAATAAACTACAAATGTATCAGATTGTAGGAGGTTTGCATCCACAAAAAATGAAATATTTAAAATAGGAGCGGATGAATATGTTTTCCCGTATGAAAGATTCATTCAATACGGGTTCTCATTGAGAAGGCTACAAATAAACCTCCAATCCCGAATAAAAGTGCCTGAGGATGGACCTGCAAGGAGAGAGAGTTACAAGAGGGCAGAATTTCAAATTGTAAAAAGTTTAAATCAAGAAACTAACATTCGTACTGGAAAAGGGACTGACAAGCAATGCATGTGTGATGAATTTTCAAAAGAAATAGACAGGTTGCAGAAGCTAATAGAAGAGCTTAATGATATACATCAAGATAAGGATGCCAAAATCACAGCTTATGAAATTCAGTTGAGAAGGTTGGAAATGGATAATGAAGAACTGAGAAGGAAACTAGAAAAAGCAACTCCAGCTGAAGTGGACAAAGAAATCAATGAGATATTGATAATAGAAGGAGAGAACAACCTGACTGAGGTTGATGATCAGAAAAATACACTTGTGGTGGAAAGCAATTCTGAAATTGTCACCAAGATGGATACAGAACAAGAAGGAGAAATTAATTTATCCAAAAAAAGAGTGTATTCCATGTTTTGATCTTGGAATTGTGGAGCATGAGTCCGTTGTCACAGATAAAAATAAGATGGCACAAAGGAAGAGAAGAAAGGAGAGATCAGAAGTGCATCCTAGCTCGTTGACAAAAAGAGTCAAAGAGAGGAATGCAGCAAAAAGAGATGCAAGGGAAACAAGAGAAAATATTACAAGTGAAACAGACCACGAGGTGTGTATTTGAACTAAATTATTAATCATACAATGAATTATAGTTCTTCCAGATAATATATATGACATATTTACAGTTTTAATGATTAATCTTATAAAAATGACATACATATAAACATTATAGTATCTCTGTGATCCTGCGACTGCCTTTATCGGATATGCTAACATAACCGAGGATCAAAGGAGATTGATTCAGGATTTCCTAAGAGACCTGGCGGACAAGTAAGTTGTGATTCAAGATAATAACTTATGTTTTATAGAAATTTGTAATTACAATTTAATGATATTCTGCTCAAAACTGCAGGTTCAACGCCACGTACTTCACACCTCTTGGAATTTTT
Organism: Ottelia alismoides; assembly: GCA_037367405.1. NCBI lineage: Eukaryota > Viridiplantae > Streptophyta > Magnoliopsida > Alismatales > Hydrocharitaceae > Ottelia > Ottelia alismoides. The sequence goes on along the minus strand of JAZKJV010011804.1, from coordinate 190,870 downwards.
TGCAAGGAAAAAGAGATACAACATTTCTTATATGAGAAAATGATTGAAGATAGCGTAATCACATTATTTTAATTCATAATTCTATATAAACCATAAAATACTATGATGATTTATTTACTTGTACTACAGATTTTGGAAATGTTCATGGATGTTCTGCGACATAGATATTGTACCGGTGACATGATCCCATTCCTATTCACGCCTATTTACAAGATGATTAGTCACTTCAATCACATATAAATCTCCAAATAAATCTTAATACTTTCAACTTCTACATGCAACAATATTTTGTAAATACGGTTGATAGAGCTACAAAGGAAGAGATCAATAATCTGGACAACCTTCATGAATTGGAAGATGAAAGGCTGATTGGATTGACTAAGGTTTTCACAGTTATTCATACCAAGAATCACTGGCATCTTTTGGTGACAGACTTCACAGCGAGGAAATTCTATGCATATAACTCGATGAGAGGGTCAAAATTTCACAAAAAAGATGCTCAAAAATGGGTATGTTTAATTACAATATGTTTTTTTTATTGAAAACATCTTATGTTTACAATGGAAATTAACAAGTTAATTTTTTAGCATGGCTGGATGTGCGAATGCTTTGGCATGAACCTGGTGGACGAAACAATGAATGATTGGGAGATAATATATGTGGATGACAGCCCGCAACAACCTCCTTACAGCTTGGATTGCAGTGTCTACGTGATGAAGACAATAGAGTACTTGTGTGAAGGGAGGGCTCTGGACTTCAGCTATGAAGACATTCCAAGATTCAGGGCAGAAATAGCATGTACTCTTTTGACATGCGGACACGTTGATAATGAAGCTGGAAATTAATTGACCGAGGATGGTGCATGGTGTTTTCATGACAACACCAAAAAAATATTTCATAGATGTTGAACAGTGTTGACATTTAGCTTTCTGAAACAATATTTAGAAGTTTGTGTTTAAAAGTATTTCCTGGAAAGATAACTTTGGTTTGTATTTAGAAGTATTTGCTGGAATGTTGAAGAATGTTGGTTTGTTTATTTTGTTTACCTTACATAATTCAGCCATGTTACGTCTTTTATACCGTCTATTATGAAAGAATTGTATTGTTTGATGATTTTATTTTTTTGTAATATGCAGATAACTGTAAATTCATATGTAATATGCAGATAACTGTATAAAATGTTGGTGCATAATATATTTAAGATTATATAAATGAAGTCATGAATTGAGAAGGTACCGTTAACTATAAGAAGATAATGCGATGAATAAACCAATCGACATATATGTTAACATTACAAAACAAAATGTATTTTGGCCATAGTTTATTTATTCAATTGCTACATTATAATGTTTAAATTTACTGTATTGGTCTTACATTTACCACTCCAAAAATTAAAATAATATGATATATTTTAATATATGTTACTATATTTTACAATAACTGCAACATGGTTGCAATACTGAAATTGATTGTTCTACACATCAATGAAATACATTCAGAATTCATATTTTTCCATTATATCTAAATTTTTTGATTCATCATAAAAAGTATGATTATGTACCTATAATCATTTAATAGTACGTTTGATATTCTCTATTGTAATAACATTATCAGAAGATCATTATATATTAAATGGATTTGAGTACATTGTCCGATATAATGTTGAAATTCTAAAATCGAAATTATTGGATATATGGGACTAGTATGTAAAATTAACTTAATTATGATGTGGACAATCTGAAGATAGCGTCATTCAAGTCATTTCAAAAATTAATATATTCCTGAAAATTTAAAAATTACTGCAATTGATCAGTTAGCTTTAACAATCTGAAGATAACTTGAAACATAAATCATCCGCCATATATTTTACATTATATTACAATAAGAATGTGGCTATATAATATGCTGTATAATATTGTACATTATATTACTTTATTTTACAATATTACACTTATAATATATTAAGATATTTTGTTATATTTTACTATATCTGTATGACAAATACAACACTGAAAAGGATTCTTAATCATTACCAACAATAAAATCCACGAATGCTATTTATTTAGTTAATCTTGTTTGCACAAATTCAAATGATTGAGTAACATCAACATTTGTTTGAGTAACATCAGATCATAACATTACAAAAAATATAACATTACATCAATAAAGAACATCTTTGTTTGAGTAACATCAGATCATACAACCAATATAAATCAATCAACACCATGATTTATGAAAAGATACATATAAATATAGTCTTAAACATCAGTCTGTATTTTCTAATGGCTGCAACTATGTACTCTTCCATCTTGATCAAAAAGATCCTGCAAAGAAAAAGGACACTACATCAGTAAGCTTGATTGAATATAATAAATCGAAAAAATATACAATTTTAATGTGTAACTTACCATGCTGATTTTAAATAATTGTGTATGTGATATCTGAAATATGTTCTCCTGAGTAAACTCTGTAGAAAGGGAAAAGGATATCTAATTATATGAAAAAAATAAAATAACGAAATAAAGTGTTAAAAAAATATACCATCTAGCATGCAAGAAATTTGCAATATATTTGTTATCATTCTGACTGTCCTGAATCATCACTGAATGTAAAAATTGTCAGATTTTAAAAACAATAGAAATATATAAAAAATATATACTGTTTAACCATTCATACCAGTCTGAAGTTGATTGAATCTTGTTTGAAGAGCAATTCCTAGAATCATGACCAACATTGTACTTCATGCACGCTTTGCACTGCCTGCCTCTATTTCTTTTTAATTCTTGTTGAGATATTCGACGACTACCTGAACCTTTTGGTCTTCCTCCCCTTCCACTACCTTTAGTTTTTGCAGTAACCGGAACAAGAACATGATTATTATTATCATGAGATTCCAATTGAGGTTGATCCTGTGATGTATTTGATAATCTTTTTTTGCATTTAAACTTTGAACTTCTTCTAGCAATTTCACAAGCTTTGCTTTGACGAGAAAAAAAATGTCATCATATTCTACGCTACTTTCAGCCACAATCTGAGAGCAAATATTATTTAACTGTCCAGACCTTTCATGTTGTGGATTTTGGTTGTAGATTGGGTAATTACCAGAACTCTTAATATTCCTGGTTCATCTGGGCAGGATAAAAGAAGTAGAAAGAAATGATTCTCCTCTGAACTTGATAACAACAAGTAAGTGCCTGCATGGTATTCCTTGAAATTTCATTTTTTTGCATTCACAAGATAGATAATCAGAGTGATGTACTTCGGAAACTATTCTATCTTTTACAGACTTATCAATTGAAGAAACATTGTAAAATGACAATCCATCTTTGATTTCTGCAACACGAACATTTAACATCATCAACTCCTTCAACTCTTTCTGAAATTTGTAAAAAATCCTTTTCGAATAAACATCAACCATTTGTTCTTCCAAAGTCCATTTGGTTCTTAACTTAGGCCTTCTAGTCTTTGAATCATGATCCATGTCATTCTCACGTTCTCTTAACCTCTGGATGGCTGTCTGGAATCTGGAAACAAACTCTAAAAGAGTGTTCTGTTTAGTAATAGAATTTTGTAAAAATGAGTTCATACTTTTACTCCTTTGAGTGCTACGCATCCCAGCGAAGAATGTGTCATTTGTATATACATCTATCCATTTGTGTCTTATGTCATACTTCTCTGCTAACCATTTATTCTCAAGCAATCCAAACTCAGATATGGCTGCTGACCAACCATCTTCAAATTGATCAATAGACTCACTCCGCCAAACAAGTCTGCTGAATGTTTTAAGAGCCTTGATAATTTCCTTCATTCTACGCAATTTAAGTTTCAGCTTTGACATAATGTGCCATGTACAAAACTTGTGAACAGTGTTAGGAAAAGAAAGACGGATTGCAGCACATATTGCTGGATCTTCATCAGTAATTATAGAAATGGGGTGATTTCTAACAGCTTCAAAAATTGATTAAATAACCATGTAAAACTTTCTGTTGTTTCTCTATTTATAAATGCATTACCAAAAAAATTGAGCAACCATGGTGGTTAACTCCACAGAAAGAGGCAAATATTAATTTGTATTCATTGGTTATATATGTCGTATCAAAAGAAATTGTATCGCCAAAAATCTTATAATCTTCAATGGATACACTGTCAGCCCAGAATAAATGTGTGAGCCTATTATCCTCATCAGTTCGATATGAGTAAAAAAATTCAGGCGTCAACTTTTTGCAATTATCAAAGAGATCTAACACAAGTTTTGCATCCAAACCATTGCGACGTCTTCTCTTATCCCTATTAAAGTTGTATATATCACGTACAATGCCACCAACTTTGTTGTTTGTAATGAAGCCGTTATCCAAAAATGCCGATTGTTTTGAGGCAGGAATATTAACATCAGTCATGGACTTGATAAGCATTTTAGCAGCTTTTGAAAACTTTCTATTGGCACGAAGATACAACCGTTTGCTGGGGGATACTAGGTTATAATTGTGTTCTTCATTGAAAGAAAATACTATCCAATCATGATCATCAAACCTATATTTAACCGACATCATGGCCTTACACCCAGTTCAAACAACACCAACAACTCTCTCTGATCTTTCAAACATATTTTCATCGCTGCAATCACTTTCAACTGAGTATGCACCCCTTGATGATGAAGAAGCTCTTGATTTTCCTTCTTTCCAACAAACAAAACTCTTAAACACAAGTGTCTTATTTTTAGTTGATCTATCAACTCTATGTCTTGTGCTACTTTTGCGTACATTGAATCCCTCTTTTGTAGCATAAGCTTCATAAAAATTATACGCATGTTCAACGGAACCAAAAACCATGCCAACAGTGAGTATATGCTGATAATTAAGACAATTTGCAGTAGGGGAACTTGGATCAACTGCATTAATTTAAATATAATCGAAAACATATTAAAGTTATTACCTGAGGATATATTGTTTGCATCATTAATAGATTTTCACAATAATATTATTACCTGGAAAGGATCCATCAGTTTCTACGCACTTTGAGTATAAAATATTTGCAGCAGAATCCTAATATAAAAATTGCAGAGACATAAATTCTCAAAAAAAATTAATAATAGATAATTATTTGGTGTCTCATTACCTCAATATATGGAAGACGTTCTTCTGTAATATCTTTGGAATAAAGAGCTTCAGAAATTTGTCCTAGCAAAAAAAATAAAGTGAAATTTTGTATACAGTCGTAGGAAATAGTATTCAAGAGCAAAAAAAGTAAAATAAATACTCATAAGTTGCACTGGATATTGAAATTACATATATTATACGAAACTAATGTATTGAAAAATATGAAGATATATAGTAAAATATAAATATGTATTATTTTATAAAAAACATGGTTATGTAACATATTGTTAAATATAGTAGAATAAAAAGAAAAATTGTGAATCCAATAAGGAAAGAATGAAATGGATACATAAAAATCATATTATTTATATTAACATGAAGATTTAGAATAGAAAGAACAACACCTGGATGGAGAGAACCGATATCAGAATTGTCGTGACATGTATCTATGGTGCTATTATCCTGTTTAAAACATGATAATGTAGATCAAAACGAAATAATTACAACAACAAATAAATATAATGTATGAACCTGGTAGATTTCTTCAAAATAGTTGGACATAAACTCGGATGCAGAATCATCGTCTGATGAAGAGGACGGATCTTCCATGACGAAGAACGACTGAGAATACAAAAAATTAAACGAAAAAAAATGAAATACAACTATTTACACAAAACCACTTACCGTAAAATATGGGAAAATTAAGTAGAGTAAATGACGCATGACGAATCTAAAAATAGGAAGTACATTACTTATTGACAACCACGCGATTTTAACATATTTCATTCCGTCTTAAATTAATTAGTTTACTAAAAATAGAATACCGGGAGTGGTTTTCACAATGATTTCGCATGGCTGAAAATAGAGATATCAAAGCCGTCGATACAGATCAGACGGTCAAGATTGGTGGCTTTCCTTATAGCAAGGAAAGGTGCACCTCATCTGAAGTGTTCCCTATATATATATTTTAAACTAAAGTAGTTGTTGTTGTATTTATACCAACAATATCTTGGCCATTAAAAGAAATACAAATCAATGTGAGTCATTAGATTTGTGTTGTCCATGGATTGAGATCCATGGATCCCAAAATATTATAAATAGAAGGGCACCCCTTGCTCTTCAAAAGTTAGACAACATATGCTCTCTCTCTTTCTCTCTCTTTCTTTCTCTCTACATGCCCTCTCTCCCTCTCTCTCATATGGTCGTCCACCATGGAAGCCCTAGAGAGAGTCTCCATCGGCGCAGCTTCATCGTTATGATGCCCGATCGTTTGCTTGTGGATCTCCGTCTCCTTCGATGTGTCTTGCTCGTGAAGAAGATGTCGTATCTCGTTTGACGAGATCATGAGATTCGTCGCTTGGATCATCAACATGGATTGCGAGGAGCACGTGTTTTATCAACATGCTCGCAAATATCTCCTCCGTCAGATTGGACTTGAGATAGGAGGTCTCTTCATTTAGAGACTCGATCACAACCACGCTTCAAGAGGTAATCCTATTACTTGTTTGTGGTTTAGATGAAACGATCCAAGAAGTGTTCTTGGATCATGTGGCTTCGTCACGTGAAAAATTTTAATTTCCGCTGCCTCGAGCGACTAGTACGACTAGTCGCTCCCGATCGCATACGATGCGATCCTCATGCTTCCGTGATGCGCTTAAGGATCTTACCATATCCTTCAGGATAGCACCCTTCGGTGCTCATCCAATAGCCTACATTCAACCACGTCGGAACTTCCAAGGCTCGATGGCTTGGGCGATCCAAGACAGTATCCGAAGCTCCAGAACCGTTCACGTAGCCCGATACTCAATCTGAGCCTCCCTGAGACGTGCCCTGAACATGTGCCTCTGTCTGAGCCTAGACTCACGTGCCTTGCACGTGAGGGCTGGGAAAATTGTAGAGGGGCACCGCTGACTTCTTCAAATGGCAAACAGGTCCTTCGAGCACGTGCATAGCATGTGTGCCTGGGGTTAATGCACCCAACCCATATGGGTTTTTCATAATTGTAATTTAGCCCTCGTGCATATGGAAAAATTACAGGGCAGGACTTACGCATTATTTTTATTGCATTAAAGTCCTTACAAGGACCTGTTTGTACGATTTTGTTTATTTATTTTAAAGTTTTCTTTACATTTATGCCCTTAACTCTTTTATGAATATCTTGATCATATGATATCCATTTTAGTCGATTTCAGTTTTGTTTTGAAGCTTTCTTCCTTATCTATTCATTGGCATGATTTATTCCCTATTTTGGCACTTAGATTTGGATGATTAATTTTAGCTATGAAGTGTCATCTATTTAATGATTTTTTAATACCATTGAGTATTTTATCAATTAAGTTTGTTTCATCAAATGGCCTGAAATTGACTACGCCTTTATTCCTCATTGATTTCATCTAGATAGGGCTTGTGTGTCCATTTCTTTACTTACATCACTTCGCATTATAAAAATCAAATAAAAAGTTGATGCATATGTCTACCTCATCTACGTCATGTGTCCTTGTCTGTTGACGTATGAGTTCTTTATTCATCACTTAATCTGATTAATTAAAATCTGAGTAACCTCTTGAGAGTCTCGTGTCCCTGAGTTCGACCTTGGGCTTGCCCAAGTAAAATAAATTTGATCGCTTGTATTTAATTGACAAATTAATCTAAGCGGTCTTTGATGGATCTGATTTCGCTCGACTGCAACAAAACTCGAGTGTTAATTCGAGATAATTAAGAGGGTAATCTGATTTATCACCCACAACATCACCCATTGCCCTTCTTCTAGGAAAAAGAATAGTGTTATACCATTCATTATATGCACCATCTATGACGATTTATGTTATGACACTCTCCTTGACGGTAGTGCTACGATTAATATAATACCCTTCTCATTGGTACAATCTATTCACTTAGGGCCTCTTAAGAAAACCAGGATAATCGTTCAATTTGCTAATGGATCAATAAAGAGACTAAAGGGTATTTTAGAGAATGTTGTCCTTTGGATTCAGGGAATGAGCTACACTACTGAGTTTTTTGTATTATCCATGGAGAACTCCACCCCTGCGGAGCACTCTCCAATCATCTTGGGACAACCCTTTCTCGCATCTACGAGAGTTGCTATTAGTTATAGATCATGAGAGATTCGATTTCGTCCTGATGGCAGGAGTGTTGTGGTCATCACTGCACCTACTACTGACCAGAGACCTGCACCTTATGTGACTACACCTATTTTAGCTGACCCCGAGGCCTATGACCTATCTGTTGATATCAGAGAGGTTTCCTAATGACCTATGATGAGACCCGAGAATTCCTCCGTAGGAGGAAGACTCGGAAAGCATAGACATTGGAGTTCCCTCTTCCTGTGATCGGTATTGTGTTGATGACATCTGAGAGATTTACACGATTAACACCTTTGACAAGAGGGTAGACATATAAGAGACTTAGGAGGCTGAATTTGATCTTCTTGCTTTCATCAATAAATTTTGGCCTTTTGATGTGGATGATGATCCAGTTGAGACCACACAGGATGAACATGACCTTACTAAGTCCACATACAAGTTTGTTCCTCTTGTTTTGACTTAGGAGAGACTTCTTAGGACGGACCTAACCACACTTATTCCACTGACCTGTCTGTGCCTTCTCACCTTAGGATTGCTGAGGATCTTCACCAGGTCGATCTCGATCAATTTGTGTCATCTGAGGACCTCGATATCGACATGCACCATGTAAGATCTATTCATTAGCATTCCTGCAAGAAGGTCTGCTTTCTACCTTCATGATACTTTATATATCCATCTCTTTATATATTCACTTTCGTTTTACCTCTGTCCATCCGCCATTTCGCTCGTCCACCCCATTTTTGTGTGTTACCTTGCTTAGGTCGTACTTTGTCCAAAGTATAGGGGGTAGACGAGTTTTGTGTTATTTCTTCGTTATGTTTCATCACTCTTGATGTTTTCTATACTTAGGGCTCTTTTACACTAAGTATAGGGGAGTGATGCATGCATTCTCTTCGATCATTTCTTCCATCTTCATCGATCTTTTCTTCTTTTCTTCTTTTCATTTTCATTTTTCTTTTTCTACTAAAAAGGTGTCGCACCTTTTTGACCGTTGATATACTTAGGATGTACTTTGACCTAAGTATAGGGGGTGTGCATCCCAAGTTTTCATTCTTTGATTCCCTCTATTGTCTCCTCTTCTTGTCTATACATAAGGATATCTTACCCTAAGTACAGGGGGAGATAGACTGAGTTTTGATTTGTTCATTCCCACTCGTGGCCCTCCCTGCCTTGTATACATTACGTTATACTTAGAATTATTTGATCCTAAGTATAGGGGGATGGTCGATTTCTCATTCTTTCATTCCTTCATTCATTTATTCTTTAGGCTTTTTTATATTCAGCACGAGTTATGTCTTCTCCCTTTCTCTCTGATCTATGAGGACATAGCTCAAGCTAAGTAAAGGGGCTGTATATACTTGAGCCAAACTCATACTTTCATATTTTTAATAATTATGGCTAAAATCCTATATAAAATACTATATATATACATATACAAATCATTAAATTCATTAATAAAAAGACGTATTCCTCAAATTCATTTTGTATTTGCTGATTAAAAAATCAGGTAAAAATATTTTTCGCAAAATGTTTAAAAAATATTTTGAAAATCTTTTGAAAACTATTTGGAAAATATTTATTAAATATTTTCAACCTTTGTAAACTATTTAGTTTGTAAAAATTTATTCTCTTTGTGTGAAATAAACAAGTTGAAAAACTATTTGCAAATGGTTGCAAAAATATTTGGAAACTCTATATATAATGTTTGAAAAACCATTGCAAAAATATTTTCAAATTTTATAAATGCTTGTAAAAATAATTTGCAAAAATTATTTTGGATTATAATTTTCAAAATTGTTTGGAAATCATTTTCAAATAAGTTTGAGGAATATATACATCGCACAAAAAAATTTTATTAACCACATATATATATAATCACATGTCCCTTGTAAATTCTTAAAAACCCAAACCATTGTAAATAATAAGGTGCATCCCGTGTAAATATTTCGACCTATCTTTTCTTCCAAAAATCTTTTGTTTTGAATAATCCCAAAAAATTCGCAAAACCAAAAATTCCAAAAACATTTGCAATTTTTTTTGAAAAATCTATAAAAAGTTCAATAGTTTGAAAATTGTCTCACAAAAATGTTTTTAATTGCATTGAACATATCATACCATTTGCATTTTCAGATTAAGTTTGGTAATTGAACTAGTATGGGTAAAATTGAAGATTGGAGCTTGGTTGACCTTAATGCACCTAATTTCACTAGAACTTTATGGGAACTAGATTTGAGGTACTTCATTTCTATTTGGACTTAATTCTTTGAGACTCATGGCTAGGTTCAAGACACCTCAACTACCTAACTAGAACTTTTTGAGACGCACACATGACTCTTGTCGATCATGACCTAACTTGGATATTTTCACCTTTCACTTGGCTCAACTCAATTAGAGTGGTGAGGGGATTGTATTTGTTGGTATGATACGTACACAAGTGGAAACATTCATCCTCATCTAGGGAGGGAAGTGCATCTCAACCCGTCCAGTGGCATCGATGTCTAAAGACAGGAGAGTGTGGGTTGTAATAAAGCTTTAAAAGAGGGTTAGTCTTCTGGCTCAAGAGGAAAAACTACTTATGTAAATGTTGTATTATATAGTATTTAAAAAATAATAAAAACTGCAAAAAAGTGGACAAGAAAAATTGAAAAAAAATGCCAATTGGAGTGTACAAATTTTTATAGTCAGTAAGCAAGCATGAGCTTCAAAGTCATACCATGCGAGAATGCATATAGATGACTTGAATACATTGGTCATGCATCCCCAGACATGTGGCTACACTAGCTACTGTCCATTCTTCTCTGCACCCCTCCTCTTGAGTTGGATGTACTTGAACTTAGAAGGGAATATCCCACTCCTTGAGGAAAGAGTTGCTGGATTGGGGAATCATTAGGTTGTCATGCTAGAGAAGTCGGACCCTTTGTCATTTCAGTTGGGAAGAGCCACTATCACTTACATTGTAAAGTCAGCTTCATAATCATAAGGGTTTGCGTATGATGTAGACTAGTTCTGACATAGCTATTGAGATGATTTGAACCGAGTTCTGTGACTCTCGAAGGTTGTTGTGTTTTAAATCTGATTCCCGGTAAGGTTCCACCACATTCTCACACCAAGGTCCGACCTGAGCGCCAAACTTTGATTTTGTGAATACAAGCTTTAGAATTAAATTCAACACACATTCTTTCCTCTTCTTTTCTTTATTTTCATTTTTTGCACTTATTGCATAAGTGTTTGCAAGGGATTAGCAAAGGAAAGTACAGGAGGGTGATTAATCTCCATTTCATCGCCTTTATTCTATCATTTTGGACATAAAAACCTTAACACATGCATGTAAATAGCATTATTCTGTACAAATTATTATTCATTCTGTATTGTATTTATTGTGTATAAAATATTATTTTTAATGCCAAAATTATAAAATAAAGAAAAGAAAACAAAAGAAAAAGAATAAAATGCCAAAGGTATTTTATGATCCTAAACTCCGAGACCAAGTCAATAATTGATTTGGTCAATAAGGAATAAAGTAGGGGGAGATAAGTATCAAAAATCACCAATAAAACTCATTCATTAGTAAGTCACTTTTGGGACCTATTTTATTCTTTATTTTTTATACCTCTAATAAAGAAACTTTATACATGAAAAGGTGTAGATAAAAACACATATAAAAATACAAAATTTATTTCACTGAAAAATAATATACAATTTATAATTTATACTCTAAATAAGAATCCAGAACCCCAACTTCCCACACACATATATCCTAAATAAAAACTTAAAATGTATCAAAATCAACTTTTATTGTATATAACATTTCATAAGCAATTAATGAAGGTAGTTTCATATTTTTTGAAGTTAAGGTGTGAAAGTTATGTTTTTGACCCCTATTGTATTGTTTACCTATATAAAATATTCATTTTATTTATTTTTTATTATTTTATTATTTTATATATTTACAATTTAGTAATTTATTATTTATAATATATGTACATGTTTAAAATAGGATAAAACAAAAAAGAAAATATTAAAAAAAATATGTATACAAAATACATAGATGAAATACCTATACTTATACCTATATAATGATATTTTTTTAGTGTACATATTATATCATAAAAATATAATAAAAATATATTTATGTATATAAAAATAAGTTATAATTTTATAAAATAAGAAAATAAAATAATAAAATAAAAAATAAAAACAAAAATTAAATACCTAAAACATAGGTAAATATACCAATAAAATAACCCTAAAAATAAACTTATGATAAATAAGTTCAAATAAATAAATATCATAATAAATTACTATATAAAATAATAAGCATTTTTTATTTTATAATTTAAAATTAATAAAATCATTTATTGTTTATTATTCAATTTACAAATAATTTTTCACCAGTTTTTTCTGGTTGGTCCACGTGGACCAACCAGGTTGCATCTCCAGTTGACTTTGGTCAATTGTCTGACCTAGCCATGTTCCTTGTCAGGACCTAGGTTGTGATCCACCTTCTCGATTTTCTCTTCCTCAGTTCTTTCACCCATTTGCCTCTATTCCTTGATGACTTTTGTTCCTAAATTATTGAACTTGCACGCTAGATCACATCTTCGATCTATGGATCATTATCTCGCTCGTTGGACCTCATTCTTTGTCGCCACCCACCGCATGTAGAAAACCTCACCCTTGGTCTTCCTCTCATTTTTGAATCTCCTTTGGCCATCTTTTGGCTCCCTTATTGTGAGCTCTAGATTGAGGTCCATGATAGGGACCTCTCCAGCTCCTTGACAGTGTAGTCAAGCGATGCTAAGGCTGATCACTACCCATCTCCAACGAGCTTCATCGTAGTGAGGGGCATCTCCGAGTTCTGTCCAGTTGAGGTAACTTTTCATCGAATTTTTACGTAGTATTTAGGCTCTAATTTAATGCCCTACATTTAGTTTTGATTTTGATTACTTGATTTAGCTTAAAAACACCAATTCGTAGTTCGTCGGAGGCTAGCCCCGACGAACCATTTTCATTGTGCACCACATGTTCTTTGACTCGCCTACCACCTCTGCATCTTGCCCCCTCCTCCTTATTATTATCCACCGCACCTCCGTCCCCTCAGATCTTGCAAAGATATGTAGCCCTAATCTCCCATCTCCGCCGTCCGTCAGAGACCCCCATCCAAGCCATCCATGCCTCCACTACAACATCTTAAGTCTTCTCAGCTTCTCCTTTTTGTGCCTAACAAGTTCTTGTAGGAGAAAAAAAAAGGAAGGGAGACCTTCAGGGCTCGTCGAAGTTTAGAACCTCGCTCCAAGTCTTGGAGCTTCTCACGAGGTCCCAACCCATTTTGAAGATCTCAATCAACTCGGAAGACCCCCAAGAGCACTTTGACCCCTATCCGAGCTCCAGGGGATGAAATGACTCAAAGATACGAGCGATCAAGGAGTCATGGAGTTCAGTTCTTCATGCGTTCTTCCAAACACTCTTTCAGACGTCTGATCTACCTCATTCTTCCAAGCAAGCAGGATCTCTCTGATTTGAAGCACCATCAACCGTCGATCTTGATGGAGATATCTCCACTGCCAGTACTGAACTATCATCGCGGGTCCCCGTTGCGATGCGTGGCAACTGAAGGGAAATCAGTCACACGATCATGCCTTTGGCTGGGTATTTTGCATACTTGACCTAGTCATTTTTTGTATTTTAATATTTAGTATTTAAACTTTCATTTTATGTTATTTATTTTTGTAATATTCACATAAAGATCCATGCATTTTTATACTTGCAATCGAGACCAGTCCACGTTGCCACACCTGTCATCCCATGTGAGGTGGTGAATTGCACTTGGGCCCTTATGGTTTTTTATTTTGTTTTGGCCCAAGAAATATTTATTTCGGTTATATAATTTTGTAAAAAATGGAGACATGCCCTGGACTTTATTTAATATTAAATATATGCCCTTACCAATTAAGTATATTTTTATTTATTCTATTTATTAAATATATTGTCCGTGCTCCAAAAATAGGTTTAAGCTCCTGATTGCACACACTTTTACGCCATATTTTTATAAAATAATTTTTAGACTTTTTCCAATTTTATAAAAATAAAAAAGTGCACAAATATTCCCTTTTTAGCTTTAAAATACCAAAAAATATAAAAACATTTTGAAAAAATCTCAAAAAATATATTTTGTTTACTTAAGTATTTTAAGCATTCCTACCAAAAGTCACTAAAAACGAAAAAAAAAGAAAATACATAAAAAATTAAAATCCCCAAAATCCTTTATAAAAATCTAAAAACTTCTCATAAATTCAAAAAATCTCATTTTCTATTTGATAATTTCTTTCCATTATTGTTATATTAAAATTGATTTGAAGAAGTTTTTTATATCATTTTCTATTTTTAATAATCATTTCAAATGTCTATCTATTTATTTAATCCTTGATTTGGGATGTTTTTACTTTAAAAATCCATAAAAATTTGTAAAAATCCTTAAAAATAACAAAAATATCAAAAAATTATTTAAACCCCCCCCCCCCCAAAATATTTTTCAATATTTATTTATTTTTAGTTGTATTTATATCTATATTATCTTATATTATATATACAAACTTATATGCCCTTATTTTATATAATTAAAAGAAAAAATCAAAAGGAAAATATTTGATATATAATATATATAAATAAAAATAAATAAATAATATATAAAATTAAAAACCCACAAGAACATATAAACAACAAGAAGCACGCATTTTTGCATTTATTTACACCATTCTGTCGTTTACTCCATGTGTTCGACCTCTATAGTATTTACATCTATACACATACATTGTAGAGTTATAATATATTTTAACTGCACATATTTTGTTTTTCACTTCTTAATACATCTTGCGAGTTAATTGTTGATTTTCTAGGGTTTCTTGCTTGATTGCCTCGACAACGTTGTTCCTGCCTTGTGTGGAACACCTTATCAGTAAAAAACCCTAGTTATCAAGGTTTTTGGGAGCTATCTGGAGCTCGAAGTGAACATCTGGAGACATATCTTAGATATACAAGAGACAAAACTCCAGGTCCACGGTCATTTGGACATGAACCATCATCTTACCTCCATTAGACTCAAAGAGATATCTGGAGTCTTCGCAGATCTTCAAGCGGCAGATTGGAGTTCAATCAGAGGCAATCGCATCGGTTAAAGATCAACAGGTCCAACATTCATACATGTTCTTCCAGAGGATTTGTAAAATATCAGATCAAGAATAGATCCTTCAAATTCAATCAGAAACGTCGGATCACGTCTAAATTGGCACCACATAATTATATCTACAACCGTGCATCGCAACCATTCATCGTGCATGTGCAACTCACGCTCCAATGGTGAATTTGCTTTTTCTATCCCTACATTTTATTCTTATTGTAAATAAGTCCTTAATGAACACGTATCTTATTGTATTTTTTGAATAATTGCATATATACCCATGTTCGTTGGAGTATTTGCACTTCAGCCCATCTAATTCAGAGCCACTTGCTTCGTCATGTCTTTTGTGGAAATTTTGTGATAATTATACTATTGTTTCTTATTATAAGTTTATCTGCTAGTTTTCATAATTACATTTTAGTCCTCCGAACTTAGGCTCACATGCTCATTTATGTTGTTTTTTGGGTTATTTGCAAGTTTCATCCTATAGTTCTTATTTTTTGTTATTATCTAATTCCAGAACATTAAGTAATTGCGTATTGTCCCTCTTCTGTAGATAATGTGTTTTGTATTTAATTTCTTTTAATAAAAAGCTAATTCACTCTAAAAAGTCCCTAAAAATTAGGTTAAGTGACAAGTTTTATCACACATAATTTTAGTTTTAAAAATTTTCTTTATTTATTTTTAAAATTCAAAAACTCACTCTATTTTCTCTATATGCTGAAAAATCAAAAAAAGTACTAAAAATTCTAAAAAAGTTAAGGAGTTGAATTTTAGATTGTTTTATCACATATGAAAATTTCATTTCAAAATTCTATCAAAAACCAAAAAATTGAAAAACATAGAAAAAATATTCACTAAAAATCATAAAAATACATAATTAGGCTTGAATTAAAGCTTGAAAAATCTTCTTCCATTTAGACTCTATTTCCAGCAAACATTTTTATTTTATTGTATAATTTAATAACCTAAAAATGGTAGCTTAATTTTTTATGTTCTCTTTCAATTTTTGTTCATTTAAGAATCCTTAAAAATTTAGAACTACATAAAAATCACAAAAAAATAGTATACGATTTTATAAACCACAAAAATATTTTTATGATGATTTTATTATTATTTTTATTATTTTTCAAAAATCCGAAAAGAGCCTTTTATTTCTTTTATTTTATATTTTCTTTATTTGTTTTCTTTTAAAAATAAAAGATGAAAATTTTGTAAAGTTAAAGGGCATTAAAAATAAAAATATATATAATATAAAAATTAAAAAATCCGCATAAATGTAAAAAGAAGTAAAAAAGACATTAAAAAATAAAAAAATATTTCCTTTATTTATTAGCAATAATTAAATAACCCTCGGGTAATGTTGCCTCCTTGAGTTTGATCCTACATAGTTGAACATGAAAAATAATAGCACTAGCTTTTGATTTAGTTTTTTAGAATAAAAAATTTTGATACAGTTTTGGCTTACGACTACACATCTTCACCTCGTTTGTTCATTTTCTTATTAAAATAAATAAAACCCAATTTTCCTGAATTCAACAAGACTACAGCTTGTGTCCTAAATAAGATTCCATCTAAATCTGTACCTAAAACCCCTCATGAGCTTTGGTATGGTACCAAGTCAAGCGTACGATACTTGAATATTTTGGGTTGTTTGGTCCATGCTAAAAACATTGATGCAAGCACAAGATAGAATCTTGCATTAAAGAATGTTACTTCATTGGATACGTAAAGAACGATATTGAATGTCCACTTTATCATCATGATACTTAAAAGGTATTTATTTCTAGAGAGGTAAATTTTTTGGAAGATGAATTCTTTATAAGTCAACAAAATAATGAAGTTAAGGAACTAATCAAATCTAATGAGACCGATGATGTTCATACACAGAAAACTGAGGGATAATTGAAAATGACATGATCGTACCTCCTAGAAGGAGTTCTAGGATTATAAGACAACCTGAAAGGTACAGATTTCATGTATCAGAAGAGTCTCATGATGATCCAAATTCATTCAATGAAGCCTTGGGTGATCGCGACATGGATAGTTCAATGCCATCAATAAAGTCTGAAATAGACTCCATGCACAAGAATGGTGTATGGACCCTCGAAGATCCACCTAAGGGGGTCAAACCCATTGGATGTAAATGGATCTTCAAGAGAAAAAGGGGACCAGATGGGAAGGTAGAGACCTTCAAATCACGGCTTGTAGCCAAGGGTTACACACAAAGAGAAGGCATCTATTACGATGAGACATTCTCTCATGTGGTCTTACTCAAATCCATAAGGGCATTGCTTGCAATAGCTACACATATGGACTATGACATCTGGCAGATCGATGGCAGTACCACTTTTCTCAATGGGTACCTCGAAGAGGACATTTATATGTAACAACCCCATGGCTTCACAATTGAGGAAGGAAAAGTGTGCAAGTTAAAGAAATCCATCTATGGGTTCAAACAAGCTTCTCATAGTTGGAACATCTGATTCGATGAAACCATAAAGAGTTATGATTTCATATAGAATAATGAACCATGTGTTTACAAGAAGCTTAGTGGGAGTGACATCGTGTTCATTGTGCTTTATGTAGATGACATCCTTATAGCTGGAATGATACAGCGATGATGACTAGTGTTAATATCTAATTGTACATTATCTTTGAGATGAAAGATCTTAAAGAAGCCTCTTATATCTTGGGCCTGAAACTGTTCTGAAATAGACAAAAGAGCATATTGGGACTAATCGCAACAAGGATACATCACCGAGATCTTGGAAATATTAAACATGGATAATTCCAATAAAAGCTTCCTTCCCTTATGACATGGTATTCACCTATCTAAAGGGATGGCTCCTCAAACTATTGAGGAAAAGAAAGACATGTCTAGATGCCCTTACGCATCGACTATGGGAAGCTTGATGTGTGCCATGATGTGTACTAGACCAGATATATGCCATGCAGTAGGAGTGGTAAGAAGTTACCAATCCTTATATGGAGAGAAATACTAGATTGCAATGAATAACAACTTCAAGTAACTAAGAAGAACTCTAGACTACATCTTAGTTTATGGAGATAATGATCTCCAAGTCTGTGGGTACATTAATTCAGAATTCCAATCAGATATGGATGATAGGAAGTCAACTTAAGGGTTCTTATTTTTGTTGGACGGTAGTACTCTGTAAGCTAAGTGTAGAAAGAAGCACGACACTACGATCATTGGTTGTATAAGATGAGGCAAATACATTGGATGAAGTTAATGTTCACTTAAGGTATGCAAGTTTGTAATAGAACTTGGCATAATCGTCGTGACAGAGTGACTAATCAGCTTACCCAGCTATTTTACAAATAGTTGATGATTAACAAAATTTATATCGGGTTGAGAGTTGTACATGAATGGCTTTGAGGGCTAGTGGGAAATTGTTGGACTTGTAAGCCCTCGACAACCCATAAATGTAATAAAAATTATTGTTTCTTCACGTCCATCTGTAATGAAATGAATGAATGTGAATTCACTTCATTATTAAGGTCCTTTTGTATAACTAG
This sequence comes from Ottelia alismoides, assembly GCA_037367405.1. NCBI lineage: Eukaryota > Viridiplantae > Streptophyta > Magnoliopsida > Alismatales > Hydrocharitaceae > Ottelia > Ottelia alismoides. Next base: position 171,953 of record JAZKJV010011804.1, on the reverse strand, counting down.
GGTTATGTACCATGGCCATATTGAATACCATGCAGCTGGGAGGACACAACTGACTTAAAACATGTGATATTCAATACAGATCTACAATTTAAGAAAGAGATGGAAATGTTTCTATAAAGATTGATTTTCAACCGACTTCTTGATGTCGGTACTCTAAGATTCTGATGGAATAATCAAGCTAAAGAGTTGACTTGATGAGGTCAAGACAAATTAAGACATGGATCGTAATTGTCACTATCAGATACACATCCTTTGACCTAAGCCTAATATGCATCTATATGCCCGAGTGATGAATCTCCCTTTCATCACCTTTATTCTTTCATGCTAGCCTTTATACCCTACGTAAATGCATAAATAGCTTTAAATAACCTAAATACCATTCATTATTTATATTGTAAAACTATATAATATATAGTATATGATGCCAAAAAAAATAAAGAAAATAAAAGAAAAGGAAATGAAATACCATAGGTATTGAATGACCTTAAATCCTGAGACCTAAGGTCGATAAGGAATAAAGTACGGGGGATAGGGGCTAAAAATCACAATAAAACCTTAATTTTTATTCCCTAATAAATAGGTTTTTGGTACCCATTTTATTCTTTTTATTTTTATACCTCAAATCAATAAACTTTGAATATGAAACTTGTAGATAAAAATATAAACAAAAATACAAAATTTATTTTACTTGTAAATAATACACAGTGTGCCCTAGACACTCAAAAAAGACCATAAAGAAAAGTTTCCAAACTTGTATCATCTACATATAAACTCAAAATCCATCAAGCTCATTTTGTTGTTCCTAAGGTGGTTTCATTCAATTTGGATTTAAGATGCAAAAGTTAGGCTTTGGGCCCTCATTGTGCAATATACTTGTATGAAATAATTAATTTATTTATTCCTTATATTTTCACTCCTTTATATTTTTATAATTCTTCAAGTAATATTTAAAATAAATGTACATACTTAAAATAAAATAAATATATAATTCAAATAAATAAGTATACTATAGTACATAGATAAATTATACATATAAATACCTATAGAGTTAATATACATATTTGTTTAAGTGTACACATAACTTCAAATAAATAAATAAATATATGTATATATGTGTGTATATGTGTATTTAAATAAGTTACAAATATATAAATTATGTATATAAAATAATAAAGTATAAAATAGAAAATAAAAATAAAATCCCAGCCATATAGGAAAATATACCTATGTTATTACATGTTAAAAGTAACATACAATAAATATACTTGTAAAATAAATAAAAATCACCATAAAATACTACACAAAATAATAAATAAAATTTATGTTTTAACCAAAAATTAAATAAATAATTTATTATTTTACTTTGATTTATTTAGTCTTTTATTTATGTTTTGTCATTTAGTGCTTGGTATAGCCCAATGATGGTGCGGCCTTGGTTGACTCCCTACGCCCTAGGCCTATCAAACGTCGTTGACCAACCAACTTCCTCAAATTTTTCCCATCAATCCTTGCATCATTTTGAATCGATTCCTTCTTCAATTTTGCTCCTCGATCACTGGTCTTTCACGCATCAATCTTTCCTCGATCGATGGAGCCTTGATCATCGAGCTAATCTGAGTCAAAGGCCCACTGTACATATACCCTTCTCCTTCTTCATTTTGATTTTTGATCCCATTTGAACCCTCCAAATCTCCAGATTTCTCGCATGTGAGGTTGCTGGTGATAGGGGCTTTCTCGTTGGAGTCTTTGGCATGGAGGAAGAGGTTGTTCATATGGTGATCTGAGCTCATCGTGCTTCTTCGACAAAATTCTTCCTTAGCTCCCTCATCCTGCAGTTAGTGCCTTAGGTTCTTGCTTCTTTTCATTTCTAGTAACCTTAGTGTAGTGTAGCTCTTAGTTTCTATTAATCATGTCTTTTATTCCATTATTTAATGAATTGTAATTCGCTAGAGCTCCTGATCCAGCCATCATTCCCCTGTGATTCACCAATGCTCCACCCCCATAAAATCATCTCATCTTCTTCCCCTTCGCTTCTGCTACACCCCAAGCACCTCCATACACCTTGATCCACTCCAGATCAAAGGATGGACTCTCCACCCCTGTTGCTCGTTGGAGAGCGCTGCCCCGACTCCATATCGCTCCTTTTCCACCCCATTTGACCACATGGACCTCTATTTTCATGTTTTTGGGACAATCTTACAAGTCCAAAAGGTCAATCGGCCTCGTATGAGGTGATTTTGATTCCAGGTGAAGCTTCCCATGCTCCATTTCTTCCTCGACCTCCATAGTTCCATTATTGAGTTCCGAACCTTGCTTGAGCATCTCAGCACTTGTATTATGCCTCCAGGAACCTTTTATACCCTTTTGCAACACCAGAGACCACCAGAGGAGAGAGATATCATCAGAAGAAGCATGCCCAGGCGGAGCTTCTTCCATGTTCTTCTTGACGTCTCCTCTGTCGTCAGATCAAGTGCCCGCACAAAATCATCCAGCTACCATTAGATCTCCAGAGCCTTCTGTCGTCAGATATGTCTCCCGATCTGATCTTAGTCGCATATCGATGAAGCATCATTGAGTGACGAGGGATCGTTAGTGGATAAGTGGAATGCCAGCAGCCGTTGGATAGCGTGATTCAAGGTATTTTACGCCGACCCCCCTCACTATTTGTCTTTTTAATTTAGGCCATTAACTTTCATTTTTAGTTCAAAACATTTTGTAATAATTGCACTTTAGCCCCCCATATTTACTTTATTTGCTATTAGGTCATGTCCACATCACCTCATGTGCCCGTACGCATGAGGTGCTTGGACATTTTGCCCAGGACCCCTCGTGGGTTGTTGTTATTGCTAGGTCCTTAAAGTTTTTAATTACATCTAAAACTTTGCGGTTAAATTGCATGTAGCCCTTGATGAATATGTATTTCATCATCTTTATTCATTTATTTTACTTTAAATCCCTTATAAAACACTTGTATATATTAATAAATTCATATTCTTACTAACATACATCTGTATGTAAATATTGTACATATATTATTATTTATTTATTTCAGAAATAAAGGACAAATAAAGAAAATACAAAAAAGGAAGAAGACTGTATATATGTAATAGATACATGCTGATCCGAACCTCGAGAGAAGGTCAAGACTTGACCTGATCGAACAGGAATAAAGTAGGAGAAGATACGGTCCCTAATCAGAAAATCCAAAAAATGTGTTGTAAATATTTTTCTATATATATTTGTATATTTACACTATTTTTTGTACGTAAAGTGACCTCAAATCAAATAATTTTGAAACAAACGTTGTAAATAAAAATGTTCCCTAAATTATAAAAATATCTGCAAAATAAAATCATGTACATAATAAAAGCAACCACACTTGGAAAAAGTCGTAAAGCGATAATTGAAAGACCAATTCTGGCTCCATATGAACTCTAATTAAATCAAACTTACTTCCAATGTATTATAAATTAAATTATGTTTAAAATGACTATGATTTTATAATTATTGGATTTACAGTTTAAAAAACAATTTTCTAGGGTGGTTTGTGCAATTTTACCATTTTATTGTATTTATTATTTTATTTTTTGTAATGTTATATTTTTTAATAATAAATATTGATCATCGTAATTTAAAGTAACTAAAAAAATTTAAAAATTCAATTATTATTGTCTCCTTATTTGTACGTGTGTATAATGTACCCTATGTATATATTACATGTATATAGCTAATTTCCTTAAATACCCACCACTAAAAAAATAAAATAATTAACATTTATTAATTAAATAAATAAAGTGATGAAAATAATTCGTTACTTGATTAATTGTGTATAAAAATATACCATATTTGTATAATTCAATAATTACCATATTTAACCACAATAAAAATGACTCTTTAATTTTTGACAATTTATTGATATTATTATTATTGTAATTACGAAAATCATTTATTTTTTGAATTAACTAATTAATTAATTAATTAATTCTACACTAACTTCTTTCCTTATTTTTCTCTTAATTTAAATTTTAGAATTCAAATTTTTTATTCTTTTATTTATCTGACTCCTCCCTCATTTCTCTTGCATCAATATTTTGGAGAGGAGCCTAGTTTTTCTGAAAGACATCTTGTAGAAGAAGGGCACCCAGCCTTCGAGTTGCCTGGTGACAGCAAGGCAACACTCGTCGAGGCGATTAAGGCATTCGTCCACTCCACGGTGAGATCGACTTTAGTTTTCGTCTTTTGTCTAGATCAATCGTAGTGTAATTTGTCATTTTAATTTCAGTCATTTCATGGTCAATTTTTTAATCTTAACTCATTATTAATCATAGAACCATCACAACTCAATTCGCCCTCGATTTCATTCATCTCATTTACTGTATCTCATCAATTCACGTTCTATCTCATGCAATCTTCCACCTTCGATTACATACGGTGACCAGAGAACCAAATCTATTCTTTAATTTTTCATTGGATCACCATTCACATTTCAAATAATTGGAACCAAGCCGTCATGTTCGAGTCCATCTTGATCCTACAATAAAATAAATAAACAGAAAATAATACAATATTTCCTATATTTTCTCTCTCTCTAATATTTGTTTTGCATGATCAAATAAAAAATAAAAAAATAATATATATATATATAAGAATTTTTGTCATTTTAAAAAAAAATAAAAAACACATGTTTCTATTTTTCTACAATTTACAAAAAAATATGAGAAAACAGCGGCAGGCGCCACCCCTCCAGCCGCAGGCTGCGCTCGCCGCCCATCGTTGCCTCCCTCTCAAGCCACGACATGTGCCTGTCATGCCGCTCCTCTACCGACCGCCCGCTCTCAGCTCGTCGCTTTTGGAGTCCACCAGCCGACCATATCCACCGCAAACCTCCTCATCCACTTCCTCGATATGGGCATGTGCCAGCCACATAGTCACGGCCGCGAGCTCAACCTTCATCACCACCACACCCTCGTCGACCTGAGGGCGTGTGTCGCCCTTCGCCATCGACGCTCAACCATCCCACTGTCGCTCCACTGCATGCCTCCTGCATGTGCGACTTCCACCTTCTTCAACCTCCACCTCCGTACGCCACCTGCCTCTCCGCGCCTCCATCGCGTGTCATTGGAGCCTCATCCCCAAGGGCTGCCACCACCGATCACCCCTTCATGGACCCGCACCTCCACACCACCTTCCACTTAAATCTGCCTGCATGCTCAACCGACTGCCCTTGCACGAAGGGTGCCCCACCTTCTAGATCTTCCACCCCTTTACTTGGAAAGAAGGGAGGGGTGACGCCCCCTTGTGACTTTGAAGAAGGAATGAACGAAGCCTACATGTTCAAGACCTAAGGGCATGTTTGGTTGCTGGGTTGGACTGGGTTGGGTTGGGTTGGGGTACCCCTGTGAATAGTAAATTGTACCCCTGTGAATAGTAAACTGTGAGGAGGATTGAGAGGGTTGGAAGGAGGGGTACACCAGTGTACCCCAACCCAACAAAGTCCAACCCAGCAACCAAACAGGCCATAATTGTTTTGGGGTAAATTACAACCATATCCTTTCAAGTTTTAGAATTACACATAAGCCCCTAACAGAGCCTCAAGCACCTGTGACGCATGCATTTACTAGGTAAATTACACATTTCGCCTTGTTTTTACTGCTTGTTAATTTTTTTATATCAGAACATTAAATAATTACATTCTGATCCATATTTTCTAGACATTTATCTTGCATGTTTCCTTTATTAAAATAAATATTTTTGTTCATCAATAAATTCCACAAAAATCAAGTTAGACTCATTTTGTGTGCATTTTCATTGTATAAATTTTTCATTGCATTTTATCATCTTTGTTATTATTAAAACGTCAAAAACCTGTCATTTTTCCCTATTTGAACTATGAAAATCCTAAAAATTCGAATACTGTTTCAAAAATTCAAAAAAGTATATTAGGTGTATTTCATTATCCTTTAATTTCATTTTCAATTTCGTGCATTAATAGTTTTTAAAACCTAGAAAATTGCAAAAAATCAAAAAACCTTAGAAAAATCATAAAAAAATCTAGAAAAATCCAAAAATTCTTATTTCAGTCTCTATTTGTAGATAAATTCCTCTAATTTTGAGGAAAAATAATTTCAATATTCTCGCACTTATCTGATATTTTCAAATTAAGAAAAATCCATGTTCAATGTATTTCTGACTTTCATAAAATCAATAAAAATTTGAAAAATATTTGAAAAATCACCAAAAATAATTCAAAGCCTTTAAAACCCAAAAATATTTTCTATGTAATTTTCTTAAAATTTTTGACTATTTTAAAAATACAAAAATAGTGTGGTTAGTGTATTTCTTCCATTGTGCATATTGTTCCTTATTTGAAAATAAAAAAAATTGTAAAACTAAGACCAATAAAAATTAAAAATTAGAAAATAAAAAATTTTAAAAATATGGAAAAGATAACAATTCCACAAAAACCAAGGACGGTTTGCATTTGATATTCCCTTGTTCTTTCATTGATCATTTCATTACATAGAATAACCCTCAAGAATTGTAGCCTCCCTGAGTTCGATCATGTTTGCTATAAATGTTAATTAAATAGCAAAATATTTCTCTTTCTTGTATTATTTTCTGTAATTAATTGAGCTTGAGAAAAAATAAATAAATTTTTTGTTTGAGATGAAAGTTTTGGGGATCACAATGACGACTTCATATCAATGATAACCACTCCTCGAAGTTCTCATGTTAAACAAAATGGTTGTTGCGGGGAGGCACGTCGAGGGTAGTTCGGTTTCTCTTGTGACATGCTATTCTTGGTGAAGGATATGGTTAGATCCTCAAGCGCATCACAGAAGCGTGATCGTCGTATCGAATACGATGAAGAACGACTAGTCGCACTAGTTGTTCTATGCAGCGGAAATTAAAAAATTTTCATGTGACGAAACCACATGATCCAAGAACACTTCTCGGATCGTTTCGTCTAAACCACAACCAAGTATTAGGTTAACCTCTTGAAGCGTGGTTGCGATCAAGTCTCTAAACGAAGAGACCTCCTGTCTCAAGTCCGATCCGTCGGAGGAGACGCTTGCGAGCGCGGGGATGAACCGCGTGCTTCTCGTAATCCATGTTGATGATCCAAGCGGCGGATCTCCTGATCTCGACACACGAGATCCGATGTCTTCTTCACGAGCGGGGCGCACCGAAGGAGACGGAGATCCACGAGCAAACCATCGGGCAGCATAACGACGATGCCGCGGCGATGGAGAACCTCTCTAGGGCATCCATGGTGGACGGCCACATGAGAGAGATGGAGAGAGGACGTGTAGAGAGAATGAGAGAGAGAGAGAGATTTGTTGCCTCAACTTATGTGTCTAGAAGAGCAATGGGGTGCCTCTCCTTTTATAGGGTTTTGGGATCCATGGATCTCAATCCATGTGTCAACACATATCCAATGGTCCACATCAATTTGTGTTTCTTTCAATGGTCATGATTTGTTGCTAAAAACACAACAACAATTAATTTACTTTAAATTAAATATATGTTGATAAATCAACACAATTTAATTACAAAATTAAATCATCAATACATGGAGATAATGAAAGGAGAGAAAGCCTCCTTCCATGTGGAGAGGGGGGACGGCCTCCCTTTCCTAATGGGAGTGGTGGTCGTCCACCCTCCTCCATTAGGAAGGTGGCTATTTCACCTTTTATGTAATCTCCATTATTTGCAACAACTTTTGTTGCAAATTATTTCACAAAAAAAATCCAATTTATTTTGTGAACATTGCAATCATGCCATTGAAAAATTGTGAATCACATTCACAACCCAAAACAAAATGTAAATTACATTTTCAATTTGATGTCCAATGTGAATCCAATTCACATTAACATTTAATTAACAAATGTAAATTACAAATAGCTCTCTCTTATATATTATAAATCACATTTATAATATATATGACTAATATGGATATTGCTATCCACATTATTCATATCCATGATAATTAAATCATATTTAATCATCTTGGATCTCTATTCTCTTGTGTCCAAATAATATGAATCACATTCACATTATTTACATCTTTGATAATTAAATCTCATTTAATTATCTAAGATAACTCTCTTTATAATATGAATCAAATTCATATTACTCATGATAATTAAATCACATTTAATTATCCATTTTCTCAATGCTCGGATACATATATCAACAATAGAATTATCCATGAACTCCTTCAAGGATAATGCGCTTTCTCCGCAGATACTTGGAGATAAGGACAGGGCGATTGTATTGTTCCACGTATAGTGACATGGATATTGAGATCGTATCTCAAATCCAGATCGCGGGCCTCCCATAGATGCTTGATTAAATGAAGACCGTAAATCTAATCTTCTCATTGTATCTGAATCACATTCAGATCAATGTCCAATACTTGGACCAAGATCAGATCACTTCTCTACTGAGAGGAGTCACTAAAATCCAGACCCGTTTCATCACTCCCTAGGAATGGAAGCGTCATGGTTATACAATCGTTTATGATCACATCACCCTCAGGTATTCCCAATACCTGTACATCCTGCATACTGGAAGACTCAGACTAAACCCGAAGTATTCGATCAACTTTATACTGTCTACTTCATGGTTTTATCAGTAAGTTTCTCATTCGATCATTGGGAGTCGGTATCGATCATATACTTTCCAAAAGCATATATCATACCTAGGTCTTGATCATATACTTTCCAAAAGTATATATCAAACCTACAAATTCAGTCAAGCTTCCAAAGCGAGACGACCGTGCGCACAGAATTTGATTCTTCCCAATATCTCATGAGTGAGCTCATGTCTTCCGGTTCAGTAACTGAACCTGTATAATCCCTTTGAGAGATCGTATTACTCATATGCCCTTATATGCACACCAGCGCGCCGGTGTGTAGACCTTGATTAGGTCATCAACCTATTGGTCTGCCAAATGTACATACTTAGACATATAGCAACACATCTGTCTCCGGTCAGAGGATGCGTGCCTATATCCTGACAGCATACGATATAGGACTTTGGTTATCTCGATCTCGTTAAGTCAACTCTTTGACCTAACTAATCTGACACCTCCGAATCTCTATTCCTATGCAGAGGACCTGCATCAAGAGGTCGGTCAGATATCAGCCTTCAGAGATAAGGATTGCCATCTCCTACTCAGGCTGGAAATCATCTCTTAACAATCATCTGACGGTGCTTGATGAGTCCTCAATCTAACTCTTTAGATATTCATTCAAGCACCAGCCTCTATGATTCAATAGTTGAATCAACAGCTGTATGATCATCAAGATGGCCATGGTACATAACCCTAATTGTACTAAGGGACCTATTATGCAAATTATGTATTCTTCATTTCAGATTAAGGAGTGAATTGCAATAACATTTATTGCATAATGGCTCGCCGTGGGCTCGCATTTCCAACAATCTCCCACTAGCCCAAAGAGCCATTAATGGGCTAACCATTTAAACACGCACTCATGTGACAATCATAGGCTATTTAGAAAATAGCTAGGTAAGCTGATCAGTCACTCTGTTCCCGCGAGACTATGCCAAGTCCTTTTACGGCACTTGCATATCCCCAGTAACAGTGCTCGCATCTAATGCGAATGTTGCATCTCATGCAACCAATACTCAATCTAGTTGGTTACATTGTCCCTGACATCATAACCAGTATCCCCATAATCCTTATTAGAATACCTTCATTCCCGGAGATCTCTATCTCCTAAGGTATCTAAAGTTTAGACCTTTATAGATCACTATCTACATGGTCTTAAACTTTTGAAGATAAGACTTTGAGATTACTATCTCAAAAATCTCCTCATCTATGAAGATTTTGTTATTACTGCAATCAAGTGTTTTATCTCTACAGTAGGATTAGTAACAATTTACTACTCCCACTGCATGACAGACATCTGGTATTTGTACACTCTAGCATACACTCAGCTTCTCGTAACTAATGCACAAGTGCAAGTAGTTGTAGCATTTACTTCCTCAACTCTTTGAGGTGTTATCCCTTAAGATAGGTCAGTACCATATCTTAAGGGTTAGAAGCCTTTCTTGGAATTTCTATGAATAGAATATGTCCAAGGTATACTATAAATGTGACAGTCCAATTATCCTCTTCTCTTGGCTTCTGAACAACTTCAGAACTAAGATCTAAGAGGTATCTTTGAAATCATATTTCAAGATATGGAATAACCAGATTATAAAACACTTATTATTATCCTTATATCATTTTAAATGATCAGGATATCATCTATATTTAGCGCAATGAACACATAGGCACTCCCACTAAGCTTCGCATGGCTCATCAAGATTTTATTTGAAATCATAACATTTATAATTTCATCAAATCTTATGGTCCATCTCAAAGAAGCTTATTTGAGTCCTTACATGGATTCCTTATCTTGCACACCTTGCTTTCCTCAACCATGAAGCCCTGGGGCTACTTCATGTGAATATCCTCAGAGAGATATTCATAGAGGAATGCAATCTGGACTTACATCTCGAAGATGCAATAGTCAAGTTGTGTAGCTATGGTTAGCAATATTCTGATGATTTTAAGCATGTTCACCGAAAAGCAAGTCTCATTGCAAGCAATGTCTTCTCTTCCATGTGTAGCTCATTGCTACGAACTATGCTTTGAAGGTATGTACCTTCTCATCAGGTTCCCTTTCTCTTGAAGATCCATTTACACCTTTACGGGTCTTACCCATATAGGTGGATCCTCGAGGGTCCATATACAACACTTGTACATGAAGTCCATTAGACTTTTATTGCTAACATCCATCTATCCATGCTATGATCTTCAGAAGCTTCATCACATGAAGTTCGATCATTGTCAGATTTCTCTGACACATGGAATCCATCCTCAAACTTATTTGAAGAGGTTTTAGTGTTTCATCTTCAATTATCCTTTTAGTTTCCAATTTTAGGAGCCTCATTATCTTTTCAAGATTAAATGAGTTTCTACACTTCTCAAGAGTCTCAACCTCCAAGAATCACATTCTCAGAGATGAGATATTTCAAGAATCTCAAGATCATAAAGTAGGTATCCAATACCATCCTTTATTTTCCTAATGAAGCAGCACTCTCAAGTGCTAGATTCCATCTTGCATGGAACCTTATTAAGGATATACATTGTAGTCTCTACTACACATATATACCTGGAAACTAAGGGATAATTATGCTAAAATTCATCATTGATAAGATCATGTCACACATGATCCAATTGTATCTGCCTACAACTCTATTGAGTTAAGGTGTGTTAGGAGGATTGAGATAGAAATGATATTCATATCTCTATAAGATATTCTTTGAATTTATCTAACAGGTACTTGCTACCTAGATTAGATCAAATTCATTTTATCTTCCTTCAAACTTTTGGTTTTAAACCAAAAATAATGAAATCTTTGAACATTTCAAAGGTTTCTTAGGTGAAGAGAAGAAATCTCATATCATACATAATCATCAACAGATATCACATATCCATAATGTTTACTATGATATAGATGATCTACATACATCAATATGTATGAGATCCTGAATACCTTGACATCTTACACCTTTCTCTGAGAAGGGTGTATTGGACATTTTACTTTGAATACAATATTCATAAGTATGTAAGTTTTGAAATTTTAGACATTCTAAAGTTTCATCTCTTACTAGTCTATTGATCAAATCAATAAACAAATGTCCAAAGCTTGATGCTAGATCATTGTCAAATGATCTTCATCCTCCTATTGATCTTAAGGTTTAATTTCAGTATTTAGAAATGTTAATGAACCATTCATTAATTTTCTAATTTACTGAAGTCCACTAGATTATTAGATTACTATCTGAAATATATACATCATAACTCTTTATGATAGTTCTATTTCAGATTCATGTTCATTTCTAACATTTAGAAACAAACAATGAGTGTATTCTTATATCTAGGTCATAGAGACATTCTCTAAGACTAATGACTCTCCCACTGAAATTAACAAGTCTATCAATCCAACAGAGATTGTTGCAACAATTGCATCAATATCCATGTGGATAACTATAAACCTTTAAGATCAAATTTTTCAGTCTTCTAAAACATATGCAACCTATTGCAAATGTCATCAGAAGATTGAGATACAATTATTTGACTTTATCTTATCAATGATTTATGTAGATTAATCCGATGCTCCATCCGAGTCCTTCTCTAAGGATTCTAGATAGACTTGATAGTCATACTATCAACACATCACCTTATTGCAGTATTGGCATTCATCCAACTCTTCGGATGACATATGGAAGTCATAGATGTATAGTCAACTCTTTGACCATACTTCTTATTCTGGTCCAACCCATGCTTCCACTGCGCTCCCTTTATCTATAAGCAACCATTGCTTAAGACTAAGGATCTCTTATGTATGAGCATTTCAACATTTATACATGCTTCATTAAATTCATACAATATGAATATTATGAAGCTTCATGAATGACCAGAGTATAGATAGTAGAATGATGACACTCATCATCTACATCCATCTAAACTCTTAAAACATAGGTTCAGGTAGGTACTCAAACAATTTGAATACATCCTCTCTTATGGAGCCACCATTCTGCATGATGCAGTGAACCATCTCATTCATGTTAAATGTCAAGAGCACATATGTATGCCAGAATATCTTCATTAATTTTATAAGGATTATTTGACAATTGCGATCATCATCGACATGTCACTTCCAAAGTACATCCGATGAGAGATCAAGACTATAGAGACATACAAACCCTAGGGTTGTAGTCCTATTATTTATTTAATTGTCATTCCTCAATATTATGAGGAAACTTGCACATTGCAACCACATACATTATGTGTCCAATTGCAAGTACAATATCTGGATCATGAGTCCAATCCATGATATTTTACTGGTTATTATTGAGTATATCATTGAGTGGGTTTTAATGAAGGATTATCTGAAATAAGAAATTTGCATAAATATATAAATATATATATATATATTACTTTGATTTAGGATTTTTTTACATCAAAGTTGTCTTGTCTTGTCAACACTGAAAGTTCATTCCCTTAATCACTTTCAATGTAAGAGATATACTTACCATTATATCTCAACAAGATCTGGGATCTCCTTCCTTATCTTTGTTGCATCCCAATAATATGAGAACCTACAACTCGGATAAAAAGAAGCGGGAACACATTCCGCCTTGCAAGTCCAACTTGCATCTCCCAATTCGGTCTTTAACACCCGGGCCCACCACCCCTAAGGCAATGTTGACCCGTCATTAATTGAACCAACCGTCAACAGGAATACAACTCGCTATGCGCAATCCAATATCGCCCCAATAATATGAGGACCCGATATTGGGGTCACTACGCATACGTCCTTACTCTTTCGAGAAGCGAAGAGCCCGATCCAAATGGATCGTATGCAGGAGCTGTCACTTCGGACAGGCGTCTCCTACATACAATATCTGGCGATGGAACCCTTCGCCTTGACGGGAGACCATGGATGTCACTTTTGTGATCCTCCATATCATGTTCAAATTTTAATTAATTATCGTGAATCACATTCACATAATTAATTCTTCCAAGGGAATTATTAACTCTAATCATATTAGAGTATTTCAATCTTAATTGGATTCCAATTAATCTAATCATACTAAATTAATGATCCAATTAATATCCAACAAACATTTTAATAGTTACTTGAATAATGGTATTATCTCAAATACGTATTATTTCGAATTTTAATAATTAGAAAAATACATCTTAATCCCTCGGACATTATCCCGGCCCTACCCGCTGTCATGGCCAGTACTGACGAGAGTGGGACGGACCACATACGTTGCAACCCGCAACCCCAATGCTCTCCGACTAGGCACCATATCCGCCTCGGGAAAGGATAATGCCAAATTGATTAATTTGTACTTGAGATGATCATCGGTTCTTCAACCGAAATTGTACCATATAGTAATAATCAAAACATTTTTTGATTAACATTATAATGAGATTTGCTAAACAAATCCCAAGTCCTATTCAAGCAACATGTTTGTTGGAATGTTGATCATGTAACCAATCTTGATCTAGATCACATATAATCATTTGTTGGTTAGGGCAAAGTCATTTAAGGACATAATCATCATTACATATTTCACAAATATTTATGCATAATTATTCCAGGAAATTAAACAATTTAATTTCACTAATTACTTAAATGACAATCACTAGGTTCTTGATTAGGAAAGTATTTTCAGCAGTGACCCTCACTTCCTAAAAATATCATATCTCAATCAATTTAAATCCAAATTAAGCAAAGTAAATTTCTAAAGTTTGCTAACTTGATTTACAACAGAACCCAAGTGATTTGCACGCATTTCAAGGCGTATCAAATCCGCAATTAACATCTTAATTACGTCATGATCCGCAGTCCCCGAAACAGTGGATACATGTTCACTAAAATGAGCATATCTAGAGCAAACGGAATCGAAATCACGCAAACTCAGATCCTACGGTTTCCTTATTTAATGGGGAATAAAATACAAATATTATTTTCGTGTTTAAACAATTTAAACAGTGCCGAAAATAATATCAAAACAGAGATACGAAAATGAAATGCAAGAAAACTTTCGCAAACCCTAATGAACCCAAGTCGTCCTCGGTTTATGGATCGTATCCAAAACCACCGACCTAAGGCTCTGATACCACTTGAAGGATATGGTTAGATCCTCAAGCGCATCACGGAAGCGTGATCGTCGTATCGAATACGACGAAGAACGACTAGTCGCACTAGTTGTTCTATGCAGCGGAAATTAAAAAATTTTCATGTGACGAAACCACATGATCCAAGAACACTTCTCGGATCGTTTCGTCTAAACCACAACCAAGTATTAGGTTAACCTCTTGAAGCGTGGTTGCGATCAAGTCTCTAAACGAAGAGACCTCCTGTCTCAAGTCCGATCCGTCGGAGGAGACGCTTGCGAGCGCGGGGATGAACCGCGTGCTTCTCGCAATCCATGTTGATGATCCAAGCGGCGGATCTCCTGATCTCGACACATGAGATCCGATGTCTTCTTCACGAGCGGGGCGCACCGAAGGAGACGGAGATCCACGAGCAAACCATCGGGCAGCATAACGACGATGCCGCGGCGATGGAGAACCTCTCTAGGGCATCCATGGTGGACGGCCACATGAGAGAGATGGAGAGAGGACGTGTAGAGAGAATGAGAGAGAGAGATTTGTTGCCTCAACTTATGTGTCTAGAAGAGCAATGGGGTGCCTCTCCTTTTATAGGGTTTTGGGATCCATGGATCTCAATCCATGTGTCAACACATATCCAATGGTCCACATCAATTTGTGTTTCTTTCAATGGTCATGATTTGTTGCTAAAAACACAACAACAATTAATTTAATTTAAATTAAATATATGTTGATAAATCAACACAATTTAATTACAAAATTAAATCATCAATACATGGAGATAATGAAAGGAGAGAAAGCCTCCTTCCATGTGGAGAGGGGGGACGGCCTCCCTTTCCTAATGGGAGTGGTGGCCGTCCACCCTCCTCCATTAGGAAGGTGGCTATTTCACCTTTTATGTAATCTCCATTATTTGCAACAACTTTTGTTGCAAATTATTTTACAAAAAAATCCAATTTATTTTGTGAACATTGCAATCATGCCATTGAAAAATTGTGAATCACATTCACATCCCAAAACAAAATGTAAATTACATTTTCAATTTGATGTCCAATGTGAATCCAATTCACATTAACATTTAATTAACAAATGTAAATTACAAATAGCTCTCTCTTATATATTATAAATCACATTTATAATATATATGACTAATATGGATATTGCTATCCACATTATTCATATCCATGATAATTAAATCATATTTAATCATCTTGGATCTCTATTCTCTTGTGTCCAAATAATATGAATCACATTCACATTATTTACATCTTTGATAATTAAATCTCATTTAATTATCTAAGATAACTCTCTTTATAATATGGATCAAATTCATATTACTCATGATAATTAAATCACATTTAATTATCCATTTTCTCAATGCTCAAATACATATATCAACAATAGAATTATCCATGAACTCCTTCAAGGATAATGCGCTTTCTCCGCAGATACTTGGAGATAAGGACAGGGCGATTGTATTGTTCCACGTATAGTGACATGGATATTGAGATCGTATCTCAAATCCAGATCGCGGGCCTCCCATAGATGCTTGATTAAATCAAGACCGTAAATCTAATCTTCTCATTGTATCTGAATCACATTCAGATCAATGTCCAATACTTGGACCAAGATCAGATCACTTCTCTACTGAGAGGAGTCACTAAAATCCAGACCCGTTTCATCACTCCCTAGGAATGGAAGCGTCATGGTTATACAATCGTTTATGATCACATCACCCTCAGGTATTCCCAATACCTGTACATCCTGCATACTGGAAGACTCAGACTAAACCTGAAGTATTCGATCAACTTTATACTGTCTACTTCATGGTTTTATCAGTAAGTTTCTCATTCGATCATTGGGAGTCGGTATCGATCATATACTTTCCAAAAGCATATATCATACCTAGGTCTTGATCATATACTTTCCAAAAGTATATATCAAACCTACAAATTCAGTCAAGCTTCCAAAGCGAGACGACCGTGCGCACGGAATTTGATTCTTCCCAATATCTCATGAGTGAGATCATGTCTTCCGGTTCAGTAACTGAACCTGTATGATCCCTTTGAGAGATCGTATTACTCATATGCCCTTATATGCACACCAGCGCGCCGGTGTGTAGACCTTGATTAGGTCATCAACCTATTGGTCTGCCAAATGTACATACTTAGACATATAGCAACACATCTGTCTCCGGTCAGAGGATGCGTGCCTATATCCTGACAGCATACGATATAGGACTTTGGTTATCTCGATCTCGTTAAGTCAACTCTTTGACCTAACTAATCTGACACCTCCGAATCTCTATTCCTATGCAGAGGACCTGCATCAAGAGGTCGGTCAGATATCAGCCTTCAGAGATAAGGATTGCCATCTCCTACTCAGGCTGGAAATCATCTCTTAACAATCATCTGACGGTGCTTGATGAGTCCTCAATCTAACTCTTTAGATATTCATTCAAGCACCAGCCTCTATGATTCAATAGTTGAATCAACAGCTGTATGATCATCAAGATGGCCATGGTACATAACCCTAATTGTACTAAGGGACCTATTATGCAAATTATGTATTCTTCATTTCAGATTAAGGAGTGAATTGCAATAACATTTATTGCATAATGGCTCGCCGTGGGCTCGCATTTCCAACACTTGGTTGTATATTTTTGTCTATACTTCCTTATTCTTTTCTAATATGTTTTTGAACATATTGTAGATTGCAATTTGTTGTAGAGTAAGCACTCATTTTTAAATTCTGTGTGCCGTGAGGGAGCTCATACAGCGCTTGCAGGATCTGATTTGTCGGACACCGAGACCTCCCCAAGATCGGACTTAGGGATTTATTTCAGATATTTTCACTTGTTCTTCACTTTTTGCCTTATATCCATTTGTGTGTTTACTTGTCCATATTCATTGTATTTATTTCATTTTTTCCTTCTCATATTTTATAATTGTGTTTCTTACACATTCTTTCTTTCATTTTCCTTGTGAGGGTCCGTGGAGCGAAGGAGGCGATCCTAGGAGAGCTGAAGCACCCAAGCGAAGCGAAGGCAGCTTGAATAGGAGAGCGAAGAGGAGGAGAGGAAGATTCGAAGGAAACCAAAGAAATTTTTTTGATAGACTCTCATTTATTTATTTCTAGATTTTTAACTCTTGTAAAAGGGCATTATATACCTTTCTTGCGGGGTACGTTTTATCGAGTGCCGGTGCACTTGGGGGACCTCACCAGTTTTGTTTTCATTGCTTTATTTTTATTTACTTCACGTGGATTTCGTGATCTACCTATTGAATGATTTAATTAATTTGCTTGAGCCAGGTAATTAATTAGGTCCAAACATCCTTAATAAGAATTTATGTCCCTATAGAATAGAGCGTAATTGGACTTAGTCAAATTTAATTAGTTCTTTCTCGTTAATAGAAGCTATTGTTAGGATGGTTCGCTTGCATCATATAGATTAGTTTACTTTGCATACTTAAATTTTGCGTGGATAACCCTACATGTAGAGTGGTAGCAATAAGGTACACATCTCTAACCCATGCATGCAACATTGTATTTAATTATGTGTTGGCATTTCCGATCTCATTCCTTGTTTTCACTCACATAAGTTAAAAAGGAAATTGGACACTCGATAGGCGATTCATTGAAAATATTCAAACCAAGTGACAACTGCCAAAAATTCGGGACTGTTAAAGAAAACTCAACCCTAAAATAAATGTAAGGGAAAAAATCATTGTTTTGGGGAGAGTAACCCCCTCATTATTTGAGTTATTTGCAGCGAGAGAGCGACTCGCACACTAGGATAGAGCCATGCCTAAACTCTGTTCAAACTACTAGTCTCATGATTAGTTGTTCTCCAGTGAGGACTTCAGCGGGTAGTCGGTGATCGATCCGGGACTTCCTTAGCATAGTGGGTATATCGGGTAGATGGTAAATGGTCTGCAACCCATATTGGCTGGGAAAAACTAGTTGTGAGATTGGGGCAGTCTCTTGAGAGCATTGGGTTCTTAACAGCTCGCCCACTCTGATAGATTGATTTCTCACCAAACTCTAAAAATTGATAAGATAATTAATCAAACCTTCACGATCTTCACATTGTGTTGAGTTGATGAACTGGGGGTTTGTATTGTGTTTGATTGTTAGTGCTAGAGATCCTTCCGCGTAATTTGCCCCTTCCATTTATTTTCTCTCTTACATTGACTTTTGTGCTCTTGCATCTTGCCTATTGATTTTGAAGATGTCAGACCGAAGTATTTCTCATTCAGACTTTAAGAACTCATTCGACACTCCAGTCCGTTCACCTTCTATTAGGGGAGAGTCACTTCCCGAATATAAGCATTCTCCACATCACCCTTTACATCATCTGTCAACCCACTGTTTGAGATTGGCTCTAATCTTGAGCTAGTATCTGAGAATCATCATTTTTTAGGACTAATCGAGTGTCAGGCACATTTTCAAAGTCAGGAAGCGGACACTTGATGCCACCAAGTTGAAAGGGAACCATGTCGGAGCAGAACGAGATCAACAACACTATGTTAGCCTCTATCCTGTCTGTTCAAGCCCAGTTAACAAAGCAGGATGACTTTCAGATCGCATTGAGAGATATGATTCTCGAGCTGAGATAGGAAAGACAAGATAGGAGAGAGGAGGATAATAAAAACCCTGGAGGTGGGAATGGAGGAGAAGACCCTATGATTGAACATGTAGCTGAGCTTAC
The DNA here is from genome assembly GCA_037367405.1 of Ottelia alismoides. Classification (NCBI taxonomy): domain Eukaryota; kingdom Viridiplantae; phylum Streptophyta; class Magnoliopsida; order Alismatales; family Hydrocharitaceae; genus Ottelia; species Ottelia alismoides. The sequence continues at coordinate 152,529 of JAZKJV010011804.1, read as the reverse complement.
ATTAAAGGATGACTATAAACCAGGGGTAGGACAGACAAATTATTAGATACAAATCCCTACGATTCATGGGAATTTTGAGCTTATTCCCACTATTTTGCCTCTTCTCCCAATATTCAACAGAAATATTAATGAAAGCCATATGTACACCTCCAACAGTTCGATCGCATTTGTGGAACAATACATTACCTAAATGTTCCATTAGAGGTAGTGAAGATCACTGCTTTCTCGTTCAGTATGATGGACAAGGCTCTGTATTGGTTAAACCACTTGGGAAAGGTTGTCACTACTTGGGAAGAGTTGAAGTCCGCATTTCTAAACAAATATTACCTGCTCGGATGACTCAACCAAATACGATCCTTGATTGCTAACTTCTCCCAAATGTCATATGAGCCTATTCACGAGGCGTGGGAAAGATTTAAAGATTTGATGGAGAAGAAAGGCAAGCCTTATGCGAAATTTCTTTGGGGGTTTAAGCATAGAGAATCAGAAGCTGGTAGATGCTGCTTGTGGGGGGAGACACTTCAACAAGTACGAAGATATCTTTTATCAAATTTTTGAGGAGATGGTGGAGAGTTCAGCATCTCTTTCTTCTTCACGAGCTTTTCAGAAGAACCTCGTCACCTCCTCTGCAATACCCCACAAGGCTGTCAATATGATGGCATCACACAAAGTGGATAGGGAGGACAGCTATGACCTGACCATCATTGGAAACCACCTATCCAAATGGACATCATTGAGAAACGGTCCAAGGAGCTTGAGAAGCTTCAAGTGATCGAACAGCGGATGAAGAACCTGGATAACTTGGATGAGATACCAAAGCACCTGGAACTTCTTGTGAATACGATCAGTGCAGTCCATAGTATGAGTGCAGCAACCAATACCTCTACTAAAGAGAAAAATTCTTCCACTCGGTAGAGTAGAGGAGGACCATCCACAGTTCAGCATGTCTACTACACGTAGACTCCTGATTAGGTTCATCAGCACTCACATCATATAGTTCCGTACCAACAGGAAGTGACCTACATTCCTGAGCAACAGTCTCCACCTCCACCTATCATTCAGAAGGTGAACAGTATCTGGTTTGACCGTGAGCGAAACCAGACCCGTCCAACAGGACAAGGCCAGTTGGGTTCACAATAGGGTTAAGACCCGCCCACCAGTTTTAGGAAGGCAAACAGTAGCAGTACCAACACCAGCAGTTCCAGCGTCACTATCAGTCTCCACCACATTTCCAAAACTGGAGACAAGGCCAGCAGTAGTAACAGTCTGCCTATTTCCCGCATCCTAATCAATTACAGACTGCAAATTATGGACAGCATCCTCCTCCTCCTCAGTATCATAATCTGTATGGTTACCAACAGCCTCCGCACTATCAGTCTCAACGACTGTCAGTCATTGAGCAACCTAAGGCCCCTTCAATGAAGCCAACACTGGGCCAACTTGCACTGCTCATGAAGAACATGAACGAACTGACTCAATGGATCGATGACTTGAACACTACCAAGACACTGATCCCATCACGGGTCGAAGCCAACCCCAACAACTTCAGACGTAAGGAGCAGGTAGACAATATACCACCCACACCCGAGACAGGTATGGTCGTTGATTTTACATGCTTATCTGACGCCATTCATCTCAGGAGCTGATGAGTGCACATTATACTAGTATAAGAGTATATAAATTATATAAAAGAAACTCATTAATGTCTGATACATACACCTCAACATCACCTAATTTAGATATTATCGATATTGCAAATACAACAAAAAAATCATCTCCAAAAATGCATAATTAAATTAATGACCAAAATTCTCTCTTCATCAACAAAACCAATTACTCATTCCAAAACAAATTGCATGATCATTAAAACCAATTTGGCTCCACACAATTTGTTAGTAAGAAATAGAGAGGAAACATTGTGCAAAATTCACATTCTTTATTCCCTCTCCCCTCGCCATACAACACATGGCTCAAAAAATATTTAAGACCCATCACCTCATCCGTCCCAATGCAAAAATTAATTCTTCATGCATTAATAATGATATTTTGTTTTTATTTGCATGGGATGTCTCCCTTTAATTGCAAGCAAATTCCAACTACAAAAGGAGGCACTCACGCACACTCCCCTTGGCCCCATTTCTCTTCTCTCCCTCACGCACTCTCCTCTCACGCACCCTCTCCTCTCTCTCGTCTATTTTCATGCACGCACCTGTTGAACAAGATTTTTCACAGGTCTTGAGTAATCCACACAAGGCGGGGTCACAATGTCGCTGAGGCGACCCGCGAGAAATCCCAATTCAAACAACAATTAACCCACAACAAATAAATCAAGCAATGAAAGTAAATGTGCGGAGTTAAAATTTATTATAACTCTACAACAAAGATGTGTATAGGTGCAAGTATGTGTAGAGGTCGAACACAGGGAGCAAACAGGTAGAACGGGGCACGAATGCTCAAAAGGGTGTGAATGTGAATGTTTGTCCACCTATGATATTTTTTGTGGGTTTTTAATTTTATATATTTTTATTTAATTTTTGATTTTATATTTTTGTATTTTGATTTTTAATTTTCTGATTTTTATAAATTTATATTTTATATATATTTTTTCAATATTGGAATATATACACTATATAATAAAAGAGAAGATAGAATATTTATAAAATATGCAAAAATACTCAAAAATTCAGAAATAAAATCTTTTTGGTCTTTTTTACAATTTTTTACTGTTTTTATGATTTTTGGGTATTTTTCAGAATCTTTTTGGTATTTTTAAATGGCAAAATAAAGGAAAATAGGGAATAAGCTACTGACTGAAGGTAAAACAGGAATGAAGAATATCAAACATCCACCAAAATCTTCAAACTAATTTTAAAATGAAGATAAGAAAATAAGGAATCTACAGAACCTTAGTTTGCAATTTTTGGAGTTTTCTAGAATTTGTTATATTTTTTGGATGTTTTCGGGTATTTTCTAATTTTTAGGGTTTTTCTTTTGAAATTTTTAGTGGTTTTTGGATTGACACTAATAGATGATAAAACATACAAAATATAATTTTTTTGGAATTTTTTAAAACGTTTTTTATAATTTTTATGGATTTTCTAATGAAAACAGTAGGAAAAATGCATTTTTTATTTTTAATAAATATTAAAATGCAACTAAAATGAAAAATAAAAATATGACGTTAAACTACTATGCAACAGAGACCTATGATGATTTTTGGGGATTTTTTTCGAGTTTAATAGATGCATGCAAAAATTACTAGAAACATAAGAAAACTACACACGGCCAGGGGCATTTTGTAATATAAGAGAAGTTCGAGGGCCTCTGCGTAAAATGTCCACAAACTTATAACTGAGTAAAATATTTGTTGGACTAAATATTAAAAGCAAAAGCAGCAAGGGTTATCCTGCAAAATTCCCAGGAAGCTCGTGCGTGAGCACGTGCGCCTGGGAAGGACTGTTATGCAATTCTAATAAGTTCAAGGGTTGTTCTATAAATATTATAAAAATCTGAGAACTGCAAATGAAAGATTATGAATTAATGCGAAATTAACAAAAACCGGATGGGCGATGTCGCAAAAAGCCCTCCCTTAGGCGCTGGCGGACGACAGATCTTGCGCCACTTAAGCCACGTGTCGCGCGTGCGGGCGCCGATAACGGTTGGGCTCCTACGGTGTGGATTAGATCGCTGCGAGGGGATCAACGGTGTTGGTTCGTTCCCATCCGACGCCTATTGTATCTCGTGAAGAACACCTCCCAGATCGACGGCGCGGAGGGCCTCTGGAAGATCACCGGAAGAACACCGGCCCTGCGCACCTTCAACCGGGACGATTTCTCTGCTCCGCCCTCCAACCAAGCGGTCGAGATGCTCGGATGAATGACAAGGTGATCCCGCGTCAGCTGGAGGAGTCAAATGGGTCCGGGGCTCGGCGATGGAGCCCTGGAGCTTCATGTGCATGGAGCTTCTTCTAAGGCAAAAAGACAAGGTGCGTAGACCTCCCTTGGGTCCTGCAAGAGCCAAAAAAATGCGCAGCAGCACAGAGAGATGCAGAATCCAAGGTTATTGGCGGATGGGAGGCGGGTATGGAGTTGATGAAGATCGCCGGAGCTCAAGAGCTCCGGCGAGGTGTTCGAGAGGGAGATCTATGCTAAGTAGGTGATTGAATTCCAAAACAATTGTACGACTTAAAAGCTAGACCTAAGGGCTAATTAAACAGCAAGAAAAGAACAGAAAAAACGTGGACCTCGATGGCTTGAAAACCAGAGATGGGTGCCTCACGGCATACGCCGGAGATGGAGGTTGGAGCGCCTCTATGGCCGCCTAAGCTCGCTCCTTGGGGCTGGAGAAGGAGGCTGTCACCCTCCTCCCGCCGGAGCACACGCGCAAGAGAAAAACTAGGGGTCAGAAAGGGTTCAAGGATCCATGGGAGGTGACAGGTGCTTTTTGAAAATGTGGTTGAGGCGTGACTTTCAAGGGGTGATCACGGGTGGGACATGGATTCATTCCCCTATGTAAACATTGGGCGTGTAAGGTCAACCATAGGGGAGAAAAATCGCAGAAGAAATCTAGGCAAAAAGATGAAAGGATCGCCCTAGAAAAATGGGAGAAGAAGGCGACAAAACGCATTCTGACACTGAACAGGCTGGGGTCAGAGAGTTGACCGCGGGTCAACTCTCCAACCGCTACGTGGACCAACTAGGAAAAAGCCTGAAAAAATGATTTCAAAAATAAATTTAAAATAGTAAATAATTTTATTTTATTTAGGTTGTTAAATAAAAAATATTTCTAATTTTATAAATTATTTTATGGTAATTTTTATTTATTTTTTAGAGGTCTGAATTTACAAGTTGTCTTTTATACCCTTTATAGGTATATTACCTATATATATTAGTATTTTATTTTTATTTTGTTTATTTAATTTATTTATTTTTTTTTATATTTTGTATATTTATAAAATACTTTATACACTTAGAAATATTTTTATTTTATTTTTCTGATGTGTTTTGTACACTTAATAAAATATAAGTGTTAAAAGTACATGTATAAGTATAGGTATTATACCTATGTATTTTATATACAAGTATTTTATTTTGAATTTCTTTTGTATTTTTATTCTGACTTTAATATACAAATATATTATATTGTACAAGTATACTACAAGGGTCCAAAACTCAACTTTCAAACCGTAACTCCGAAAAATACGAAACCACCTCCACTAAATAGATTATTTTATGCTATATACAATTAAAGTAAGTTTGGTACATTTCGAGTTTTTATTTGCAAGATACAGGTCTGGAAAGTTGGAGTTCTGGAATTTTATTCAAACCATAACTTTTTATCTGTACATTATTTTTGTGTGAAATCAATTTTGTATTTTTCTTTATTTAATTATATACAACTTTCATGTTCAAAGTTTTTTTATTTGATGTATAAAAAGTGGAACCAAAAATAGGTCCCAAAATGAATAAAGAATGAATAAAAAGAATAGGTATTTTTGCTGTATTTTAACCCTTATCTCCCCCTACTTTATTCCTTGTCGACCTAGTCATCGAGATGCCTAGGTCTCGGGGTTTCGGGTCATAAAATATTTACAATATTTTATTCTTTTTCTTTTCTTTTCTTTATTCTATAATTTTGGCTTTAAAAACCGCATTTTATACAATATTTACACAATGATGCATGGATGCTAAAATGCATGAATTAATGCTATTTACACGCATTTACTAGGGTTTTTAAGGCCAAAATGATAGAATAAAGATGATGAAACGTAGATTCATCAGCACCCCATTCTCTTCTCTCCAATTTTTTTATGCTCGCAAAACCCCCTCTCTCTCGTCTATTTTCTCTTGCAGGTACACCAGCTCTCCCCAGCATTCTTGAAGACATAGGCGCCTCCAGCGCGCCAATCTTCCTCAAATGCATTTAAAAATAGATGCATATTTTGCATCTGAAATAGCAATATATGTATTTGATACGAGTTTGTAAAATCTATGTTAATGAAACACAACATCCAGTTTCATAGCGAATGCATATTGGAATAGTTCCCAGATTGTTTGGAAATAACATTAAGACGACAAATGTTCTCCTTGATTAGAACCCTGTGACAAAGATAAGAAACAATAACCTTCTAGGCATATGATATCAATACAAAGGTAACAAATAAATGCAAAATGAAACATGTATATTTCATAATTTTAAATGGTATATAATTTATCTTTGTTAGTGTTACATGCTACCAATCATACTATATATAGGGTTCGAGTTATCGGGCTTTGCAGGATTGGGCCCTATAGGGACCGAGCCCGGCCCGAAAGTGCAATTGGGCCTAAAAAAAGGCCTGAGCCCGGTCCATTTCAAGTTCAGGCTTGGGCTCGGGTCGGGCTAAGCGGGCCAGATTTCGGGTCGGGTCAAGTTGGCCCGGCCCAATGCTCAACCCTAACGTACACTCCCCTTGGCCCCCATTCTCTTCTCTCCCTCACGCACTCTCCTCTCACGCACCCTCTCCTCTCTCTCATCTATTTTCATGAGCGCACCCCATTCTCTTCTCTCCCATTTTTTCATGCTCGCACAACCCCCCTCTCTCTCATTTTTTATACTCGCACAACCCCTCTCTCTTGTCTATTTTCTCTTGCAGGTACAACAGCTCTCCCCAGCATTCTTGAAGACATAGGCGCCTCCAGCGCGCCAATCCTCCTCCTCAGGTGTGCCGAGCTACAGCAGCCACTGTTCTCCTCCTCGCGTGTGTGAGAACGCTCTCCAACTCGCAACACTGTACGCCCAGCAGTCTCCATCCTCCTCGTGGTGCTCCTCCAATTAGCACCGCAATCATCGTCCAAGCATGCGTCTTCGACCATAGAAGTTCACCCCCGTCTCCGCCATCATCGTCGCCTTCACTCTGGAATCAAACAGAGAAGCATTTCCTTTCTATTTTATTTGTCACGTGAAATTTTATTATGCCAGTTAGTTTGTTTAAGTTAAATTTGAAGGAACAACTTTTATGTTGTAAGCTACTCTCAAATCTAATTTCTCTTGAAAGTATATGCTTTGCAAGTTTTATATTTCATTATTCTCTCTAAAAAATATATTGCAAGTAAACCTCGTCTTCCCATATTACATTATGAATCTACCCCCATTTTTCTTACTTAGTTGCACTCACATATATATTTAGTTAATCTAAGCTTTTGGAAAAAAATACTATCTCCGTAAATCATATTTTTCCATCATTAGTCTTTCGTCGCAAAAGATCTAAATTTGAATCAAGTTTTAAAGAACAAAAATTGCAAGTTTGCTTCGTCCCTGCGGATACGAACCTCTACTTTTGCACTATACAACTCGTATTTTTTTCCAACATGCTTGTAGTTGTAATCTTATTTGTTTGATTACGGTTTTTCGTGGAATAACAACGACATGGTAAAATCAACTTTTTAAACCACATAAAATCGCTTCAACATTTTAGCATCGTTGCCAGGGACTAGGCAACATTTGCAATTTTTTCTTCACTTTCAACTTGTTTTCAATATTCTAATCCGTGCATTTTTTTTATTTCAGGTACTTGAACCACGAAAAATAAAAAAATGAAGAATCCATGCATTTTTTTGCAAACTTGTAACTTGTTCTAAGTAAAAAAAATCCCCCCTCCCTTCTCGGAAAAGCTCGCCATCAGTAGGACAAAACATTACGGATTTATCACCAGAAGTGCATGCACTGTGAGCTTTCTTTTTCACTTAGGCATTCTAAGATTTATATTTCGTGTATTTGTTTGCGCATCGAATTAAACTGAAAAATTTTAAAAAAGAATTCTTGATTGCATCATCTCTGTGATCTTCTTTCTCTGATAATCTAATTCAAAGACCACCAAAATTGTGCTTGATCATATTAAAAAGATAAGCTTGAGAGATCATCGCAGTGATCCGAGCAGAAAGTGGGCAAAATTTCTGAATGCTTGTTTTGATGCACATGTATGACACAAAAATCACGAGCACATAGAAACCCTGGATAGAGAAAAAAATCTCTGGTACTACGTGGGATTGCAGAGAGAAAGCGTAACTCCTCGACGCATTGGGCGCATGTTCTTGTGGGAAGAGCATATCTTCGATCTGAGTACCGCATCCTAGATCCCCCAGCCGGATTAGGACATCGATTTCTCACAATCTTCCACACTCACCTCATCTTTAAAGACTCTAATTTCTCTGAAAATTTTTGTTGAATCACTAAACTAAAATCGAAAAGATAACCGCTTCTGCGGCAATTTTTGTGTGAGTTGGTGAATCAATAAATTGTCTGGTGTATTGTGCTGTGTATGCTAGGTCTTAGGTTTCTGAAAAATCCATTACAACAATCTTTAGATTACGACCTAGTCTGTAAATCCTACCCGTCTCCTTCGACTGAGAAATCTGAAAATTGACCTAATCTAAGACATATGGGAGTAGAGAAACCGAACACCATGGACATCATCTTCCAACAACTACAACTTTTGAGAGAAGAGAATGCGACAATCCGACATACCATAGCTCTTCTCATCCAACCACCACCTATCAGCACACGTTATTTCTCTGCAGCAGAGGACACAGTCCATTGGGTCCAAAGTCACACCCAGCCCAAACAACTAATTGAGCCCTTACTGACACAACCAACCTCAGCTGTGGATTTTGATGCTTTAACCTAGGCTATTCAGCAACTGGCTGCAACACAACAAAAGTCCAATCAAGCTAATACACTAAGTGAGAGACCCAACATACTTGAATGACCGTTCTTGGCCACTGCCAAGGCACATTTTGACTGTGAATATGAGAAAGTGGAATTGAAAATCAATGATAAAGATATTCCTATGGATCATGTCACCCCTATTTCTGGTGACTCTGAAATTGATGACTATGGATGGATTGAGAACTGTGCTATTCTTGATTATTTTGCCCCTTTCCATCTTTCCAAAGACCCTCTGGAGGTTAGTCTGAACACCTCACAACTCACTCATAACGACATGTCTCATCTAGACTCTGCACTTGAAGCCCCACCATCTCCTCTCACTGGTCGGAAATTTTTTGAATTAGATGAAATCTGGGAAACACTAATACTGATCTCAAATTAACTTCAGCCTTGGGTATGCCAAAGATGAAGACATGTTTTGATGATAGCATTGATCCTTCCTCAGACGATTTTGAAAGTTATGAACCTCGGTGTATTAATGATATCGATTGGTCTGATACAAAAGTTGAAATTAAGGATGGCACTTATGTTGAATGGGAAGAAGAAAAAGAAGGAGATATAACATTTGATGTTGATTCCTGATGTGATTTTTCAATTATGGAAAGTACAGATTTAGAGTTGAAATCTAAGGACATCAGACAATGAGTTGACTTCTTCGTGCACCAAAACTCCCTTCCAACCAACACATGATGATATGCTGAAGCTCTTTTACGATGACTTGTTCAAAGATGAAATTTCCAATTCCACTACCCCCACCATAAGGAAAGAAGATCAAATCAATTCAGTCGATTACTATATGAATACATCTCCTACTACTGAGTCTGATCAGAGTGATTTTCTATTCTCTGATCCTTTTTGGGATGATACCAAGGAACTACTCAAAACAATCGAAGAAAATCATCAATTAGCCAATATTCCCCTGCTCCTAGCCTCTGAATCTCTTAATCATATGTCTTGGAAAGAATCATCTTTGTGGCTTAATAAGAGAACTGAAATGAAATTCACAATAGATGCCACCGAGGATAGCCATGATGATTATTTGAGGGAAAATGATGATTTATCACAATATACAGAGGACCTCATGGAGGAATCAATTCTTGATCATGTAGAGCCCGACTTCACTACATCATATCTGGTCCATGAGCCCTTCACCAGTCCACCCATTTCCCTCCCATCACATCCAATCCAAGATCAAACTGATTCATCTCTCATTCTGATTCATCAACCAATTAATGTCTTCACCGTATTAATGAGAGCACACATTTATCAAATTCATCAACCGCACTCTCACATCTGGGTCAGGATATCCGTATCATATCAAGAGTTTCATTTGGATTTTCTGAATACAGCTTCTACACTCACACGCAACACTGGATACTCTTGATAAGCTGAATCGTCGAGTTGGGACATTAAACCAACAACATTTTGTGGATCCACACCCATAGGTATCTTTTCCTTTATTTGTATCCTTCTCTTTACTGCATTGCATTAGATAATTATGGGGGTCCACCTCCACACTTCAAAAAAAAAACAAAACAAAAAAACAAAAATACTTTTCACAATCACTCACCCCTTCTGATCCTCCTTTTATACATTGTTTTCACCATGAGGACATGGTTTCTGATAAGTATGGGGGGTGTCTGCATAATTTTCAAAATTGCATACTTTTCAAAACATCAAAAAAAAGCTTCAAAAATTTTGCAAAATTTCCCCTAAAAAATATATTTTCAAAAACAAGAAAACCACCAAAAATACGTCCTTCCTAATTTTATCCTATCTTTTGAGAAATCAGCTCTTCATTGCATAGATCATAGATTGAGGTTGAGTTGATCCTAATCCAGTTAACTTCATCAGAATTTCACTAGGCATGAGTTTTTAAGCTTTCTTCATGTCCATGTGGACTTTATTCTCTCAGTTCCACTAACTCTACTGGTGAATGAACTTTTGTATCTAACTAGATCACCTGAACAACTAGTAGCACTCTTAAACTCTTCAGTGGATATTAAGCAACTGCACATTGCACTTAGCTTGATTGAGTTTATTTTACGAGATACAATTACAATCTAGTTGAGGTGAGGAGTTATCCTCTTGATTGTGCCAATGTCTGAACCTTATCTATAGCTAATGAAGGAACTTGACTCAGGAGAAACATGATCTCTCTAGTCTAAGTACGTCAGCAAATAAGCCAGTATCGTGCCTCCAAAGTCAATATTAAGCCGATACTATCTTTTGATGCCAAACCCAAAAAAACACCACAAAAAAGCATATCACAATACAAATGCCAAAAACCACCAATCATGCAAAGATGTGCGAAGCAAAAGCAATGAAAGAAGACCAATGAATAAACCCTTCTCTACCAAAAAGCCATGATAGCAGCCCAATGATGCTACCTAAATTCTTAAAAGAGGCCCAAAGAGGCTCAGGATTATGCTCTGCAAAAGGAAAAGAATGAGAGTAACGGACCAAAGCGGTCTGCGGAAAACCCCGAAAGTTAAGTCCCATTCTCCAAAGAATTATGACCTACTTTTTATGTTGACATACTTGGGTGAAAAGAACATATGCCTGAATTCAGGTAAGGACTGAGGCTATATGTGTAGGGAATCATTCGGTACCTTGATAGATTGTGTTGTTAACTCGTGCTATTGACTCATGAAAGCTAAACTATCACTAACACTATTTATATCCATTCAAAGTCAAAGAGAATACTTGTTTCTTAGGGATGAGCTGACCCGATCGACCTTCTGAAACCATGTCTGATTTTGTTGGAACTGATCGACCTAATCCATGGGTCAACTCTACTGAAGTCTGTGTATTTCTGTGGTTAAGAACTGAAAACTCGAAGACTTTGTGGGTATGTCTGCTGCAAACCCTCACCAGATCTATCTTGGCTATTCTCCTTGTCCTTCATTATTACTTGTATTTTTCTTGATCGGGACTAGCAAGATTTACGCATGGGGGAGTGATGAGTGCACATTATACTAGTATAAGAGTATACAAATTATATAAAAGAAACTCATTAATGTCTGATACATACACCTCAACATCACCTAATTCAGATATTATCGATATTGCAAATACAACAAGAAAATCATCTCCAAAAATATATAATTAAATTAATGCCCAAAATTCTCTCTTCATCAACAAAACCAATTACTCATTCCAAAACAAATTGCATGATCATTAAAACCAATTTGGCTCTACACAATTTATTAGTAAGAAATAGAGAGGAAACATTGTGCTAAATTCACATTCTTTATTCCCTCTCCCCTCCCCATACAACACATGTCTCAAAAAATATTTAAGACCCATCACCTCATCCTTCCCCATGCAAAAAATAATTCTTCATGCATTAATAATGATATTTTGTCTTTATTTGCATGGGATGCCTCCCTTTAATTGCAAGCAAATTCCAACTACAAAAGGAGGCACCCACGCACACTCCCCTTGGCCCCATTTCTCTTCTCTCCCTCATGCACTCTCCTCTCACGCACCCCATTCTCTTCTCTCCCATTTTTTCATGCTCGCACAACCCCCCTCTCTCTCGTTTTTTATGCTCGCACAACCCCCCTCTCTCTCGTCTATTTTCTCTTGCAGGTACAACAGCTCTCCCCAACATCCTTGAAGACATAGGCGCCTCTAGCGCGCCAATCCTCCTCCTCAGGTGCGTCCAGCTACAACAGCCACTGTTCTCCTCGCATGTGTGAGAACGCTATCCAACTCGCAACACTGCACGCCCAGCAGTCTCCATCCTCCTCGCGGTGCTCCTCCAATTAGTATCGCAATCATCGTCCTCATGTGTGTCTTCGACCATAGAAGTTCACTCCCGTCTCCGCCATCATCATCGCCTTCACTCTGGAATCAAATAGAGAAAAATTTCCTTTCTATTTTATTTGTCATGTGAAATTTTATTATCTCGGTTAGTTGGTCTATGTTAAATTTGAAGGAACAACTCTTATGGTGTAAGCTACTCTCAAATCTAATTTATCTTGAAAGTATGTGCTTTGCAAGTTTTATATTTCATTATTCTCTCTAAAAAATATATTGCAAGTAAATCTCATCTTCCCATATTACATTATGAATCTGCCCCCATTTTTCTTACTTAGTTTTACTCACATACATATTTAGTTAATCTAAGCTTTTGGAATACTTTCTCCGTAAATCATATTTTTCCCATCATTAGTCTTTTGTCGCAAAAGATCTAAATTTGAATCAAGTTTTAAAGAACAAAAATTGCAAGTTTGCTTAGTCCCTGCGGATACGAACCTCTACTTGCACTATACAACTCATATTTTTTCCAACATGCTTGTAGTTGTAATCTTATTTGTTTGATTGCGGTTTTTCGTGGAGCAACAACGACGTCGTAAAACCAACTTTTTAAACTACATAAAATCGCTACGCATCAGTTGGGGTCGGGAGATTGAACTACTAAGAGAATATCATCTTCTGCATCATCTCCTTCACCAGCAATCGAGAGGCCCAGTGTAGCAACACCACAGTCTGGAGTTTCACCGCTTTTACCACCACCTTCATCAGGTAGATGTAGATCACCATTAGCAAGGGAGAATATACCAGTCGTGGATTCTTCCTCTTCGCTAGCAGCAACATCCCGTTCTGTTTTGAATTCTATTTTTCCTTCACCTAAATTGGACAACACTATACAGACTAATTCTGGTTGTCCTGTTGTACATGAGGATTCTAATTTGAATAATGGAAATGAACATTTGAATATCTCTCCTGATTTTGTGTCATTTCCTTCTGCTCTTAAATCTTAAAAAATCCAAAAATTCAAAACAGCCCTATCTAATCCTGGAGTGGTTGAGATCTTAAAGAATGTCTTTTTAAAGATGATGCTCCTTAAGGCCATGGGATACATGCCTGCAAAAAGGAATGAAAGAGGCATGTACACAAAAGCGTCAACCAAGGTAGAACATATGAAAGGAAATAGAGAAACACATCTTGACCATGGCCACACTTCATGCCATCAACAACCTCCTGCCTAAAAAGAAAGACAAGGGAGAACCTCACATCCTTTGCCATGTCTTTGATCAGGAATTTGATCGTACTCTTCTCAATAGTGGTTCCTCTATTAATCTCATGACTTCCTCTTTGCTAACTGAATTTCGACTAGGGCCTCTTAAAACAACCAGGATGATCCTTCGGTTTGCTGATAGATCGATTAATAGGCCAAGAGGCATCTTAGAGGATGTTATTGTAATGGTGCAGGGAATGAAATTCCCTGTTGAATTTGTTGTCATGGATATGGACACACCTGCACCATTAATACATAGCCCGATCATACTAGGTCGATCATTCCTCCAAATAATAGAAGCAGCAGATGATTATGGTATTGGAGAGATCATCTTCCACTCTCATAGTGTCAAGGTAAAAATTGAGACAATCTATGATCCTAGACCATCACTGCCACCAGTAGCACATGAGATAGAGAAAGTTATATCAGATCCAGAAGATTGTGATTTTCTTGTTGAATTCAAAGAGACAGATCTTTTCACTGATTTTATAGATACCTAGGAGTTCCTTTCCCAAAAGTACTCTATGGAAAGTACAATCGACATGAGTTTCCTTGGTGGTCCAATTGAGCTAGTTATTGATGGGCAGTTTGATCTGATTTTTGAGGATCAATATGAGTTTTTAGAGGCACCTTATGATATTCCTTTGACACATTTTTGTGAGATTACTGCCGATATGCCTCCTTCTGTGAGTTTTGAGGTACAGACATTTGAGCCATTTGTTAAATTTCCTGAGTTATGCACAGATGAGAGACATCTTTATGAGATTATTGCTGAGATATATGAGTCGTTAATTGATAAGAATGGTGAACACACTCATGAATCCCTCCTTTCTTAGAAGAGATCATTCATTACAGATCGATCATATATTTTACTTGCTAAGCCATTAGTATCCAAGGTGGACAGTCTACAGAGTACAGATCATATACCATCTACCAATACAGTAGCAGATGTTATTGTAGATCTGATTCAGACCCCACCTGAGCTCAAGGTTTTACCATCAACATTGAAATATGCCTTCCTTGCGGGTCACCCTAAAATGTTTCCAGTCATCCTCAGCTCGTAGTTGACTGCTGAACAAGAATCTCGTGTGCTAGAGGTTCTTGAGAGAAACTGCAAGGCCATCGAATGGAATATTTCATATCTCTATGGGATTAATCCAACTTGTGCCCGCATCATATCTACCTAGAGGATGACTGCAAACCCTCCTGTGAATGTCAGCACCGTCTAAATCAAAATTAAGGGAGGTTGTCATGAAGAAGATCAAAAAATGGTGTGATGTTGGCTTTGTATATCTCATTTTGGATTCCAAGTGGGTCAATCCTTTACATGTGGTCCCGAAGAAATCCGGAATTACTATCGTAAAGAATGATCGTGGTTCTGAGATTTCGACCCGGGTACCTACTTCATGGCGTGTCTATGTTGATTACCGATGCATGAACTCAGATACCAAGAAGGATCACTTTTCCTCGCCCTTTATTAATCAGATTATTGAGAGGTTGGTAGGGAAAGAGTTCTTTTTCTTCTTGGATGGATACTCGGGACACAACCAAGTTGTTATCGCTCCTGAGGATCAGGAGAAAACTACTTTCACTTATCATCTGGAGAAGGTGCATTCCTCAGGAGGAACATGCTAGTGTAATTGAGAAATATTATAAATTAGAATCTGGTTGGCATCATTCAGGGAAACACACGGCAGTAAAGGTTTTACAGAGTGGTCTATGGTGACCCACATTGTTTAAGGATGCTACAGAGTATGTTCGAGGTTGTACTGATTGTCAAAAAATGGGAGGAACTGTTGGTTCCAAAGATATTATGCCCCCAAGATATATACATATTTGGGATGTTTTTGATGCTTGGGGCATAGACTTCATGGGCCCATTTCCTTTCAGTGGGGATTTTAGTACATCCTGCTCGCCGTGGATTATGTTAGTCGATGGGTGGAGGCTATCCCCACTCGAGCCGCAGATAGTTGTACAGTGTGTTCCTTTCTCAAGGACCACACTATTGCACGATTTAGAATTCCCAAAATACTGATTTTAGATGGGGGAAGCCATTTCATTAATAGAGAAGTAAAGAAGCTTGTGAAGGAGTATGCCATTGAGCACAGAGTTGCGTCTCCTTACTACCCCCAGACTAATGGCTTGGCAGAAATTTCAAATAGGGAGATCAAGATGATATTGCAAAAACTTGTACGTCCAGATAGGAAGAACCGATCCCAGATACTTGACTCAGTTCTATGGGCTTATCAGACGGCGTACAAGGCTTCTTTGGGTATGTCTCCCTATAAATTGGTGTAAGGAAAGCCTTACCACCTGCTAGTGGAATTAATTCACAAATCTTTATGGGCACTCAGTGTATGCAATCTTGATTATGATAAGGCAGGAAAGAACATGAAGTTGGATTTGAATAGATTACTGGAATTTAGAGACTTTGCATATGATAACTCACTCATGTATAAGGAGAAAGTCAAGTGTTGGCATGATAAACACATTTGAAGGAAGACTTTCACTCCTGATTAGAAAGTATGGTTATTTGGTGCCAAGTTGAAGCTGTTTTCTGGAAAATTGAAAAGCAAATGGTCAGGACCATTCATCATGAGAGTTGTGCGTGACAATGGGAGTATTGTCACATATGGGTTGTCATCTGACGCACAACCATTTGTTGTGAACGGACAATTACTGAAGCCATATCAAGATCATGATACATTCTTATCCGTCATTGATTCTATATCCGTAGTATATGGCGGTGATCTTTTGATTCCATCTTCTATGTCTGACACATGAGCTGAGAACATCTTCTATATCCTTTCGTTTCTTTCTTTCTTCTCTCATTTTATCATTCACACCTTTTCTGTGTGTATATATGTTATACTTAAGATGTGCTTTATCCTAAGTATGGGGGGGGAAATGATTTTTGTTGTTCATTTTCATCATGTTCATCACTCTTGTTGTTGCTTATACTCAGGGATACTCTTCCCTAAGTATAGAGGGACTGATGTTGTTCATAGTGTCTCTTTGTGTTTTTATTCTTCTGATCTCTCGATTGTCTCCCAACTTGTTGATATTCTATACTTAGGACTATTCTACCCTAAGTATAGGGGGGCAAGTCGAACCGAATCCGTACATTCTCTTCATCGATTTTCCCTTTTGTATAGTCTTCTATACTTAGGGTAATTTGATCCTAAGTATAGGGGGATCACCGAATTCTATTATTTTTCTCTTGAGTCGTTGTAGCATAGGTGTCCTTTTTATTTTTCTATACTTAGCACAAGTTATGTCTTCCGTTGCCGCTCTATGATCATTGCGAGGACATAGTTCAAGCTCAGTATAGGGGGTGCCGTATATATTGTATATATACCTTAGACATAACTCGTACTATTAATATGATTATTTTGGGGATATGTATATAAATTTGTAAAATCCACGTGTGTGTGTGCGTGTGTATACTTTGGTCACCTTTCATAAAAAATAAAAAATATAAAAAATATAAAACACGGAAAAAATAATAAAAAACAAAAAAAATAAAAAAAATAAAAAAACGAAAAAAGAGAAAAAGAAAAAAAATCCTCTTGTATATATGTGTTTACATTATTAAGCCTTTTTCTTTAAAAAATCCCCAAAAAAATTATAAAACCAAAAGCCTATAAAATTTTGCATAATTCCAAAAAAATCTTTCTTTTCACATGTGCATCATTTTTTCAAAAATCCATAACAATTTCAAAATTAGAAAATTATTTCAAAAAAATTGATTTCTTTTTGCATTATACATATTTATTGCATTTGCATATGCATTTTTCAGGATAATATTGACATTTGAACTAAGTCCGGAATAAAATTGAAGAATGGATCTTAGTTTGACCTTAATCCACTTAATTTCAGAAACCTTATAAGAACTGGAGTTAAGACTTTTCAGGTCCTAGTGACTTAATTCTTTGAGTCCATAAGACTATGTTCATATGTCGCCTTGATTAGTCTAAGTAGAATATTTAACAACAACCGCATGATTCTTTCAGACCATAGCTTATCATGGACAAGCACTTTGCATGTAGCTCTTCATTGAGGAGGTAGTGAGGAGGCAGAATATGTTGTCTTGGGGTAGCATACGAGGGTGGTACATCTAGGCGGAACCTCTCATCTTCCTCTAGGGGAGGGAAGTGCGTCTCAACCTGGTCTAGCGATGTTGAGATCTAAAGACAGGATGCTATGGGGTTGCAATAATGCTTCAAAAAAGGGATAGTCTACTAGTTCAAAAGGGAAAGCTCCTTAGGTACATGATAATCGAGATTTTGCTAGGGTCTAAAGTAATCCACACAAGGCGGGACCACAATGTCGCTGAAGCGACCGCTCACGAAACCTCAATCAATCAACAATTAACCCACAACAGAAATCAAGCAATGAAAAGAGATGTGGAGTTAAAATTTAATATAACTCTACAACAAGATGTGTATAGGTGCAAGTATGTAGAGGTCGAACACAGGGAGCAGACAGGTAGAACGGGGCAATTAAGCTCAAAAATGTGAATGTGATGATTTTATCTATAAATGATATGTTTATGTGGGTTTTTAATGTTATATTTTTTATTTAATTTTTACTTTTATAATTTTATATTTTTATTTTTAATTTACTAATTTTGTATTTTCTTTTTTGTATTTTAATTTTTTATATTATCTTTTTCAATAATAGAATATATATATAGTAAGAAAGGGAAGGATAAGGTATTTATAAAAGTAAGTAAAAATACTCAAAATAAGGAAATAAAATATTTTTGGTATTTTTATAATTCTATAATGTTTTTGTAATTTTTCTATGTTTTTTCTAATTTTTTGGTATTTTTAAAGTCAAAAATACTAGTAAACAATGAAATAAATTCCTGGCCGAAATTAAAATGGGATGAAAAATATCAATCAGTATCCAAAATTCCTCAAATTAATTTTAAATTAAAGATAATAAAATAGGAAAAATACAGAAACTAAAATTGTATTTTTTAGGATTTTTAAAGAATTTTTAATATTTTTATAAAGATTTTAGAAGTTTTGTAATTTTTAGGAGTTTTCTTTTGTATTTTTTTATGATTTTTGGTTTGGAGTTAAAACAAATAGAAACACACAAAATATAATTTTTTTGGAATTTTTAAAAAATGTTTTATAATTTTTATGTATTTTCTAATGCAAACAGTGCTGAAAATGCGTGTTTTTTAATTGTTATAAATATTAAAATGCAAAAAATATGCAAAATAAAAATGTGACGTGAAACTACTATGCAACAGGGACTTGAGATAATTTTTGTGGATTTTTAGCAACTTAGAGATGCATGAAATAAATACTAGAAACATCAAGAAAAAGCACTGCCTGCAAGGGTATAAATGTAAATACGCAAACATTCAGGTGGCTACACGTAAATTGTCCACAAAAGATATAACCAATTAAAAATTTTTTGGACTAGAAATTAATCACCAACAGCCCAGGCACAACCTTGCAAAAAGGCCAAGGCACACGTACGTGAACACGTGACAGGTAGGGGCCTATACGTAATTACCAAAACTCTGAAGACTGTTTGGCAAATTTTCAAAACATATTACACTAGCTTTGTAAGTTCCTGGACTAATTGTAAATAGCTAAAGTCACGAGGGTCCCAACGCAAAATACCCTGTCGCCTCACGTGCATAAGTCACGTGAGGTGACGTGGCTTGGGGCCCAAGTGCATTAACCAAAAGTGTAGGGATGTTTTTATACTTATTACAAAAATACTAGAGCTGCAAATGAAGGATTAGGCACTAATATCAAATAAAAAAATGTCTGCGTGGCAATGCAAAATACCCAGAGTGAGGGCGCGATCCGACGGCGTAGATTCGTCACTTATACACGTGCCATCCCTTCGCGGCCTACGTCTGCGATTAAAAGATGCTATGATGATCCAACGGCTGGCGGGCGTGCACGATCCTACGGCTGCTATGCATCCTGGAGAGGCGTGGCAATCAGACGGCGCAAAGAGGGGTCGGAAGAACAGCACAAGAACTCGACTGGGCCGAGTTTCAAACGCTCCTCCGACGCCGCTCCGACCACCTGAACACGTGAGAATGGGGGCAAAATGGAGCCTGAGCTCCTCCTCTTCCGGGGATGGACTCCAAAGAGTGCGTAGCACTGGTGACGTCGGGCGGAGCTGGAGAATGAGGGGCGCTCCAAGTGCTCAAGACCTTGAAAAATCGACCCCTTCAGGGATCTCGGCCACCAGGTCCTACAAAACCGTGAGCATGCACAAAAAGAAGGACCCAGGGGCCTTATTGGTGGTGGTGGGCGATGGAAGAATACGTGGCGGTGGTGGCCGAAGCTCGAGGGCTCCAGCAAGGTGTTTGACGCCTTGTCTTCACTGATTACTTGATGGAAAACCAAAACGAATTCATGAAATTAAAGAGACATCCTACAGCTACCCACAGGAAAAGAAAATGAAAGTAAAATGCAAGCTCCACAGTCTCATATGCTAGGAGTAAACCTCAACGGCCAATGGCTGGAGATGAGAGTGGAACGGCTTCTTTGACACCACCTAACGTCGCAGCTCTTGGTCGGAGGCAAACCTGTCACATTTGCCAGTCCAGGGCCACGCAGGAGGGGAAAGGATCGGTCAAAAAAGGGTTCAAAAATCAAATGGAAGGGGAGAGGTCATTTTGAATGGGTGATGAAGTGGCTCCGAAGATCAAGGTGATTTGTACGATACAACGATCCACAGCCCGAGACAATCATAGGGCGTGAATCACCATATATCTAGGAAGAAAATTTGTTTAAAACGCAACATGAAAGGGTGCAAGGTGAGCCCTCCAAAATTCATCGAAAACGAGGAAAAAACTAGTCTGAAACGCAGCAGAGGAGAGGTCAGACAGTTGACCAGAGGTCAACTGTCCACGCCTCTTGGTTGGTCCACGTGGACCAACCAGGAAAAACCTCTGGAAAAAGATTTAAAAAATAATTTAAAAATAGTAAATGATTTAATTAATTTTATATTATTAATTAAGAAATGTTTATTATTTTATGAATTATGTTATTATTATTTTTATTTATTTTTATGAGGTCTACAATTACAAGTTACCTTTTATACCCTTTATATGTATCTTTATCTATATATTTTAGTATCATATTTTTATTTTGTATATTTAATTTATTTATTTTTGTTTATTATTATATATATTTATGGAATATTTTTATACACTTAACTATATTTTTATTTTATTTTTTTGAAGTATTTTGTACACTTAATAAAATATAACTATTAATTGTACAAGTATATGTATATGTATTACCTATGTGTTATAGACAAGTATTTTATTTTTGTTTTTTATTTTTGTTTTATTTCTGCTTTAATGTACACATATATTATAAATAATATTTACAAAATTATAATATTATGAAAATAATGAGACATAAATAAAATGAATATGTTAATCTGTACAAGTACACTAGTGGGGTCCAAAACTCAACTTTCAAGCCGTAACTTTGCAAAATATGAAAAACCATTGCCATTAAATAGCTTATTTAAAATTATATACAATTAAAGGTGAGTTTGATGCATTTCGAGTTTTTATTAAGGAGATACAGGTCTTGGACGTTGGGATTCTAGAATTTTATTAAGACCATCACTTTTTATCTGTACATTATATTTGGGTGAAATCAATTTTGTATTTTTCTATATTTAATTATCTACAACTTTCATGGACAAAGTTTCTTTATTTGAAGTATAAAAAAGTGGAACCAAAAATAGATCTCAAAAATATATAAAGAATGAATTAAATAAAAGGTATTTTTATTGTATTTTGGCCCTTATCTCCCCCTACTTTATTCCTTGTCGACCGAGTCATCGAGATGCCTAGGTCTCGGGGTTTCGGGTCATAAAATATTTACAATATTTTATTCTTTCTCTTTTCTTTTCTTTATTCTATAATTTTGGCTCTAAAAACCGCATTTTATACACTATTTACACAATGATGCATGAATGATAAAATGCATGAATTAACGCTATTTACACGCATTTACTAGGGTTTTTAAGGCCAAAATGATAGAATAAAGATGATGAAATGTAGCTTCACCATCCCCCTATACTTGCCTTTGCTAGTCCCTAGCAAACACTTATGCAATAATTGCAGAAAAGAAAAACTAAGAAAAGAAAAAGAAGAAAATTAGATTAAATTTAAAAATCAAACATGTCTTCACAAAATCAAAGTCTGGAGCTTAAGTCGGTCCTCTGGAATTTAAGTGCTGGCGGAACCTTAATGATAACCAGGCTTGAAATCCAACAGCCTACGAGAATCCCAAAACTCTGCCCAAGTCTCCTCAATAGCCAGGTCATAAATATCTCAACTCATACGCAAACCCTTATGACTATGAATCTGACTCGTACAGTGTAAGTGGTAGTGGCTCTCCCCAACTAGAATGACAAAGAGACCGACTTCTCCAATATGTCAACCCAATGATTCCCCAATCCAACGACTCATTCCTCTAGGAGCAAGGTATTCCCTTCTAAGTTCAAGTGGCAACCAGCTCAAGAGGAGGGGTGAAGAGAAGAATGGACGGTAGCCAGTGTAGCTACCTATCCGAGGATGCAAGACCAGTGTAGTCAAGTCATCCTGCTACAGGCTCACATGATTTGACTTTGAAGCACAAGCTTGCTTATTTGACTTTACACATATGTACACTCCGGCATGCATTTTTATTTTTGTACAGGCCTGCCCACTTTTTTTCTTGGAGTTTTTGCTTTTGCAATTTTTTTGAGTACTATATACAGCAGCATTTACATAGGGAATTTTTCCTCTTGAGTCAGTATACTATCCCTCTTTTGAAGCTTTATTGCAACCCACGATCTCCTATCCTCGAAACTCATCATCACTAGACGGGTTGGGGTGCACTTCCCTCCCTAGAGGAGGACAAATGTTTCCACCTGTGTGCGTCTCACACCGGCAAATCCAACCTCCTCACCACTCCAATTGAGTTGAGCCAAGTGAAAGGTGCAGGTGTCCAAGTTAGGTCATTATCAACAAGAGTCGTGCATGTGCTCCGAAATACTCTACTTAGGCAGTCAAGAATCCATTGAACCAAGTCTCATGATCCTCAAAGAATTAAGTCATCTAGACTCGAAGTACCTCAATTCCAGTTCCTATAAGGTTCCTGTTATTAAGTAGATTTTAAGGTTCGATCAAGCTCCAATCTTCGGATTTTACTTAGACTCGGACAACTATCAAACTCAATCCGAAAAATGCTCATGCTATGCAAATTCAAAAAATATTTTTGTGATGCAATTTTCAAAGATTTTGAACTTTTTATGGGTTTTTGAAAAGAAGATGTATATGCATTTTTGTATTTTTCAAAGAGTTTTTTCAAATGTTTTTGAATTTTAATTTTGCAAATGTTTTTGGGATTTTTGAAAACAAAAAGATTTTGCTTAAAAACTAGGTACAAATATTTACACGGGGTTGCATCTTATATTTACAAGAAGTGGATTTTAAGAATTTTCGAGGGTAAGTGGTCAATTTTATAGGTGTATACATAGAGAATTTTAGATGAGATGCATGTATTCCTCAAACTTATTTGACACAGGTTTTTCACACAAGTTGAAAACTATAGTCCAAAATAATTTTTGCAAACAATTTTACAAACATGTACACACATTTGAAAATCATTTTGCAAAGGTTTTCCAAACAATATATATATATTTTTCACATATTTTTGCAACCATTTTTTCAAACCATTTGCAAATCGTTTTTCAAACATTTTATTTCACACAAAGAAGATAATTTCACAATCGAAATAGTTTACAAAAGTTGAAAACATATAACAAAATGTTTTCCAAATAGTTTTCAAAATATTTTAGCAACATTTTTCAAACTATTTTTCAAACATTTTGCAAAAAACATTTTTACCAGATTTAGTAATCAGTACATATAAAAGAATTTGAGGAATAATAGCATCTTGTTATTAAGGTTTTTGGTGAATTTTATAAGTATAATTAGCCATAATTATTAGTAAAAATACGAAAGTACGAGTTATGGCTAAAGTATATACGTAGTATATACGATCCCCCTATACTTAGCTTGAGCTATGTCCTCATAGATCATAGAGAAAAGAGAAGACATAACTCGTACTGAGTATAGAAATGTCTAAAGAATAAACGAATAAGAGATGAATGAAGGAATGAGAAGTTGACCGTCCCCCCTATACTTAGGATCAAATAATCCTAAGTATAGCAGACTGTACACAAAGCAGGGAGGGTCAAGGGTGGGAATGAACAGATCGTACTCAGACTGTCTCCCCCTATACTTAGGGTAAGATATCCCTAAGTATAGACAAGAAGAGGAGACAATGCAGAGGATCAATGAATAGAAATACTCGGGGTGCATACCCCCCTATACTTAGGATAAAGTACGTCCTAAATATAGAAGTCTGACAAAAAGGGGTGACACCATTTCGGTAGATAGAGAAGATAGAAGAAGAAAAGAAGAAAAGATATCAACAGATGGAAGAAGATAGAGAAGAATGTACGCATCACTCCCCCTATACTTAGGGTAAAAGAAGCCCTAAGTATATGAAACAATAGAAGCGATGAGACGGAACGACGAATGAACACTCGGCTCGTCCATCCCCCCTATACTTAGGACAAAGTACGTCCTAAGCAAGGCTAACACGAGAATGGGTGGACGAGCAATACGGTAGAGAGACAGAGATAAACAAAGGAGAATGTACAACATAGGTGGATATACAAATGATCAAGAAGGTTGAAAGCAAACCTTCTTGCGGGACCGTTGAGCAATGGATCTAGTATGGTGCAAATCGACATCGGGGTCCTCAGATGACACTAACCGATCAGGGTCGACAGGGAGTAGGTCCTCAGAGGCCCTAGGATGACGAGGCACAGACATATCAGTGAAAGAAGTACGACTAGGTCTGGCCTTGAGAGTCTCGCTGATGTCAAAGTGAAATGGGACGAACTCATCCTCATCGGAAGTAGTGTACTCAATGTCGTCCTGCGAGGTCTCGTCCAGGTCAAAATCACAAGGAACGAACTCATCAGTGGAAGTAATTGAACTCTATTCGTCCTCAATAATCTCAACCAGATCATCTTTCTCATCAAAAGGACTGAATTCTCGAATAAAAGCAACTAAATCAATTTCAGCCTTTGTCTCATTACTATCTAGGTGAACAGGAGCGGACTCATTGGTGAAAGTAGTCAAATCATGTCCACCCTGTCTAGTCTCTAAATCTGCCCTCCGCTCAATGGTGTCGATCGTGTAGATTTCGAGGATGTCATCAACACAACGCCAAGTCCCAGAAGAAGGAACTCCGAGGTCCATGCTTTCCAATTCATCCTCCTTGGAGAGGAATTCTCAGGTCTCAGTGGAATCCAATAAGCAACAAAATTCTCTGATAATCTCGTCAAGGTTATGGTCCTCAAGGTCAACCAAGATAGGTGTAGTCACATACGGCGCATGTCTCTGATCAGCAGTCTGTTGGTGATAAACACTTCGCTTTCGTCAGCAGGACGGAAGTGAATCTCTCATGATCCATAATCAATAACGACCTCGCAGGCGAGGAATGGTCATCCCAGGATGATTGGAGAGTGCTCCCTTGTGGAGGTCTCCATGGGCAATACGACAAAATCAACATTGTAGCTCGTGCCCTGAATAGAGATGACGGTTTTTCAAGGATACCCTTCGGCCTCTTGATAGATTCATCAGCAAACTGAACTATCATCCTGGTCTTCTTGAGAGGCCCTAAGTGAAGAGACTGTACCAACGAGAAGGGTAATATGCTAATCAAAGCACCGTCGTCGAGGAGAGTGCGATCACATGTGTGGTCAGAGATAGTGCAGCTAATGAAAGGTGTGGCAGTGTTCCTCATCTTAGGAACGAGACGGTGTGTGATGGCGTGGGCAGTGGCCATGGTCAAAATATGATGCTCAGATATGCTCCTCCACTTTCTCTTCTTGGGAAGAGGAGCAGATAACTCAGTCATAGCCTGCTGAAGTGGGGCATGGATAATCTCATGAATAGTGGCCACCACTTCGGGTTCAATCAACATTTTTTTGAATTTTTGGACTTCGTCCGTACAAGGGAGGAAGTCGGAATCAGCATATACACGAGGCATGCCAAGAGCAGTCTGTACAGCGGCATCCTCAGGGTCAAAGGTGGGACAAGGTGTGAAAGGCTGTATGGTCAAATGATCTGGCAAAGGTTCTCTCTCCTCACAGTCTGAATCGATCACGTGTCTCCCGAATTCTTTTTGGATTTTTAAAATTTTCTCATTTTTTGTATTTTGGGTGATTGCAAGCTCTCGTGACCTCGAATGAATCCAAATCCTCAAAGAATGGAGCTACATTCTGGATCTTATTTAGGCTAACTATATCGCTCATCCTTGAGTTCATATGCTCCATCATCTGATTCAAGGTCTCAAGTGTGGATATCATGAAAGGTGACTCCAAAACCTCAGGATTGGATGTGTCGAATGTGGGCCGTGGGGGTGGACAAAAATCACATTCCGGATCAGGATACTCAAGGAAGAGCGGGTTGGCGAAATGTGAGGGTGACGGTGGTGGAAATGAGTGGTGAAGGTCAAAGTCCGAATCCTAAAATAGTGGGTTGGTCTGATATGTACAAAAATCAGGAGCAAAGTCCTCATGGAAAAAGGAGGTGGACCGATGGGATGGAACGAGGGATCCGCAAAGTCCGGATAAAATACGCTCCAGTCGATCATCTCAAAACAAGAGAAAAAATGATAGTCCGGAGAGCACAAAGATCAAATCAAGAGAGTGAAGAAGAAGGCGTAAATGCGCAAAGGCGGTCTAGAATACACACAAGCAAGCACAAACAAACTCACACAAGACAAACCCTCAATTCACCTACTCCACTCGGTAGAGATCGAAAAGTCGGTCTTTTTATCTGGTCTATTTTAGAGTTAGGTGAGAAGTCCAAAAGTTGCACAAACACTTAAGGGGCTGAAATGAGATTTTGGCACTAGTCCTTATTGTGTGCGCGAGCAATGTAAAGCGAAGACAGAGGGAGTTACTCGCCCAAAGACAAGATTTTCTTTTTGGTTGATTTTAGGGTCAAGTAATATTAGCAGTCCCAATTTTATTGGTTATCACTCTTTTTTAGATTTTTAGTGAGAAATGCACGATCCTAACGAGGCGTCACCTTTAAGCACCTAGGTGATCAAAATCAGAGGGAGAGTCGGAAAAGCAATGCAAGCGGCATATCGATGATGGATGCTAAAGAGAAATGCTCACCTTGCCTCCAGCACTCTACATGCAAGGATGCTCGACAGAATTGAAACCTAACTATATGCAAATGCAACCGATGAAATCGCCCTAAGTTGAGCAGCTGCTATTAGCGGGAAGCACAGTTTTCAAAATTTGACTAGATCCAAACGGAGACTATAGGTACATGCAATGGTGATTAGTGTGTGTTTGGACCTAATACTACGCCAAGCAACTCATACAGCTAAGGGCTCAATCACACAAAAGAAATAAAATAAAACCGGAAAACAAAATAAAAAATGCGACAAAAAGTCAAGAAAACAGCGGTAAGCCCCCAAGTGAACAATCACTTGGAAATTGGGCCTGAGCGTCCGAGAGTTCGATGTACCTGTATTATTACAAATATAAAGGTCTCTCTCTCACAAAAATTACACAAGTAAATGCAATAGAATAAATAGAGCTTGGTCTTCAAAAATCCTCTATGTCTCCTTCGGTGCTAGGCACGCTAGAGCCGGCTTCACGTGGGTGTACAGGCGCCTAGAGTGGAGCACCTCCCTCGATCCGCGGTTCCTCGCACGAAATCAACAAAAGAGGAGGTTAGACAACTCAACAGATATATCAAGAATAAGGAAAATACAATAACAAGAATAAAAGCTGCAAAAATAGATAAATAATCACAAACACAGGTAAAAACCCGAACTACGCGTTGTTGCTCCCCGGCAACGGCGCCATTTGATAATCGAGATTTTGCGAGGGTCTAAAGTAATCCACACAAGGCGAGACCACAATGTCGCTGAAGCGACCGCTCACGAAACCTCAATCAATCAACAATTAACCCACAACAGAAATCAAGCAATGAAAAGCGGTGCGGAGTTAAAATTTATTATAACTCTACAACAAGATGTATATAGGTGCATGTATGTAGAGGTCAAACACAGGGAGCAGACAGGTAGAACGGGGCAATTAAGCTCAAAAATGTGAATGTGATGATTTTGTCTTTAAATGCTATGTTTATGTGGGTTTTTAATTTTATATTTTTTTATTTAATTATTACTTTTATAATTTTATATTTTGATTTTTAATTTACTGATTTTGTATTTTCTTTTTGTATTTTAAACTTTTATATTATCTTTTTCAATAATAGAATATATATATAAAGTAAGAAAGAGAAGGATAAGGTATTTATAAAAGTAAGTAAAAATACTCAAAAATAAGAAAATAAAATATTTTTGGTATTTTTATAAATTTATAATGTTTTTATGATTTTTCTAGGTTTTTCCTAATTTTTTGGTATTTTTAAAGTCAAAATACTAGTAAACAGTGAAATAAACTACTGGCCGAAATTAAAATGAGGATGAAAAATATCAATCAGTGTCCAAAATTCCTCAAATTAATTTTAAATAAAAGACACAATAGGGAAAATACATAAACTAAAATTGTATTTTTAGGATTTTTGTAGAATTTTTAAGATTTTTATAAATATTTTTGGGGTTTTGTAATTTTTAGGAGTTTTCTTTTGTATTTTTTATGATTTTGGGCTGGCATTAAAACAAATAGAAACACACAAAATATATTTTTTTGGAATTTTTCAAAAACGTTTTATAATTTTTATGTATTTTCTAATGCAAACAATGCTGAAAATGTGTGTTTTTGAATTTTTATAAATATTAAAATGCAATAAATATGCAAAATAAAAATGTGACGTGAAACTACTATGAAACAGGAAATTAAGGTAATTTTTGTGGACTTTTTAGCAACTTAGAGATGCATGAAATAAATACTAGCAACATCAAGAAAAAGCACTGCCGGCAGGGGTATAAATGAAAATACGCAAACGTTCAGGGGGCTACACGTAAATTGTCCTCAAAAGATATAACCAATTAAAAACTTTTTGGACTAGAAATTAATCACCAACAACCCAGGCACAATATTGCAAAAAGGCCAAGGCACACGTGCGTGAACACGTGACAGGCAGGGGCCTATACGTAAATACCAAAACTCTGAGGACTGTTTGGCAAATTTTCAAAACATATTACACTAGCTTTGTAAATTCCTGGACTAATTGTAAATAGCTGAAGTCACGAGGGTCCCAATGCAAAATACCTCGCCGCCTCACGTGCACAATTTACGTGAGGTGACGTGGCTTGGGGCCCAAGTGCATTAACTAAAAGTGTAGGGGTGTTTTTATACTTATTACAAAAATACTAGAGCTGCAAATGAAAGATTAGGCACTAATATCAAATACAAAAATGTCTGGGTGACAATGCAAAATACCCAGAGTGAGGGCGCGATTCAACGGCGTAGATTCGTCATTTATACACGTGTCATCATCTCCTTGCGCGATACCCCTTCGCGGCCTACGTCTGCGATTAAAAGATGCTCTGATGATCCAACGGCTGGCGGGAGTGCATGATCCTATGGTTGTTATGCGTCCTGGAGAGGCGTGGCAATCAGACGGCGTAGAGAGGGGTCGAAAGAACAGCTCAAGAACACGGCTGGGACGAGTTTCAAACGCTTCTCCGATGCCGCTCCGACCACCTGGACACGTGAGAACGGGGGCAAAATGGAGCCTGAGCTCCTCCTCTTCCGGGTATGGCCTCCAAAAAGTGCCTGGAGCGTCGGTGACGTCAGGCGAAGCCGGAGAAGGAGGGGCGCTCCAAGTGCTCAAGACCTTCAAAAATCGACCCCTTCAGGGATCTCGGCAACCAGGTCCTACAAAAACCGTGAGCACGCACAAAAAGAAGGACCCAGGGCCTTATTGGCAGTGGTGGGCGATGGAAGAATAGGTGGCGGTGGTGGCCGGAGCCCGAGGGCTCCGGCAAGTTGTTTGACGCCTTGTCTTCACTGATTACTTGATGGAAAACCAAAAAGAATTCATGAAATTAAAGAGACATCCTACAGCTACCCACAGGACAAGAAAATGAAAGTAAAACGCAAGATCCACAGGCTAATACGCTAGGAGTAGACCTCAACGGCCAATGGCCGAAGATGAGAGTGGAACGGCTTCTTTGACACCACCTAACGCCGTAGCTCTTGGCCGGAGGCAAACCTGTCACATTTGCCAGTCCAGGGCCACGCAGAAGGGGAAAGGATTGGTCAAAAAAGGGTTCAAAAATCAAATGGAAGGGGAGAGGACATTTTGAATGGGTGATGAAGTGGCTCCGAAGATCGAGGTGATTTAGACGATACAACGATCCACAGCCCGTACATTACCATATATCGAGGAAGAAAAGTTGTTTAGAACGCAACATGAAAGGGTGCAAGGTGCGCCCTCCAAAATTCGTCGAAAACGAGGAAAAAAAATATTCTGACACGCAGCAGAGAAGAGGTCAGACAGTTTGACCGAAGGTCAACTGTCCACGCCTCCTGGTTGGTCCACGTGGACCAACCAGGAAAAACCTCTGGAAAAAGATTTAAAAAATAATTTAAAAATAGTAAATGATTTAATTAATTTTTAGAATATTAAATAAAAAATGTTTATTATTTTATGAATTATTTTATTATTATTTTTATTTATTTTTATGAGGTATAAAATTACATGTTACCTTTTATACCCTTTATATGTATCTTTATCTATATATTTTAGTATTTTATTTTTATTTTGTATATTTATTTATTTATTTTTATTATTATATATATTTATGGAATATTTATATACACTTAAATATATTTTTATTTTATTTTTCTGAAGGATTTTGTACACTTAATAAAATATAACTATTAATTGTACAGGTATATGTATATGTATTATACCTATGTGTTATAGACAAGTATTTTATTTTTGTGTTTTTATTTTTGTTTTATTCCTGTTTTAATGTACACATATATTATAAATAATATTTACAAAATTATAATATTATAAAAATAATGAATAATAAATAAAATGAATATTTTTATCTGTACAAGTATACTAGTGGGGTCCAAAACTCAACTTTCAAGTCGTAACTCCGCAAAATATAAAACCACTGCCATTAAATAGCTTATTTAAAATTATATATAAAGGTGAGTTTGACGCATTTTGAGTTTTTATTAAGGAGATACAGGTATGGGAAGTTGAGATTCTAGAATTTTATTAAGATCATAACTTTTTATCTGTACATTATTTTTTGGGTGAAATCAATTTTGTATTTTTCTATATTTAATTATCTACAACTTTCATGTACAAAGTTTCTTTATTTGAAGTATAAAAAGTAGAACCAAAAATAGGTCCCAAAATGAATAAAAAATGAATTAAATAAAAGGTATTTTTATTGTATTTTGGCCCTTATCTTCCTCTACTTTATTCCTTGTCGACCGAGTCATCGAGATGCCTAGGTCTCGGGGTTTCGGGTCATAAAATATTTACAATATTTTATTCTTTTTCTTTTCTTTTCTTTATTCGATAATTTTGGCTCTAAAAGCCGCATTTTATACGCTATTTACACAATGATGCCTGAATGATAAAATGCATGAATTAACACTATTTACACGCATTTACTAGGATTTTTAAGGCCAAAATGATAGAATAAATATGATGAAACGTAGCTTCATCAGTACATGTTGCACCTTGTATATATTTAAAAAAAATGAAAGAAAAAATGCGGAATCTCCAAAAGTGGATAGGCCAGATTGAAAAGTAAAATGCCCACTGAAGTTTATATACAAGGATAAGAAAAAAAGAATAAGAGCTTCAAAGTAAAATTTTTGTAAGCTTCCAGCAGATGACTTGGCTACACTGGTCATGCATCCAAGGATAGGTAGCTACACTGGTTACCATCAATTCTCTTCTCCATCCCCTCTTCTTGAGCTGGTTGTACTTGAACTTAGAAGGGAATATCCCAGCTCCTCGAGGAAAGAGTTACTAAATCGGGGAACTAGAGTTACCTTGTTGAGGGAGGATATTTCTTTGCTACTTTTGAGATGTAGAGCTATAATTCACTTACATCATACAAGTAAAGATTCATAGTCATGAGAATTTGTGTGTGTAGACTTGTTCTGACCGGACTGTTGAGGCGGCCTAAATAGATGTCTTTTGGAACTTGAAGGTTATTAGGTTTTAAATCCATTTCCGAATAAGGTTCTGCCACACTAATAATCCAAAGGTCTGACAGAGCTCCACACTAAAATTTTATGAAGATAAGTTCAATATTCAATATTGTCCTAATTTCTTTATTTTTCCTTTCTTTTTCTTTTATTCACTTATTCTTTCAAATAAGTGTTTGCTAAGGGACTTGCAAATGTAAAGCATAGGGGGATGATGAATCTACATTTCATCATCTTTATTCATTTATTTTAGCTTAAAATCCCTTATAAAACACGTGTATATATTGATAAATCCATATTCTTACTAACTTACATCTCTGTGTAAATATTATACATATATTATTATTTTAACCTAAAATAAATAAATAAATAAAAGAAAAATAAAGAAAATACAAAAAAAGACTGTATATATGTAATATATACAGGACGACACAACCCCGAGAGAAGGTCAAGACATGATCTATTTGACCAAAAATAAAGTAGGGGGAGATAGGGTCCTTAATCAAAAAATCAAAAAATGTGTTGTAAATATTTTTCTGTGTATATTTATATATTTACACTATTTTATTTTGTACATAAATTGACCTCAAATTAAATAATATCAAAACAAAAGTTGTAAATAAAAATGTTCCCTAAAATATAAAAATAAAGAAAAAATTCAAGTAAAGAATAAAAGCAACCACACTTGGGAAAAACTACAAAGCGATAATTGAAAGACCAATTCTGGCTTCATATGAACTTGAATTAAATCAAACTCACTTTCATTATATTCTAAATTAAATTATATTTAAAATGGTTGTGATTTTATATTTTTTGGAATAACGGTTGAAAAATTGATTTTCTGGGGTGGTTTGTGTAATTTTACCATTTTCATTGTATTTATTATTTTATTTTTTATCCATATTGTATTTTTAGTTGTAAATATATCAATGTAATTTAAATTAAATGTAAAAATTAAAAAAATTAATTATTACTATTTCCTTATTTGTACATGTGTATAATGTACTATATATATTACATGTATATAGTTGATTTCCTTAAGTGACCTACCACTAAAAAATAAAATAATTAAAATTCATTAAGTAAATAAATAAAGTAACGAAATAACTAATTTAATTGATTATCTGTATATAAAAATATACCATATGTGTATAATGTAATAATTACCTTAATTAACTGCAATAAAGTTAGCTCTTTGATTTTTGACAATTAATCATTATTATTATTGTAATTACGAAAATCAATATTTTTTTGAATTGATTTTTTTATTTTATGGATTCCACGCTAACTTATTTCCGTATTTTTCTCTTAATTCTAGTTTTAGAATTCAATTTTTTTATTCTTTTATTTATTTGGCTCCTCCTCCGTCATTTCTCTTGGATCAATCTTTTGGAGAGGAGCCTAGTTTTTCCAAGAGCTATCTGTAGAAGAAGGGCGCCAAGCCTCCGAGCCATCCAGTGACAGCAAGACGACACTCGTCGAGGTGATTACGGCATTCGTCCACTCCATGGTGAGATCCACTTTAGTTTTCGTCGTTTATCTAGATCATTCGTAGTGTAATTTGTCATTTTAATTTCAGTCATTTCAAGGTCGAATTTTTATATTAGCTCATCATTAATATTGAACCATCACAACTTAATCCGCCCTCGATTTTGATTCATCTCATTTCCTATATCTCATCGATTAACATTCTATCTTACGCAATCTTCCGCCTTCGGTCACGCACGGTGATCGGAGAACCGGATCTATTCTTTCATTTTTCGTCGGATCACCATTCACACGTCTATTTTATTTTCGCATTTTGAATAATCGGAACCGAGCCATCGTGCTCGAATCCATCTTGATCCTGCTGTAAAATAAATAAAAAGATAATACAATGTTTCATATATTTTTTCTCTCTCTCTCTAACATTTGTTTTGCATGATCAAATAAAAAATTTTAAAAAATATAAAAACATAAAAAAGGATTATGTCATTTAAAAAAACATTAAAAAACTCATGTTTCTATTTTTTACAATTTACAAAAAAATATTAAAAATACAGCGGCATGAGCCGCCCCTCCAACCGTAGGCAGCGCCCGCCGGCCGTCACCGCCTCTCTCTCAAGTCGCCACCTGCGCACGCGCTACTGCTCCTCCATCAGTCGTCCTCTCTCCTCTCGTCTCTTCTGGAGTCCACGAGCTGGACACCTCCACCGCAAACCTCCTCAATCGCTTCGCCGATCTGGGTGTTTGTCGCCCAGATAGTCACAACTGTGAATGCAACCTACATCCCCACCGCGACCTCGTCGACATGAGGGCATGTGTCACCCTCTACCATCAACGCTCAACCAGCCCACCGCTGCTCCACCGCACGCCTCATGCATGTGTTACCTCCACCTTCAACAACCTCCATCTATGTACGCCACCTGCCCCTCCGCGCCTCCATGGTGCGCTGCTTGGAGCATCGTCCTCGAGGGCTATGACGAAGCCACATTTCATCATCTTTATTCTATCATTTTGGCTTCAAAAAGCCTAGAAAATGCATGTAAATAGCATTAAAACCATCATCTTAGCATTCATGCATGTGCACCTAATTAGTGTATAAAATACTGTAATTAAAGCCAAAATTATAGAATATATAAAAGAAAAGAAAAAGAATAAAATATTGTAAATATTTTATGACCCAAAACCTCGTGACCTAGGCATCTTGATGAATGGGTCTACAAGGAATAAAGTAGGGGGAGATAAGGGCCAGAATACAATAAAATTCCCTTTTGATTTTATTCATTCTTTATTCATTTTGGGTCCTATTTTTGGTTCCACTTTTTATACCTCAAATAAAGAAACTTAGTAAATGAGAGTTGTAGATAATTAAATAAATAAAAATACAAAATTGATTTCACTGAAAAATAACATACAGATAAAAAGTTATGATCTGAATAAGATTTCAAAATCTCAACTTCCCAGACTGGTACCTCTCAAATAAAAACTCAAAATCTATCAAACTCACCTTAAATTGTATATAATTTTTAATAATCTATTTAATGAAGGTAGTTTCGTATTTTTCGGAGTTATGATTTGAAAGTTGAGTTTTGGACCCCTGTTGTACAATAGTTTACGCCTTTTTCTTTCTTTTGTACAGATTCCTTTTTTTAACTCTTTTTTTCTTTTGATTTCAATTTTATTTTGTTAGTTGTATATTCTAATTTCTATTAAAAATACAAAATCAATTAAAAAATATAAAATAAAAAAAGATACAAAAATAGTTTTTCTCTATACAAGTCAAATTGGCTTGTATTCTATCTTTATCACTTTTTCTTATTATCTTACAAAATTAAAAATCAACAAAAATATTTGAAGTTTTTATATTATTAACAAGAAAACAAGACTAACAATCATAAAAATCTAAAATGGGTATTTTATACCTTCAAAAAAAAACATGTTTTTAATTTACATCTTTTGAAAAAAAAGTTTTCTTCTGCAATATTCTAGATGACATTATCTTGAGATAGTTTCATGATTTGAGTTTATTTTGAGGTCTCTTGTTATTCAAATATATTTTCATTGGGAAAGACCTCTCTTTTTTTATTAGTACACATGAGCATAAAGACAATCACTAGTGTCCAAAAAATTTGAAATAGTCCACTCCCATTGGTGGAGGCCTCCCCCAATAGCCATCATCTCTTCCATTCCTCCACCAAATAAAAGAGCTTCATCTCCCATTTTTGAATTCATCCACCATTAGAGTCTTCATTCTAGCTCCTCTACCTCCATTGTGACAGAGTGAAGGTTGGAGACGAAGCCACGACGAAGGGAGGATTCTTTGGCGTGATCCCTTGGTGTTCTTGCTCCATTGTATCACAAGCTCTTAGCTTGTCAAGCCTCTTCTCCGCCGGAATCGAGGCCATGACCGGTCATTCTCATCGGAGAATCGATCACCATAGGCGACTACCTTCACATGCTACGTTTTTCTTCTTGTAGGTAACTTTTAGATTTAGTTTTTCTTCTTGTTGTAGTGTAACAACCCATTATCTTCAACTTTTCTCCATCCCCATTCGTCACGGCTAACCACCTCATCGCCGCCTTCATCCACTTCTTCGTACTCCCTTCACGCAACCTCAACCAACTCCGACCATGCACGGGTGCCAGAGACCATCTCCTTCTACCATTTTCGTAGGAGAACCCATACACCCCATATATTTTTTGTGTGCATAACGCAAGCTGAGCCCACGCTCGAGCTTTCATTTCTACTCGCATGTATCCGTCTGAACGTCCTACAACCGCACCACCATCTCTCACGTAGAGCTCCACACTGTGGCACTTCGCTGGCCCGCGGATTGGCGTTTTTGTTGCTGTTTTTCAAAGGAAGAAGAAGAAGGGAGGGGTGGATAGCAGCCACCGTTGGATCTATTCCCCTCCTTTTAATCTTAACCATCCAGCCAAGGGGTAGAAGTTTTATACATAAGCCCTCACCATTTTAAAATTTCACGCACATACCCTTACTGAACAAGAGGATCTTGATGCCACGTGGATAAGTGGCAAGTTTTGCGGCTATATCCCTCATTTTTGGTATATTTCAAGAAGTTTTCGAGTATCTTTTGAACTGCAGTTTCGTTCTTATCTTTTCATCTGTACCCCTGCACTCAAATGCTCATAACTCGTTCATCTGAACTCCTTTCGTGTGAGATATTTTTTGTTAGAAAGCTGCTTTAGGGTTCTACATTATATCCAAATTTCAGAATTTTTTGATGTACGAATTATTTATGGAGAATTTATGAAATCAGAGTAGTGATTGGGCTTGTTTGGTTGATAACGCTTGAAATACTCAATATCACTTGCTCATTTTTGGATATGTTGTAGTAATTAGTAGGGCCGACTTTGGGTTCAAAATTCAACAAAAAAATATAGTGATTTGTGTCCTGTAGAATTTCCACAACATTTTTAGTGATTGATTTATTTCTGGAGCATCTTTCATGTATTTGAAAATCTAAAAATATGTCCATGTGCCCCTGACTTTGTTCTATAATCAGAGATTTTTTTTATATTTTTATCTTTTTGTTTGAGTAGTCAAAAAAATCAAAAACATCATTTCTACCTTCCTGTAGTCTTTTATTTTTAATATATTCATTACCTTTTGAAAAAATTCCAAAAAAAAATATATTTTGTTTGTTTCTGTTTGTTTTAACGTCAGACCAAAAATCATTAAAATTTTCAAGAGAAAAACCCTAAAAATTAGAAAACACCCAAAAATTTCATAAAAATCTAAAAAATCAAAGAAAAATCTTAAAAATATAAACTCAGGTTCTGTAGTTTCTTTATTTAATTGACTTTATTTTAAAATTAATTTGGGAAGATTTAGTTACTTTTTACTATTTTTCATTCCCATTTTAATTTCGGCCAGAACCTTTGCTCACTGTTTTCTTATATTTCAATATTTAAAAATATCAAAAACATTTAGAAAAATCCCCAAAATCACAAAAACATCTTAAAAATATAAAAAGACCAAAAATATCTTATTCCCTAATTTTTGAGCATTTTTACCTATATATATATATCTCCTCTCTCTTGTATGCATCTATTCTTTATATAGCTATATACTCTATTATTAAAAAAAAGAAAATATAAAATATAAAATATAAAAAAGAAAATACAAAAATATAAAATCAAAAATCAAATAAAAAATTAAAAATTAAAAACTCACAAAAGAAATTTGCATAGTTGTAGACATTTAATCACATCACAATTTTTGTGCATTATTGCTTGATCTATCATGTTTGCTCCCTTTGTTCGAACTCTCTACATACTTGCACCTATACATCTTTTATGTAGAGTTAAAAATAAATTTGACTCCACATTTGCTTGTCATTGTTTGATATTTGTTTGTGGGTTCATTGTTGATTAAATCCGGATTTTGAGTGGTCAACACTTCGACTGTGTTCCCGTCTTGTGTGGAACACAAGACCGCTGAATTTTCGTGTTTATCAAATGGCACCGTTGCCGGGGAGCAACAACGCGTAGATCATTTTTGCTTCATAATTGTGATACTTGTCTACGTTTTTACTTTCTTGATTTGCTCACTTATTTGATATCATTGCATGACTTGTCTAGTCACTCTTCCTTGTTGACTTTGTGCGAGGAACCGCGGATCGAGGGAGACGCTCTACCTTGGGCGTTGGTGCACCCACGTGAAGGCGGCAGGAGACTTCTGACCTAGCATCAAAGAAGGCAGGGAGGACTTGAGAAGACAGTCGTATTTTTGAGCATTTTTGTGTTGTATTTATTTTGTAATTTGTAGTGAGAGAGAGAGACTATTTAATTGTAATAATACAGGTACATAGGACTTTGGACTTTCGGGCCCAATTTCCAAGTGTTTGTTCACTTGGGGGCTCACCGCAGCTTTTCATCAGTTTTCATCGCCTTTCTTACTTTGTTTTCCGATTTTTCTTTACCTTGTGTGATTGAGCCCCTAGTTTTAGGATTGCTTGCGATAGATTAAGGCCAAACACTTAATATCTTGCATGTACCTATAGCCGTGATTGGACTTAGTCAAATTTTTAAACAGTCGTTTCATCATCTTCAAACCTCTGTGCCGCGAGCCCACCCCATCAAGCGCTACTCCTGAACTCGATGTGTCGAGAAGAGGAGGGATGAGTCTAGACCGGACTTCTTGAATTGAGGATTGGTGACCGACTTGTGGTTCTTCACGATAATAGCAATTTCTGAAACTTAGGGCGATTTCATCGGCTTGCATTTGCATATAGTTAGGTTTCAATTCTGCTGAGCATCCTTGCATGTAGAGTGCTGGAGGTAAGGTGACCACAGATCAGGCAGGCAATGTAGCGCAGACAGTCAAGAGCTCACTCGAGAATCCTAGCCCTTGTAGACCAAATGCCTGATTGTTCCTAGCACGTGTATTGGAATTAGTGGATTGAGGTTATGCTTTAGCATTCATCATTGTTTGCCGCTTGCATTGCTTTTCCGACTCTCCCTCTGATTTTGCCAACTTAGGAGCCTCAAGGAATTGAATCCCCGTTAGGATCGTGCATTTTTATTAAAAATCCAAAAAAGTGATAATCAATAAAATTGGGACTGTTAACATTATTCGACCCTAAAAATCACCAAAAAGAAAATCTTATATTGGGGCGAGTAATCCCCTCATTGTCTTCGTTTTACTTGCTCGCGCACACGCTAAGGAATATTGCCCAAATCCCATTGAGCCCCTAAGTGTTTGTGCAACTTCTTGACTTCTCACCTAACTCTAAAACAGACAAGATTAAAAGATCGAATTTTCGGTCTCTACCGAGTAGGTGAATTGAGGGTTTGTTTTGTGAGTTTGATTGTGCTTGTTTGTGTGCATACTCGATCAGTCTGCGTATTTGCGCCTTTTTCTCACATCTCTTGACTTGACCGTAGTGTTCTCTCGATCATTTTTTTCTTGTTTCGAGATGGATCCCTGGAGCGATTTTTATCCGGATTTTGCGGATTCCTCGTACCCTCCAGCCGGTCCACCTCCCTTTTATCAGGAGGATCCTCCTCCTATTTTTTCTGATTTCTGTACATATCCGCCTCATCCACAGTATCACGACTTGGATTTCTACCCACCTCCACCTCCACCCGTATATTATCCGCCTCCACCTGCACATCCACCCGAGTCTAACCTGTTGGAGTCACCTCCCTTGATCTCTATGAGTGATATATTGAACCGAATTATAGAGCGGCTTGATTTGATGAATGATGATATGGCTATCTTGAGGAAAAGATAGATTGACGCTCCATTCGTCGTGGATACGGAATTCTTTGTGGGTGATCATGGGAACTTGCAATCGCCAAAAATACAAAAAAATGAGAAAAACATAAAAACACAAAAAGATTTTGGGAGTCACACGATCGAGCCGCGTTGTGAGGAGAGGGGCCAATTGCCCAATCATTTGACCACACATCCATTCACATCTTGTCCCATCTCAAACCCCAAGGATGTCGCTGTACAGACTGCTCTTGGCATGTCTCGTGTATATGTCGATTCCGACTTTCTCCCTTGTATGGAGGAAGTCCAAAAATTCAAAAAAATGCTATCTGAACCCGAAGTGGTGGCTACTATTCATGAGATTATCTGCGCCCCACTTCGGCAGGCCATGACTGATTTATCTGCTCCTCCTCCCAAGAAGAGAAAGCGGAGGAGCAGATTTGAGCGTCACATTCTGACCATGGCCACTGCCCACGCCATCACACACCGTCCCATCCCTAGAAAGAAGAACACAACTACTCTTTTCATCACTTGCACCATCTTTGACTATACTTGTGATCACACTCTCCTGTACGGCGGTGCGTCTATTAGCATATTACCCTTCTCGCTGGTACAATCTCTTCACTTAGGGTCTCTCAAGAAAACCAGGATGATAGTTCAGTTTGCTGATGGATCTATCAAGAGGCCGAAGGGTATCCTTGAAAACGCCGTCATTTCTATTCAGGGAACGAGCCATCATGTTGACATTGTCGTGTTGCCCATGGAGACCTCCATAGGGGAGTCATCTCCAATCATCCTGGGACGACCTTTCTCGCCTCTGCAAGGGTCGTTATTGACTATGGATCAGGAGAGATTCGCTTCCGTCATGTTGACGAGAGCAAAATGTTGATCACCACACCCACTGTTGACCAGAGACCTGCATCTGATGCACCTTCACCGATTATAGCTGACTCTAAGGCCTGTGACCGATCTGAGGATATTAGAGATGCTTGCTTAGCGACCGGTGATGAGACCCGACGAATCCCTCGAAAGGGGAGGAAATCGGAAAGCATGGACCTTGAGTTTCCTTCTCCTGGTGTGTGGCGATGTGTTGATGAAATCCAAAGTATTTATGTGATTGAACCTTTTGAGCGGAGGGCAGATACCAAGACTAGACAGGACGGGCCTGGTTTGACTACTTCCACTGATAAGTCCGTTCCTGGTCACTCACAAGTAAAGATGATTGAGGTCGGTTATGATATTGCCCATTATTTTGAGAGACCTCATGAGGAAACAAATGATCCGGGTAAAACTCTTGAGGACGAACAGAGTTCATATACTTCCACTGATGATTTCGTTCCTTTTGATTTTGACCTGGACGAGACCTCGCAGGATGACTCCGATTACACTTCTTCCGAGGATGATGAGTTTGTCACATTTCACTTTGACATTGGCGAGACCTCCAAGGCCAGACCTGACCATACTTCTTCCACTCGCCCGTCTGTGCCTTCACACCATAGGACCACCAAGGGAAACCCCAGCCAGACTACTTCCATTGACCAGTTCGTCCCTTTTCGATTCGATTCTACTGAGGGCCTTCACTCTGTCGACCTTGATCGGCTTCCGTCCAATGTGGATCCCGATGTCGACTTGCACCACACCAGATCTATCCCTAAGCGGTCCCGCAAGAAGGTCTGCTTTCCACCTTCTTATGATCATCCATTTATGTTGTAGATTCTCTCCCGTGACTCTCTGTCTATCTTCCATATTGCCCGTCCACCCATTCTCGTGTTTGCCTTGCTTAGGACGTACTTTGTCCTAAGTATAGGGGGTGGACGAGCCGAGTGTTCATCGTTCCGTGTCATCACTCCTGTTGTTGCCTATACTTAGGGCTTCTTTTACCCTAAGTATAGGGGGAGTGGTGTGTACATTCTTCAGATCTCTCTTCTTTTCTTCTTTTCCTTTTCTATCTTCTTTTTGTATCAAAAAGGTGCCGCCCCCTTGTAGACAGTTTTCTATACTTAGGACGTACTTTGTCCTAAGTATAGGGGGGTGTGCACCCCGAGTGATTCTATTCTTTTCGATCCTCTCCATTGTCTCCTCTTCTTGTCTATGCTTAGGGATATCTTACCCTAAGTATAGGGGGAGACAATCTGAGTACGATATGTTCATTCCCACCCTTGACCCTCCCTGCTTTGTGTACAGTCTACTATACTTAGGATTATTTGATCCTAAGTATAAGGGGGACAATTAACTTCTCATTCTTTCATTCATTTCGTTATTTATTCTTTAGACTTGTCTATACTTAGTATGAGTTATGTCTTCTCTTTTCTCTCCGATCTATGAGGACATAGCTCAAGCTAAGTATAGGGGGTCGTATATACTGTGTATATACTTTAGCCATAACTCGTACTTTCGTATTTTCTAATAATATGGCTAATTAATATCATTAAATCCATTAAAAACCTTAATAAAAAGATGTGATTATTCCTCAAATTCTTTTTGTATTTACTGTTTAATAAATCAGGAAAATATTTTTTGCAAAATGTTTGAAAAATAGTTTGAAAATCTTTGTGAAAAAATCTTTTGAAAACTATTTTGAAAATATTTTGTTACATGTTTTCAACCTGTGTAAAATGTGTTGCTTGTAAAGTTTATCTTCTTTGTGTGAAATAAAATGTTTGAAAAATGATTTGCAAATGGTTTGAAAAATGGTTGCAAAAATATTTGAAGAATCTATATATACTGTTTTGAAAACCTTTGCAAAATGATTTTCAAATATGTTTACATGTTTGTAAAAACGGTTTGTAAAAATTATTTTGGACTATAGTTTTCAAAATCGTTTGAAAAACCTGTGTCAAATAAGTTTGAGGAATACATACATCAACCAAAAATCCACGATATATATACCTATAAAATTGACCACTTACCCTTGTAAATTCTTAA
This sequence comes from Ottelia alismoides, assembly GCA_037367405.1. Taxonomy (NCBI): domain Eukaryota; kingdom Viridiplantae; phylum Streptophyta; class Magnoliopsida; order Alismatales; family Hydrocharitaceae; genus Ottelia; species Ottelia alismoides. The sequence continues at coordinate 109,894 of JAZKJV010011804.1, read as the reverse complement.
GAATCCACTTCTTGTATATATAAGAAGCACTCCCGTGTACATATTTTTACCTAGCTTTGAGCCAAAATCTTTTTGTTTTCAAAAATCCCAAAAACATTTGCAAAAATTAAAATCCAAAAACATTTGAACAACTTTTTCAAAAATCTAAAAAATGCATATGCATCATCTTTTCAAAAACCCATAAAAAGATCAAAATCTTTGAAAATTGCATCACAAAAATATTTTCTGCATAGCATTGCATAGCATTCGCATTTTTCGGATTGAGTTTGACAGTTGAACGAGTCTAAGTAAAATCCGAAGATTGGAGCTTGGTTGGACCTTAAACCTACCTAATTAACAGGAACCTTATAGGAACTGGGATTGAGGTACTTGAGGTCTAGTTGACTTAATTCTTTGAGGATCACGAGGCTTAGTTCAATGGATTCTTGACTGCCTAAGTAGAGTATTTCGGAACACACGCACGACTCTTGTTGATAATGACCTAACTTGGACACTTGCACCTTTCACATGGCTCAATTCAGTTGGAGTGGTGAGGGGGTTGGATTTGCCGTTATGAGACACACACAGGTGGAAACACTTGTCCTCCTCTAGGGAGGGAAGTGCGCCCCAAACCGTCCAGTAATGATGAGTTTCGAGGATAGGAGATCGTGGGTTTCAATAATGCTTCAAAAGAGGGATAGTCTACTAGCTCAAAACGAAAAACTCCTTATGTAAATGTTGCTGCATATAGTATTAAGAAAAAGGGCAAAAGCAAAAACTCCAAAAAAGTGGACAGGCCTGTACAAAAATAAAAATGCCTGCCGGAGTGTACATATGTTGTAAAGTCAATTAAGCAAGCTTGTGCTTCAAAGTCAAATTATGTGAGCATGCAGCTGGATGACTTGACTACACTGGTCTTGCATCCTAGGATAGGTAGCTACACTGGCTACCGTCCATTCTTCTCTTCACCCCCTCCTCTTGAGCTGGTTGCCACTTGAACTTAGAAGGGAATACCCTGCTCCTTGAGGGATGAGTTGTTGGATTGGGGAATCATTGGGTTGTCATATTGGAGAAGTCAGTCTCTTTGTCATTTCAGTTGGGGAGAGCCACCATCACTTACACTATACGAGTCAGGTTCATAATCATAAGGGTTTGCGTATGAGTTGAAGTATTTCTGACCTGGCTATTAAGGAGACTGGAGCAGAGTTTTGGGATACTCAGAGGCTGTTGGATTTCAAATCTGGTTCTCATTAAGGTTCCACCAGCACTAAAATTTCAAAGGTCCGACTTAAGCTCCAAACTTTGATTTTGTAAAGACAAGTTTGATAATTAAATTTAATCCACTTTCTACTTTTTCTTTTCTTTCTTTTTCTTTCTGCACTTATTGCATAAGTGTTTGCTAGGGACTAGCAAAGGTAAAGTATAGGGGGATGATGAAGCCACGTTTCATCATCTTTATTCTATCATTTTGGCATCAAAAAGCCTAGCAAATGCATGTAAATAGCATTAAAACCATCATCTTAGCATTCATGCATGCGCATCTAATTAGTGTATAAAATACTGTAATTAAAGCCAAATTTATAGAATAAATAAAAGAAAAGAAAAAGAATAAAATATTGTAAATATTTTATGACCCAAAACCCCGAGACCTAGGCATCTTGATGAATGGGTCGACAAGGAATAAAGTAGGGGGAGATAAGGGCCAGAATACAATAAAATTCCCTTTTGATTTTATTCATTCTTTATTAATTTTGGGACCTATTTTTGGTTCCACTTTTTATACCTCAAATAAAGAAACTTTGTAAATGAGAGTTGTAGATAATTAAATAAACAAAAATAAAAATTAATTTCACTGAAAAATAATATACAGATAAAAAGTTATGATCTGAATAAGATTCCAAAATCCCAACTTCCCAAACTTGTATCTCTCAAATAAAATTGCAAAATCTATCAAACTCACCTTTAATTGTATATAATTTTTAATAATCTATTTAATGAAGGTAGTTTCGTATTTTTCGGAGTTACGATTTGAAAGTTGAGTTTTGGACCCCTGTTGTACAATAGTTTACGCCTTTTTCTTTCTTTTGTATAGATTCCTTTTTTTAACTCTTTTTTTTCTTTTGATTTCAATTTTATTTTGTTAGTTGTATATTCTAATTTCTATTAAAAATATAAAATCAATTAAAAAATATAAAATAAAAAAAGATACAAAAATAGTTTTTCTCTATACAAGTCAATTTGGCTTGTATTCTATCTTTATCACTTTTTCTTATTATCTTACAAAATTAAAAATCAACAAAAATATTTCAAGTTTTTATATTATTAACAAGAAAACAAGACTAAAAATCATAAAAATCTAAAATGGGTATTTTATACCTTAAAAAAACATGTTTTTAATTTACATCTTTTGAAAAAAAAAAAAGCTTTCTTCTGCAATATTCTACATGACATTATCTTGAGATAGTTTCATGATTTGAGTTTATTTTGAGGTCTCTTGTTATTCAAATATATTTTCATTGGGAAAGACCTCTCTTTTTTTATTAGTACACATGAGCATAAAGACAATCACTAGTGTCCAAAAAATTTGAAATAGTCCACTCCGATTGGTGGAGGCCTCCCCCAATAGCCATCATCTCTTCCATTCCTCCACCAAATAAAAGAGCTTCATCTCCCATTTTTGAATTCATCCACCATTAGAGTCTTCATTCTAGCTCCTCTACCTCCATTGTGACAGAGTGAAGGTTGGAGACGAAGCCACGACGAAGGGAGGATTCTTTGGCGTGATCCCTTGGTGTTCTTGCTCCATTGTATCACAAGCTCTTAGCTTGTCAAGCCTCTTCTCTGCCGGAATCGAGGTCATGACCGGTCATTCTCATCGGAGAATCGATCACCATAGGCGACTACCTTCACATGCTACATTTTTCTTCTTGTAGGTAACTTTTAGATTTAGTTTTTCTTCTTGTTGTAGTGTAACAACCCATTATCTTCAACTTTTCTTCATCCCCATTCGTCGTGGCTAACCACCTCATCGCCACCTTCATCCACTTCTTCGTACTCCCTTCACGCAACCTCAACCAACTCCGACCACGCACGGGTGCCGGAGACCATCTCCTTCTACCATTTTCGTAGGAGAACCCATACACCCCATATATTTTTTGTGTGCATAACGCAAGCCGAGCCCACGCTCGAGCTTTCATTTCTACTCGCAGGTATCCGTCCGAACGTCCTACAGCCGCACCACCATCTCTCACACAGAGCTCCACACCGTGGCACCTTGCCGGCCCTCGGATTGGCATTTTTGTTGCTGTTTTTCAAAGGAAGAAGAAGAAGGGAGGGGGTGGATAGCAGCCACCGTTGGATCTATCGCCCTCCTTTTAATCTTAACCATCCAGCCAAGGGGTAGAAGTTTTATACATAAGCCCTCACCATTTTAAAATTTCACGCACATACCCTTACTGACCAAGAGGAGCTTGATGCCACGTGGATAAGTGACAAGTTTTGTGGCTATATCCCTGCATTTTTGGTATATTTCAAGACGTTTTCGAGTATCTTTTGAACTGCAGTTTCGTTCTTATGTTTTCATCTGTACCCCTGTACTCAAATGCTCATAACTCGTTCATCTGAACTCCGTTTTATGTGAGATTTTTTTTTAGAAAGATGCTTTAGGGTTCTACATTATACCCAAATTTCAGAATTATCTGATGTACGAACTATTTATGGAGAATTTATGAAGTCAGAGTAGTGATTGGGCTTGTTTTGTTGATAACGCTTGAAATACTCAATATCACTTGCTCATTTTTGGATATGTTGTAGTAATTAGTAGGGCCGAATTTGGATTCAAAATTCAACAAAAAATATTGTGATTTGTGTCTTGTAGAATTTCTACAATATTTGTAGTGATTGATTTATTTCTGGAGCATATTTCATCTATTTGAAAATCTAAAAATATGTCCATGTGCCCTTGACTTTGTTCTATAATCAGAAATTTTTGTTGTATTTTTATCTTTTTGTTTGTGTAGTCAAAAAAATCAAAAACATCATTTCTACCTTCCTGCAGTCTTTTATTTTTAATATAATCATTACCTTTTGAAAAATTCCAAAAAAAATATTTTTTGTTTATTTCTGTATGTTTTAACTTCAGACCAAAAATCATTAAAAATTTCAAAAGAAAAACCCTAAAAATTAGAAAACACCAAAAGACTTCATAAAAATCTAAAAAATCAAAGAAAAATCTTAAAAATATAAACTCAGGTTCTGTAGTTTCTTTATTTAATTGACTTTATTTTAAATTAATTTGGGAAGATTTAGTTACTTTTTACTATTTTTCATTCCCATTTTAATTTCGGCCAGAACCTTTGCTCACTGTTTTCTTATATTTCAATATTTAAAAATATCAAAAACATTTAGAAAAATCCCCAAAAATCACAAAAGCATCTTAAAAATATAAAAAGACCAAAAATATCTTATTCCCTAATTTTTGAGCATTTTTACATATATATATATCTCCTCTCTCTTGTATACATCTATTCTTTATATAGCTATATACTCTATTATTAAAAAAAGAAAATATAAAATATAAAATATAAAAAAGAAAATACAAAAATATAAAATCAAATAAAAAATTAAAAATTAAAAACCCACAAAAGAAATTTGCATAGTTGTAGACATTTAATCACATCACAATTTTTGTGCATTATTGCTTGATCTATCATGTTTGCTCCCTGTGTTCGAACTCTCTACATACTTGCACCTATACATCTTTTATGTAGAGTTAAAAATAAATTTGACTCCACATTTTCTTGTCATTGTTTGATATTTGTTTGTGGGTTCATTGTTGATTAAATCCGGATTTTGAGTGGTCAACACTTCGACTGAGTCCCCGCCTTGTGTGGAACACAAGACCGTTGAATTTTCGTGTTTATCAGGCTACCACCGTCGATCGCCCCTTCTTGGACCCACACCTCCATGCCACCGTCCACTAAAATCCACCTGCATGCTCACCCCCACCGCCCTTGCGTGAAGAGTGCCCTGTCTTCCAGATTTGATGCCTCTTTGCTTGGAGAAGAAGGGAGGGCGATGCCCCCTTGTGACTATCAAGAAGAATGAATGAAGCCTCCATGTTAAAGCCCTAATTTTTTTTGTGGTAAATTACTCCATGTGTGGCGCATACATTTACTTGGTAAATAGCACATTTCACCCTATTTTTATTTCCTGTTAATTTTTTTATGTCAAAATAATAAATAATTACATTCTCATCCATGTTTTCCAAACATTTATCTTGCATGTTTTCCTTATTAAAATAAATATTTTTGTTCGTCAATAAACTCCACAAAAATCAATTTAGACTCATGTTGTCTGCATCTTCATTGTGTAATTTTTTCACTGCATTTTATTATCATTTGATATTATTAAAAAATCAAAACATGTCATTTTTCCATGTTTGAACTTTAAAAAACCTAAAAATTCGTTTGCTTCAATTTTAAAAAAAATATATTAGGTGTATTTTGTTATCCTTTAATTTCTATGTAAATTCCGTGCATTAATAATATTTAAAACTCAAATAATTGCCAAAAAATAAAAAACCTAGTAAAATCATAAAAAAATCTAGAAAAATCCAAAAAATCTGATTTCAGTCTTGTTTGTCGATAATTTCCTCTAATTTTGAGGGAAAATAATTTCAATAATTTTTGCAGTTATCTGATATTTTTAAATTGCAAAAAATCCCTATTTAGTGTAATTTGTGATTTCTGACTATCATAAAATCAATAAAAATCAAAAAAATATGTGAAAAATCATCAAAAATATTTCAAATTCTTTAAAACCCAAAAATATTTCTCTATAATTTTCTTAACATTTCTAACTATTTTAGAAAATACCAAAAGATTGTGGTAAGTGTATTTCTTCCATTGTGCATATTGTTCCTTATTTGAAAATTTAAAAACAATTGCAAAAATAAAAATCAATAAAAAAATTAAAAATAAAAAAAATAGAAATAAAATATTAAAAAATATTAAAAAGATAAAAATTCCACAAAAACCAATGACAGTTTGCATTTGAGATTCCCTTCTTTCATTGATTATTTCATTGCATAGAATAACCCTCGGGAATTGTAGCCTCCCTAAGTTCGATCCTATTTGCTATACCTGTTAATTAAATAGCAAAATATTTCTCTTGATCATATTATTTTTTGTAATTAATTTAGCTTAATAAAAAATAAATATTTTTTTGTTTGAGCCAGAAATTTTGGGGATCTCAACGACAACTTCATATTAGTAGTAACCACTCCTCAAAGATCTCCTGTTCAACAACCCCTGAATGTTTTTGGAAACTGCAAGTATACCAATGTCAACATGTTAATATTAACTTTGGGATTTTTGCACAAAGTCCCTTGGACTTTATATTTATGTTCTCGAATGCATGCTAGGATTATTTAAATTACATTAAGGTCCCTACAAGAACATTAATTTTATTGTATTATATTTTGATTATTAAAAATATCCTTTTGCATCCATAAATTATAGGAAAATTATTTGAAGTGCATGGACTCGTATTAAATCAGATATATTTTTTGCTAGGCAATTAAAAATATTTTCCTTTTTTAAAAATTCAAAAGCATTGCATTTATTCCATGTTTGTATTAAAATTTACAAAAACTGTTTTGATAAATTAAAAAAATACAATATCTTTATTATTGTTTGTTTGAACTCCAGATCAAGTGGTAGTTTAAGTTTTCTTTTCCATTTCACAAGTTAAATGAACTATAGTGTAATCATCTGTGACTTGATAGATGAAATGAAAGTTATATTTTTTTTATGACTTTAGTTTTGCCTGTGAACTACGGTATTGATATTCGTATGTAACATCCCAGACCAGACGTGGCATTATTATAGAAAAAAAAAGCTTCCGCCGACCGCCCAGATCCGAGGTCGTTACCCCCAAAATATTAGGAAATTATTAAAAAATATCTAAGAAAATCTAAAAATACCACTTTTTGTTTATGTATCTTATTTTTTATTATCTATTATATATTAAAACTAATTTTGAAAAGTTTTGGCCTATTTACTTATTTTTATACTCCAAAACAATCCGACCTATTATTATTGTTCATAATTTTGACATTTTTATCCATTTAAAAATATCAAAAATAGAAATTAAAAGAATAAAATATAAAAAAGACAAAAATATTTTATTTTACCTATTTTGAGTTTTTGCAGTTATATCTATATATACTAGCAAGTATTCTATATATAGCTATATATACTTATATTACTATTATTGTTATTACTATTATTAAAAATACCAAAAAATCTTTTAAAACCTTAAGAAATACAAAGACTGTACCTTAGGGTATTTTTTTAATTTCTATATATACTATATATTTATATCATATATACTATTTATTTTATACATATTACCTCTATACTTATATATATTACACATTTATTAAAAAGAAAATAAAAAATCAGAAAAATATAAAAAGAAAATGAAAAATATAAAATTAAAAACAAAAAATCTATAAAAATAAAAAATCCCTATAAAACATAAAACATTTATTAATTTTTATTGTCAATTTCTGTAGTTTATTCCCATTGTTCCTTAGTGGTTAGACCCATATACTTGCATACTATACATATCATTTTATAGGGAATAATAAATTTCAGCTCACCATTATTCATTTATTGAGCATTATTGTGGGTTAATTGTTGATGAGAGATTGAGATACGACTCAAATACTGCAACACAACGATTGTCGGACCCGACTTGTTGGGTACTACTGACCCTGTAAGACTAGGCGTCAGGATACCCTATCAAAATCTCTTTCATTAAATGGCATTGTTGCATGGGTGCAATGCTTAGGATAGATTTTTGTGTTGATTTTTCCTTTCATTATTTTCTACTTTATTTCTCTTTTATTTGATATAATTGCTCATCTATGTTAATCCATTTTCTGTGTTTATTTTTCTTGCGAGGGACCGCGTGGCTAAGGTGACTCTTTAGGGAGTTAATGCCCCGAGTTATGAGGAGAGTGGTTCTTCTTCTTGTAAGCCACTTGGAGAGAGTAGGAGAGAGAAGCTAGCTAGAATTAACATGACATTTTTATTTTATTTTTTAAGAGAGAGTCAGTCTTTTATTTCCATTATTAATATGTAATAATATAGGTGGACACTAAACACTTGGGCCAATTTTACTAAGTGATTGTTCACATGGGGTTGTATTATTTTCTCCACCTTATAACTTTTATTCTCCTTATTTTTCCTTTTATTTTATTTGTTTTCCGCGATTTGTGCTTTCACCCTTTATTTTTACTTGTTTTATTTGATTAAGACCTTAGACTTTTAGGATTGCTTGATTGAGTAACTAGGACCAAACACCTAATATCTTGCATGTTAATATAGTCTATGTTAGGATCTAGTCAAACTTAATTCGTTCTTCACGCTAATAGCGATTCCTGCTTAGGTAAATTTCACATCTTGCATTTCATATAGATTAGGTTTAAAAATGTTTGCCTTGCATCCTATATTTAGAGAGATGGGAAGCATTGTAAGTAATTCTATCTGAGCATTCATAATATAGGTACTAGGGTCAGATTTTCATCCTAGTGTCGCCTTGCATTGCTTTGCCGCTATCTCCCTCCATGTTTAATCACTTTGGTTTAAAAGAAAATTCAAAAAAATTATTAGGTGCTTATTTTTGAAAAACTCTAAAAAATGAAAACTCCAAAAATGTTAAATGAATGGACTACTAAATATTTTTTGACCCTGATTAAAAGTTTTAATGAACATCATTATTTGGGGTTCATAAAGCCCTCATTGTATTCAGGTATGCTCCGGAAAAAGTGAGGCATGAGCCCTTAGGTATTAGAGCCAAAAATCCGATATGTGGCTGCCTCATCTATCACTGAGACCGACGGAGTATTGGTGCTTCTATCGTACATAGTGAGTAGGGTCTTGTTGACAACGGTGCTCTCGCCTTGTGCAGATCATCTGACTTGATCTGAAGTATTGAGCATAGGTCACGGCCTCACAGGGGTGTTTGTCCCATCGTCTTGTGTCACAGTACTAATATTTTTAGGGAAGTAGTGGTTTCGCCTATCGACTTCCTCTCTCTACTTATTTGGCTGAGTTGCCCCCCAGGATGAGGACCTTAAAAAGTTCATATCACAGGATACAAAGGAGGTGGAACAAGTACGAGGATACTTTCCTGGTAGCACACCCTCTCCTCTAGGGCTAGCCCTTAAGGTTGTGTGACCATTTTTTCCTGAATCAACAACACTAAAATTGAAAAGATAAAAAATAGTCAAACCTTCATTGCTTCATTGGTATTGAATTGGTGAATCAATTTTGTTCGGTGTTTGTTTCAATCTATATTAGGATCAAATATCAAGTCTTGCACACTTTCACCATTTTGTTATTTCTTATTTTTATATTTCTCTGACCCTTGCTCATTGTGAGCCTTCTACTATTTTACACTCCTTTTATTTCTTGTTCATCATGTATCTTTCATCCATCATCCATCCTTTTTTTCTTTCAAAATGTTGACTCTTGGAAGGCATATCAGGACTCCACCGACACCCACATCGATTCCACGGATTCGACATCTCAGGGAAATATCAAAGTTCATGGTTCAGACTTTGCAAACCACCTTCAAGGCTCCCCACTTCTTCTACCTCCCTCAGACCGGGAAAACTCTCTTCCCAAGTTATGCCCTTTTCGGATGGAGATTGACTCCCCTCCTTACACTTCTCCATCATTAATAAAATTCAGAATTGACTCTAATTTTGAATTATTCTCTACATCTGATGCTTGCATGCAGACTGATTGGGGTATTTTCCCAATTACAGATCTAGACCCTGATATAGAGCTTAAGCCTTCACAGTTCGATTCAGAGATAGATCCAACTAATAGAGGACATGGACCACAGCTACTGAGCACATAGCAGAATACAGAACAGGGCATGAATCAGAACGAGGTGAACAGTCAGCTCTTGGCCTCCATTTAGTCCATTCAGCAATAGTTAACCGACCAAGCACTTGCTCAGGTTTCCTTTCAAGAGATGTTAAGTGACTCGAGGAGGAGGTCAGAGGCGAGAGATGGACAGCGAGAAGGAGACGATGATCTCCATGGTGATGATGAGGATAGCCACTCTGTATATGGACCTCGCAGAGGCGAGGGAGAGGGAAGGAGAGGCCAACCCAAGCCCACCCTGAAGCATACATACAACCCTGGGGTCAGTCGTACCATCGAGTGGATCCAGATTTCACCCATCCACTAACATTTTGAAGTGAAGCAACAACTCCTCTCTCTTCTCCCTGGCTTCCACGAGAACTCAAATGAGGAACAATATATCCATCTGCAACAGTTAAGACGTAACTGCAACACCACCCACAACCCTAACATCTTGTTGGGTGCAATCAAGATGACCGCTTTGCCTTTCAGCCTTCAGAATAAAGCTCTTCAGTGGATCAACCACTTGAGGAAAGTGGTGACGACATGGGAGGAGCTGAAGTCATCATTTCTACATAAGTACTACCCTTTCGGTCATCACAATCTCACGTGTTCTAAGATAGCCAACATCTCCCAGGGACTCCAATAGTCCATTCACGGGACCTAGGAGAGATTTAGTAATTTGATTAAGAAGTTCCCCCACCATGACATCCCGAAGACCAACTTGGTCTAACACTTTTTCGGAGGGCTCACTGAGAACAATCAACGTATGATTGGCACCACCTGTAGAGGCTCTCATTTCAACAAGGATGAGGATGTAGTATGTCATATATTCGAGGAGATGGTCGAAGGAGAGGTTACACTTTCCTCCTCTCATTCCTTCCAAATTCAGCAACTGTCGTAGATCCTCCACAAGAATGTCAATTTGGAGGATACTCATGAAGTGGACAGGTGCGACAACTCTGACCTGAGCATCATAGGGAGTCACCTATCCAAAGTGGACATCATTGAGAAGAGGTATCAGGACCTAAAGAAGCTCGTTGGTATCGGTCAAAGAATGAAGGGCTCGGACAAGCTCAACACCATCACTAAGAAATTGGAGCTGCTAGTGAACACTATCAGTGCCTGCAACGTCGTGACAGTCACCCCTGATACTCCAGTTGCAAAGAAGGAGTAGACAGTGCTACCTTAGTTGAGTCCGAGTCAACCTCTAGTCCAGCATGTATATTATGTGCAAGTACTCGAGCAGACACAGAAACAAATGGTTGTTTACCAGCCACCTGAGTTCCAGCACAGTTCTCGAGCCATGTTCCCTACCTCCACCACTCATTCAGTAGGTGAATGACGTTTGGAGCAATGACCATCACCTGACCCGTCCTTAGGGACAGTCACATAGGCAAAACAGTGCCATTCGACCATATCACCAGCAACAAGGAGGGCGGACATTCTATCCCAGTCAATTCAATCACCAGCAACCTCCGCAGCACAGCTACACCTAGAGGCAGAATTACCAGCAGTCCGAATATCGTTAGCAGTAGTATCAACAGTCGGTTGCTTCTGTGATATTGACGGTATCCTTCTCTTCCTCATTCTCCTCCTTGGTATTCTCAGGGTTACCAAAAGTATCTCACCCCTCAATTAACAACAGAACCAGAGGCCACACCAGGCTGAATCCTCTTAGGCCGCACCGGTCAACCATGTACTTGATTGTTGGGCCCAGCTAATTAAGACCAAGGCTGAGATGAGCTAAAAGATAGATGGCCTAATGGCCACCAAAACAACCATTCCGACCTATGTTGAGGCTAACCCGGAAAACTTCCGTCGCAAGGAGCATGTAGTATGCAGTGTTCAACCCAATTCATGTGAAATTATTACTTTATTTAATTCTGTGACTCTCAAGAGTAGGACACTCCAGCCATCTACGATAGTGAAAGGGAAGAGCAAAACATTGGATGGTATATCCTCAGTCAGTCTAGCCGATGGGGCCAAAGATTTTTGTGATAATGCAGCACCTACACCAAAAATACAAAAAAATGAAGAATTTACAAATATACAAAAGGAAAGTTGCAAACAAGGTGAAGCCTTGCCAGCAATGGAGATGATAATAGCATCAACAAAACCAGCACCAGCCAATATAGCCAAGACTACAAAATTTTATAGTCCACGGAATGTAGATGATTTTGCAAATCTTTGCATCTACCTGTAAACAATAATATGGGCAAACATTTACACCATACAATTTCTTTTGGTGCACATATTCCTTTTCTAGATGCTATTAAATCAAAAACCATAAAATTTTGAAAAATGCTCTCTCTGATCCTAGCATTGTCAAAATATTACAAAATATTATGCTTGAAAATCCATTACTAAAAGCCATGGAGTACATGCCTCTGTGAAAAGAGGACTGAAAGAAGCATGTACAACAAAGCATCTAAACTACAGAAACAGATAGAGAAAACCCGATATGTACTTCCTCACCATGTCCATTGTCAACGTCGTCAGCAATCTCCCATACAAAAAGAAAGATAAGGGATCTCCGCTCATTAGATGCTAGATACTCAATGAAAAGTTCGTGTGCACACTACTCGATAGTGGATTATCAATAATTTGTCACCTTCCTCCCTTCTCACTGAATTTGGAGTAGGATTGCTCAAGCCCACGAAGATGATTCTACAATTCATAGACAAATCCGTCAAGCGTCCCAAGGTCATGTGGGAGGAAGTAATTGTCATGGTTCAAAAGGATGCAATTCACTATTGATTTTATATATTGTCCTGGATATGGACACCTCCACACCTATGCTCCACGCTCCCATCATCCTCGGTCAATCATTCCTTCCAACAACCGAGGTACTGGTGGATTACAACACTGGAGACCTCACATTTCTCTCAAAGAAATGACAAAGTAGTGATAGAGATGGTCCCAGAACTAAACCCTGGTGAAGTGGCATCTATTGCGAGAGGGCTCAAGCCACATGGGAAAGAAGGCTGTGATTTTCTTGCTGAGATTAGAGACATATTTTTTCTTGGATAACATTGAAACACATGCATTCCTCTCTCCTGAGGGAAGCCTGGAGAGCGCAATCAAATTTATCGACGTCTTTGATGATGAGATTTTTGCTGATGGATATACTAAGATGATTGAACATCCATCTGATTGAACATCCATCCTTGTCTGAGCATGATGATTTTCTCGGCAATCTGTGTCATGTTCTAAATTCAGAGCCAGAATACACAATGGTAGACAACAAACAGATGAAAGATATAACACCGATTATAGTTGATGAAGTCACCACCAATCTGACTCCCACCCCCCCAAAGCTCGAGCCTCCTCCCTCGAACATGAAGTATGCTTCCTTGCGAGAAAACCAGATATGCATCTGGTCGTTATCAATTCTCATCTGACCGAAGAACAAGAATCTCGTGCTTGAGATTCTTGAACATAAATGCAAGGTAATAGGTTGGAATATTACAGATCGCCATAGAATAAATCCTTGACTTTGCTCGCATCATATCTATCTTGAAGAAGATAGAAAACCCTCTCAGGAATTTCAGTGCAAATTGAATCCCAACCTGCAAGAGGTTGTTATGAAGGAAATGACGAAATGGCGTGATGCTGGATTTATATATCCCTTCTCTGACTCCAAATGGGTAAGTCCTCTTCACATAGTGTCGAAGAAATTCAGGATCACTGTTGTCACTAGTGATAAAGAAGAGGATATTTCGACCTAAGTATCGACCTCATGGTGCATTTGTGTGGATTACAGACACTTGAATCTTGTAACCAAGAAGGATCACTTCCCATTGCCCATCATTGACTAGATAGTCGAAAACTGGCCGCAAAGGAATATTTCTGCTTCTTATATAGCTACTCTGGGTATAATCAAGTTTCCATTGCTCTAGAAGATCAAGAGAAAACTACCATGACCTGTCCATTTGGGACATACATCTTCCACAAAATAATCTTTGAATTGCGCAACACACTCGCTTACATTCCTAATGTGCATGCTGGTTATATTTGTTGATATGGTTGGTAGTTTTCTTGAAGTATTTATGGACGACTTATCGATCTATGGAGACAACTTTGATCAATGTTTGGGTTATTTAGACCGTGTCCTGAAGAGGGAGGTTTTGTGAGGTAAACCTTTTGCTTTCATGGGAGAAGAGTCACTTCATGGTGAGTGAAGGCATTGTATTGGGCCACTCATCTCCAAGTGTGGCATGGAGGTTGACCCAGCCAAGGTCGATGTGATTTCAAAACTTGAGCCACCGACAAATCTGAAGCAAGTCCGATCATTTGTAGGGCATGTTGGATTTTATCGCAGATTTATTAAAGACTTCAGCAAGATTGCCTGGCCGCTGACTGAACTCTTTGGAAAGGAGGTCATTTTTATGGTAGATGATCGGGTCCTCGAGTCCTTCAATATGTTGAAGAACCTCACCCTACATGCTCCTATCCTCTATCCACCTAATTGGTCTCTACCCTCTGAGAGCATGATTGAAGCTTCCGACTTTGCAATTGATGTTGTGCTAGAACAAATATGAGATGGGTTGCCAATTCAATTCATTGTGCTAGTAGAACATTAGATGAGATCCAGAAGAGCTACATTGTTATAGAGAAAGAGCTGCTAGATATAGTGTTTGCCTTAGATAAGTTCAAATCACAACTTTTGGGATACAAGGTTATCATATATACAGATCACTCTGCCATCAAGTATTTATAGAGCAAGAATGATGCCAAGCCTTATCTAATTCGATGGATTCTTTTACTCCATGAATTTGACTTGGAAATTCATGATAAACATGGCATCAAAAATGTGGTGGCAGACCACCTTTCCAGAATCATTGAAAGTGAAACTCATGAGCAGAATTCCATTCCCATCACTGAGACTTTTTCAAATGAGGCAATCATGTCTATTGCCTCACTCCCCTATATGAATATATAGTCAACTACCTTGTCTCCAAGATGACTCTATCTAATTAACTGAAGATTAAGATTGATAAATTCTTGTCAGACATTTTTTTCTACCAACAGGAGGATGTACATCTATTCCATGAGGGAGCAGAATGCATTTGGAGGGGGTGTAGACCTCAGGAGGAGATCAAAAGTGTCCTGGACCATTCTCACAAGCTTAAGTCGGTGGACATCATTTTGGAAATAGAACAATAGCAAAAGTACTTCAATGTCGCCTTTAGTCGCCAACTCTGTTCAAGGATGCAACTGATTATGTCAAGAAATGTAATGACTGTCAGAGAATGAGTGGAAATATCACTTCCTATGACATAAATGCCTCTAAAATACATTTAGATACCATATGTCTTCGATGAACGGGACATTGACTTTATAGGCACATTCCCTAATAGTCGGGGCTTTGAATATATCATGCTCTTTGTCGATTATGTAAGCAGATGGGTGGAAGTTATCCCCGCTCGAGCTGCAAACGGTCGCACCATTTGTTGATTTCTAAAGGAAAATATCATCTCGCGGTTTGAGATTCCGAAGATTCTCATATCTGATGGGGGGAGCCACTTCATAAACAAAGAGGTCAAAAAATTAACAAAAGAATACGACATTGAACATTGTGTTGTAGCACCGTACCGTCCACAATCCAATGGCTTGGCTGAATGCTCAAACAGGGAGATCAAGACTAACCTGCAGAAGCTTGTACGGCCTTATAGAAAGAATTGATCATAATTGCTTGATTTAGTTCTCTGGGTTAACCACACATCATACGAGTCTCCTCTTGGCATGTCTCCCTACCATCTTTTTTATAGCAATCCGTGCCATACCCGTGGAATTAATTCACAAATCCTTATGGGCATTGAATATATGCAACTTGGATTCCGACAAAGCAAACAAGAATAGAAAAGTTGATCTGAATCGTTTGCTAGAATTCAGTAAATACGCTTATGACAACATCATTGTATATAAGGAAAAAGTCAAGAAAGGGCATGATAAACACATCCCAAGAAAGACTTTCGAGCATGGACAGAAGGTGTGGTTGTTTGACGTGAAGTTGAAAACCTTTCTAGGTCGTTCATGAAAAAAACTGCGCTTGACAACGGAAGCCTCTTAATACCTAAATTGTCATCTGACGCACAACTTTTTGTAGTCAACGGATAGTTGCTGAAGCCATATTTAGAGCATGATACATTCTTGTCTATTGTCGATTTGATTTAAGTAGTATTTCAAGATGACCTCATCGAGATAGATGGATCATATAGTTGAGTAGAAAATCTCTTAAAAATGATTTTATTTTCTTCTTTGTTTCTTATCATTTTCTTTTTTCTAATTCTTCTGAAAGGTTTCGTCCATTTCATCAATGTTATACTTAAGACGTACTTTGTCCTAAGTATAGGGGGATGGGTACCCTGAGTTGTTCACTGCTTGATTCCTCACATGTATCCACAACTCTTGATATTACATATATTCTTAGGGATATTTTACCATAAGTATAGGGGGAGACAGGTCGAGCTGATTTTCGTACATTCCTACCCTTAACCCTCCCCGCTTTGTGTGCAGTCTGTTATACTTAGGATTATTTGATTCTAATTATAGGGGGGCAATCGATTTCTCATTCTTTTATTTACTAGTTGTTGTAGTATAAGCTTTTTTATACTTAGTACGAGTTATGTCTTCCTTTTTTCCTTTTGATCTATGAGGACATAGCTCAAGCTAAGTATAGGCAGTCATATATATGTTGTATATAATTTAGCCATAACTCGTACTTGTGTGTTTTCAATAATATGGCTAATGAATAAAATATACATAATTCTTTGAAAATATAAGCAATAAACTGTTAAAAATGTTTTGCAAAATTATTTGAAAAATGGTTGGAAAATTCTTTCAAAAATCTATTGAAAACTGATTGGAAAATGTTTTGTGAAATGTTTTCAAACCTTTTGTGAAAATATTTTGTTTGTAAAAATTCTTTTATTTGTGTAAATAAATTTTTTTAAAATCTACTTGCCAAAAATATTTTGAAAAATCTATATATATAGTTTGAAAAATCTTTGCAAAATGATTTTCAAATTTTGTAAATGTTTGTCAAAATTATTTGCAAAAATAAGCTTTAAAAATGTTCGTAAAAATGATTTCATATATATATTTAGAACCTTGTATGAATAACTGTTCAAATAAAAGTCTTTATAAAAACTATATAAAAAATGTATAAAAATCTTGTAAATAACCACTAACACTCAACTTGTAAATTCCCAGTATAAAATGCACCCTTACTCTTTTAAATATAGAAGCACCCCGTGTAAATATCTGCACATAATTCTTTCACTAATCTTTATTCAAAATTACCTAAAAAATCAAAACCAAACCTCATAAAAATTTGCAAAATGTTTTGAAAATCTGCATAAAATTTTGCAAACAAAACTTTTTCCATACATCCATAAAAAGTTCAAAATAGAAAATGGTTTGACGAAAAGATTTTCTATTGCATTGTACATAGCATTTGCATTTTCAGAATGATTGAGATAATTGGATAAATTCGAAATAAAGTCCGAAGATTGGAATTTGGTATAGACCTTAATACACTTAATTTCAGAGGAACCTATTAAAGACTGGAATTGGGATACGTTAGGTCACCTAGATTTAATTCTTTAGGTTCTATAAGACTATGTTCATCAATTCATTGTGTCTAACTAGAACCCTTCATATCATCTATAAGACTCTTGAGATAGTGAATTGACTGAAAACCTCACACTTAACACTTAGCTCAACTCAGATGGATTGTTGAAAGATTTGAGAGTTTAAGACGTGATAATGTTAGGCCGCTTCGTAAAGGGAGGCTCAGGAACCATTCTTGGTGATTGCTGAAACTGATACTCTAACCCACTTCTTCTGGTAGCCATGATATATAAAGATTGGAGACAGGATTGAGACAATGCTTCAGATGAGGAATGGTCTACTGGCGCAACTTTTTCCAAGACCCAAAAGCATGGGTAGATGGGAAGACTCTATATCCTTTGGGACACAAACAAGAATGCAGAACAATGCAAAGTCAAAGAAAAATCCAAAGAAGAAGCCTACACCAAAAATTCTACAAAAATGTGAGCTTCTAGAAAAAGCATGCTTCATGGTGAAGACTCGATTACACCAACCATGCTTCACAAGGAAATGAAGATTACGCTGGTCCATTCCCACTTCTTTTCACATTCTTCTAGCTTCTCCCCCTTTTTCTTGTAAAGACCAGTGACACCTGACCTTAGAAGGAAATATCTGTCTCCACGAGAATGAGCTACCAGGGGAGCAGACTCTTTTATAATTCAACCAATTTGTTGGGGAAGAGTTGAAAAATTCACACACATGGATGTGTCATTTCCAGGTAGTAAGAGTATGCGACTGAGAGGATGTCTCTGACCTGACTATGAAGAGAACTGTATGATATGATTATGGAACCTAAGGGTTGTGTCACATTTCCTAACCTTGATGCATGCCAAAAAAATCAAGAATCCAAATGTCTTAATTAAGCTCCAGACTTTGATTTTAATAAGACAAGTTTAAGAGTAAAAAATTGTTCTGAGTTCTTTCTTTTTCTTTTCCACACTTATAGGTATGAGTGTTTGCTAGGGACTAGCAAAGGCAAGTATAGGGTGATGAATCTCCATTTCATCACCTTTATTCTTTCATTTTGGCCTTTAAACCCCAGATAAATGCATGTAAATAGCACTAAATAGACCAAATACCATTCATTATTTATACTAAAAAATACTATATAATATATTTATTTAGTTTAAAAATAAAAGAATAACTAAAAGAAAAAAGAAATGGAATACCATAGGTATTGAGTGACCCTAAAAGCCGAGACCTCGGCATTATGATGACTTGGTCGACAAGGAATAACGTATGGGGAGATAAAGGAATCACAACAAAACCCTAAGTTTTATTCCCCAATAAATAGGCTTTGCGACCCATTTTATTTTCTTATTTTATACCTCAAATAAATAAATTTTGAACATGATATTTGTGGATAAAAATATAAATAAAAATACAAAATTTATTTCACTTAAAAATAATGCAGTGTGCCCTAGACACTCAAAATAAAAAGCCGTAAAGAAAACTTTTCCAGACCTGTGTCTTCTCCATATGAACTCAAAATTCACCAAATTCATCTTAGTTGTTCTTAAAAATCAAATAGTCTATTTATGGAAGGTGGTTTCATTCAATTTGGAGTTAAGATGCAAAAGTTAGGTTTTAGGGCCTCATTGTACAATATACTTGTATAAAATAATCAATTTATTTATCCCTTATATTGTCACTTATTTATATTTTTATAATTTTGTAAATAATATTTGAAATGCATGTAAATACTTAAATAAAAATAAAACAATTAAAAATACTATCAAATAAATAAGTATACTATAATACATAGATAAATATGCATGCATATACCTATATAATAAATATACATATTTATTTAAGTGTATAAATAACTTCAGAAAAATATAATATATATGTATATATGTATGCATATGTATATATAAATAAAAATATATAAATTATGTATATAAAATAATAAAGTCTAAAATATAAAGTAAAAATAAAATACCCATTATATAGTAAATATACCTATATTATTACATGTAAAAAGTAACATGCAATAAACAAACTTGTAAAAATAAATAAAATCATCATAAAATACTACATAAAATTAAAAATAATTTTTATTTTTTAAATAAAAATTAAATAATTGATTATTTTATTTCGAAATATTTAGCCTTTATTTATGTTTTATCATTTAGTGCCTGACATGGCCCAATGAGGGTGCAACCTTGGTTGACCCGTCGATAAACTGGCCCTAGTGCGCCTTAGGCCCATCAAACGCCGTTGACCACCCTACTTTTTTAATTTCCCCATCAATCCTTGCATTCTTTTGACTCGATTCGTTCTTTAATTTTGCTCCCTGATTTTTCACACACAAATCTTTCCCTGGTTGATGGAGCCTTGGTCATCGAGATAATCTGAGTCAAAGATCTCCCTATACATATACCCTCCTCCTCCTTCATTTTGATTTTTTTATCCCATTTGAATGAAATTCCCTGATTTCTTGCATGTGAGGTTCCTAGTGATAGGGGATTTCTTATCGGAGTTCTTGGCATTGAGGAAGAGGTCGTTGATCTGGTAATCTGAGCTCGCCATGCTTCTTCGTCGGAGCTCTTCCTTGGCCCCCTCATCTGGTAAGTAGAGTCCTAGGTTCCTGCTTCTATTCATTTCTAACAGTAACCTTAGTGTAGTGTAGCCCTTAGTTTCCATCAATTCCGTCTTTTATTCTGTTATTTCGCGAATCGTAGTTCGTCAAAGCTCCTGCTCCAGCCACTGTTCCCTAGTGATTCACCTGTGCTCCACCCCATATGATCATCCCATCTTCTTCCCATTCTCTTCTGCTACGCCCTAGGCACCTCCATACGCCTCGATCCCCTATAGATCAAAGATCATCTTCCCACCTCCGTCGCTCGCCAGAGAGGGCCCCCTGATTCCATATCTCCTTTTCCACCCCATTTGACCGCATGGAGACCTCTTTTTGTGTGTTTGAACTAACCTTGTAGCTCCATATGGTCAATAGCCTCGTATGAGGCGTTTTGACTCCAGGTGAAACTTCTTGTGCTCCATTTCTTCCTCGACCTCTAGAGCTCCATCGTTGAGCTCTGTACCTCGCTTTAGCATCTCAACAACTGCACGACGCCTCCAGAAACCTTTTGCACCTTTTATATCATCGGAGACTGCAAGAGGAGGGAGAGATCACTGGAAGAAGCTTTCCCAGGTGGAGCTTCTTCCCTGTTCTTCCTGACATCTCCCTGGCCGTTGGATCATGTGCTAGCTTCAAAATGTCCAGCTACCGTTAGATCTCTAGAGCCTTCCACCGTCAGATGCATCACCCGAACTGATCGTAGCCACACATCAATGAAACATCATCGGGCAATGAGGCACCATAATGTGGATAAGTGGAAAGCCAAGAGCCATCCGATTGTGCGATTAGGGGTATTTTATACCAACCCCCTCACCTTTTATCTTTCCATTTTAGTCCATTAAGTTTCATATGTAGTTCAAAACTTTTTGTAATAGTTGCATTTTAGCCCCCATGTTTACTTTATTTATCATTAGGTCTTGTCCATGTCACCTCATGCGCCCATATGCGTGAGGTGCTTGGACATTTTGCACAGGACCCCTCACTAATTGTTGTTATTGTTAGGTTCTTAAAGTTTTTAATTACGTATAAAACTTTGTGGTTAAATTTCAAGTAACCCATGTATGTTTTTGGAAATTATAAGTATACCCCTACCATCACATTAATATTAAATATCTTTGGGATTTTTGCGCAGATGCCCCTAGACTTTATATTTAAATGCACACTAAGTTTCTTTAAATTACTTTTAGGTCCCTGCTAAAATATTAAGTTTACTTTCTTGAATTTTTATCATTAAAAATATTATTTTTCATCCAAAAGTCTAGGAAAATTATTTTAAGTGCTTGGACTCATATTAAATCACATGTTTTTTTGCTAAGCAATAAAAAATATTTTCATTTAAAAAACATTGCATTTATTCCATGTTTGCTTAAAAAATACAAAAATACATAAATGTTTTGAAAAAAATCTAAAAAAGTCATGGTATCATTATTATTGTATTTTTGAACTCCATACCAAAAAAACACTAAAAATATAAAAGAAAAAACTTGAAAATTGAAAAACTTAAAACCTTTAAAATTTTATTAAAAATTATTTAAAAATTTAAAATACCACTTTCTATTTCTGTATCTTTTTATATTATCTATTATATATTAAAATTATTTTTCGAAAATTTTGAGGTATTTATCTATTTTTAAACTCCAAAATAATTCGACCTATTATTATTTTTTATCCATTTAAAAATACAAAAATAATCAGAAATTTAAAGAAAATTAATAAAATAGAATAAAACATAAAAATATAGAAATTTTTTATTATACCTATTTTGTGTATTTAGTTATATCTATATATATTAGCCTATATTCTACATATAGATATATATATATATACTTATATTATTATTACAATTATTAAAAATAAAAAAACTTTTAAAACCTTAAAAAAATTAAAAAATGTCTCTGAGATATTTTTCTAATGTATATATATTGTATTTATATCCTATATAGTATCTATATTATACATATTGCATCTATATACTTATATATATATTACATATTTATTAAAAAGGAAATAATAAAGTCTAAAAATATAAAAAGAAATAAAAATAAAAAATTAAAATAAAAAATAAAAATAATATACATTGAAAATACAAAAAATAAAATATTAGAAACCCCTCAAAAATAAAAAATCCCTAAAAAGACATTTATTGATTTTTATTGTCAATTTTTGTGGTCTATTCCGGTTGCTCCTTAGTGCTTCGACCCCTACACTTGCATACTATACATATCATTTTATAGGGTATAATAAATTTTACTCACCATTATTTATTTAATGAGCATTATTATGGGTTAATTTTTGACGAGAGATTGTGATACAATCTGAATACTGTGAGAGCGGTCGACACATCGATTGCTAGACTCGACTTGAAGGGTACTACAGACCCTCCAAGACCAAGTGTTAAGATCACCTGTCAAAATCTCTTTCATCACCGAGTATGCACATTTGACAGATTAAGGTTTGTGACCTAGACAAGGTCCATATACTGACATGTTAGTGTGTATATGAAGTCGTATGAGATGTATGATCTCTCGAAGGAATCATACATGTTTATACTTGATAAACCAAGAGGCACATCTCACTCATGAGATATTTGGGGGTCAAAATAAATTCCATGCATGGTCTTCTTGTTTATGAAATAAGACATGCATTCAAGATATTAATATATGTTTTTAGAAAGTCTACGATTAATATTGTCGCGCCAATTATCAAATGAAAAATCTATTGATATATTCTAAAGAAGATAGTCAAACCAGGGTTTGAACTTTGGATTTGTCAAAGTCTTTCCAGTGTAAAGGATGAGTGAGTATTGGGAATACTTAGGGTTACATTTGTTGTAATGGATCATCTGCCATGACACTTAAATCCCGAGGGAGTAATGAAATAGGATGGACTTTAATGGCTCCATTTTGTGATTTTATTTGATTAAATCACAGTTCATTTGAATCCAATTTCCGATTCCAATTCCAATATTGAAAAGTTGAAAATAGAAATGGTCATGGAAATGGAAATATACAAGCTCCTTGAGCTCATTTCTTAGCTCCAAATGGTTTGGACTGTGAATAGAATTGGTCAAGGAAGATGGATTCTGGTCATTGACATTTTGTCCAGCTCATGGAGAGTGTGATGTGTTTCATCAAGCTTACCGAGAGTATAAAGTGTTATAGCTCGAGCTTAACATTCGGAGATGATGGATTTTTTTTTGCAAAAATGGTGTAACCCCTGAAATTGGATAGTTATCCACATTTCAAGTCATTGTACATAGATAGTATAATATCCCTGATATTATCTCTAAGTATCTGCATTTGTATCTCATGAGTCCTAGTTGGATTAGGACTCATACTGATTGATCTCAATATTGTAATAATATTAGTTATTACTGCATTATTTTGTAAGGGCAAATATATCTCATTAGTTATTATGAGTAGTGATTTGTAATAAGTAATATTTATATTGATATGATTCACATAGATAATTATGTAAATATGATTTACATAATATTTCCATGTCATGAGTGTGTGAATTTGAGTCAAAATTTTTTGATGTGAATTGGATTTACATTTATCGTTTGAGCTCATGAATATGATTTATAAGCTTTGAGGATTAACTCCATAAGTCCTCCAATATTGATATTATGATTATCAAGTGAATTAATTAATTAATTAAAAACTGCAACAATATTTTCCATATATGTAAGGTGGTGCATGTGTATACCATGTATACATGGTTCTCCATGTTATTGAGTTCTAACTAAATGAGAACTCTAAATGTGTTTCTTATTTTGTTTTAATAAATAATATTGATTGTACATAATAAGGAGACACTCCTTATTTAATTAGGACTTGCTCTTATCCCTTGATTTAAAATCCAAGGGCTACCATGGTACATGTTGGACGTGTACAACAAGTGTAAAAGAAGGGTTATGTCCTCTCTTTTCAACACAATTCTAAGAGCAATTTCTCTTCAAAATTTCATGCCCCTTGAGAGAGAAAGAGTCTTGAGAGTCCTCAACTCTCACAACTCTCTTCTTGTTGCCCTAGTCGACGTCCGGGCTCATGGGAAGCAACATGATTCATCTTCGTGTCCACGAGAGAGACTTCTGCAGATCAGACTTTATTCAAAAGGTTCCTTATTTTAGAAACTCATACTTCAAAGGTAAATCCCGATCTATCTCCATTATTCATTGTGAATATCAAAAATTATTTTGAAAATTATTTCCTTAGAATTTAAAATTTTTGAATGCGCAAATTGTTGTGCTACATCTTTCTAGTTCATACGATAACCTAACATTGTTTTGGCAAAAGGTTGGCTAAATATTTCATGTTTCTGTGACGCATAGTAAATAAAATTACAGTACTTTTATTTATTTCCTTCACAGTCTTCTCCGATGAGCTTGCTTCTTGGAACATGTAATATAAAACCTTCATCTAGAATATCAAAAGCATCATAATGATACGAGGTAGCATATGAGGTAGCTAGCATGAGCCAATCCTTGACATGTTGAGAGCAGAGCCTGGGCATTGATGCTTGGCGATCATGCTCCAGGTGTCTTTGTTCTTTGCCTACTCAATTTGACTTTTTTAGAAATTGATCGCTATTGAGTTTGTTATCTTTCCATACAATTTGGAATGGCCAATCGAGGACATAGTGATGCCATCCTTTGTATGATTGGAGCTCATGCAAGAGCTGTGATCATCAACCTCGAGTAAGAGATCCATGCCCATTGAGCTCCATTTTCTTCAATCAATATCAAAGGGAGCTTGAGGCAAGGCCAACACATAAAAGATGACATTGTTGTCGGGGATATATAGGTAAGGGTTTAGGATAGACACCTTAATATTTCATTTTCGGAGGCAGTTGTACATATCTTAGACCAAGAATTCAAGAATCTATGGCCAAAAGGAGATTTCATTGGTTAAGGTCCTTTGGCATAGATAAAATGTAAGTGAAGAGATGCATTAGAAATCTCCATATCTTGAATGTATGATTTCACGACCCTAGTTCATCTCTCTTCAAGATTTCTAAGAGTTTCATCCTCTTTTAGATTTTAATACCCATAAATTAGTTCTAGTTAACATAATGTGTTTAACCGTAAGACTTGAGGATTAAGCTTCCTTTGAGATGTTTATGATGTAAAAACCCTTATTTTGACCTCCACATAATTTCCTATACCTAAGTAATAAAAATGATCGCATGATCTAATGGAGTTCATTGAGACATTTTTAACAAGTCTAAGAATATGGAAATTAGAACTTCTCTGCTAAAGTTGCAATAGTTTTAAGATAAAACAAGTTGGGATCTATATGAGTTTGTACCAAATTTTAGTTGGGCTATTTGCATATCGAAACCTTAAATCCTATCCACTACCTCATTGTAGATTCACCGTCGTTGTTGGCAAAATCATAGAGGATCACCATCACCACCATCAATATTTATTTTATCGATATGTTGTTGTTTTTAACTATTCTATGCAAACTAAGAATATCTAGAAACTAGGAATATCTAGCAAATACGAATATTTGGAAATTTGTTAAGCTTATCACCTTCAAAGTTCTTTAATATAATTTTTGGAAACTAGGAATATCTAAAACTCGTTAGTCCCACTAGAGGACTGCGCTACCACTATTGATGAATTACTGGTTAATCATGCTACTTGGTCTAAGTTAGGTAAAAATCTAATTCATTCCATGCATTTTCTATTTCACTTTTTGCATTAAACATATATCAACCTTGCAAACACTTCAAATGCAAAGGTCTCCCAAAATATACAGAATACAAACTCCAAGGTCTCCCAAAATATACAGAATACAAACTCCTAGATTTCTTAAATAAAATCCCTAGATTAAGTCATTATTTTTCACTTTATTTATTCCTTTTACTGTGTAATTAATATGCATACAAGTTTGTAAAAAATTTAATATACCTTGGAAGACTCTAAAAAAGTTTTTGTTGCACAATACACACAAAAGTAATCTTTGTGAATATATTGACACGTGTTTCTTACAATAACGTAAGTAATTAGTCCATGTGTTCTAAAGTTTTATAAATCTCTAACTTGTAAAATTATGTGCTTTCGAATCTTCATTCTTATTCTTACACACATTGCAATATAACGAACTAAATCTTATCTAACTTCTTTAATATTATTTTGTTTGTTTTATCTAATTTTACGTAGAAGCCCACTGAATTGGGCCCCCATCCCTCGAATCTGCAACCTAAATAGGTAAATCCCACTATAATAAAAAAAAGAAATCCAGAGGTTGAATAGAGATAGAAATCCAGACAGAAATGGCTAAGAGACGGAGATGAAAATACTAGATTCTTTCACTCCGCAGCCTCGGGCAGAAGGAGAAGGAACCATATTCATGAAATTGAGGTGGGGGGGGGGGGGGGGCAGAGATTTTCCGGAGAAACGCAAATTGGCATGGCATTGAGAGGGTATTATGTGGAGGCATCTCGGAAGAGGCAAGGGGATGGATGGGGGTGGCTGGAGAAAGGGGTGAAGTCTTTGACACAGGAACATGCAGAGGCGTTAGTGACTCCTTTTTTAGAAAATAAGGTGAAAAAGGTTGTGTGGGGACTAAATTCTGATGGGGCACCGGGGCCAAACAGGTTTCCGATTTTTTTTCTATAGAGAGTTTTGGGACCTTCTCAAGGAAGAGCTCACAGATGTATTGAATGAATTCAGAGAAGGAAACAGGGGCTTTGAGAAAGTCAACAGAGCTTTGATCTTCTTACTCCCAAAGAAAGATCACCCGATGAGAGCAAAGGATTTCAGACAATTGCCCTTTCGAACGGAGTGTACCTCATCGTGGCAAAAGTACTAGCAAACAAGCTCAAAGGGGTCATGGATTCTATTGTTCTGGAAGGACAGTCTGCTTTTATTGCGGGTCGTCAAATGGCTGACGTGTTGGTTTTGGCATCAGAAATTTGTCTAGATTGGAGACGCAAAGGTGCAAAGGGAGTGTTGTGGAAGATTGACTTTGCAAAAGCTTACGATAGTGTGGACTGGAACTTTTTGTGGGCATCGATGAGGAAAAGAGGTTTCCCGGACTGCTAGATTGCATGGATGAAAAGATGTGTCACAACATCCTCTTACTCGATTCTGGTAAATGGACGACCGGAAGGTGGTTATTTCCAACCACAAAGAGGGGTCTGTCAGGGGTGCCCACTAGCGCCTATGCTATTCATGTTGGTTGCTGATGCATTGACAATCATGTTCAAGCAAGCTATCGATGGCGGGTGGTGTGAAGGATTCCGTCTTGATGACATCTCCGTGCCTTTATTGCAGTACGTAGATGATACGATTCTTTTCTTGAGCGGTTCAGATGAGATGATTTGTCGTGCATTTCAATTGCTGGACATATTCAGCAGTTTGTCAGGTCTTGAAAAAATATGCAAAAATCGGTGTTAATCACTTTTGGGCTACAGGATGGTGACCGGACCCGACTAACAGAAATGTTGGGTTGTCTATTGGGTGATCTTCTGATTACCTACCTGGAACTTCCTCTGGTGGCTGGCAAATTGAGAGCATCGGACTGGGAGGTCGTTATCCAGAAGATTGAACTCATACTGGCAGGATGGAAGGCTATTCCATTATCTAAGGGCGGGAAGTTGGTCTTATTGAAGCATGTCTTGTCTGCCATCCCCATTTTTTTCTTCTCGATAAGGATGATGCCAGTGGGAGTGAGAAAGAAGATCGAAAAGTTAATGAGAAGGTTTTTTTGGTCAGACAGAAAACAACAGAAGACCGGAATGCATTTAGTGGCATGGGAGGAAGTAACGAGAGCCCGTGAGCAGGGAGGACTGGGAGTTCGGGATATGTTATGCATGAATAAGTCTTTGTTAGCAAAGTGGGTAATGCGCATCTGGGGCCCCTCTGTGGACCTGGTATCTAGGTTACTGAGGAAGATTTACAGAGTCTCAAACAGCTTAGAGGCAAGGTTTCTTCGATTTGAGTCCTCCCTCTGGAAAGAGGTATGAGAGGTTTTGGCTGATATTTCAGTTAGATTAGCGCCGAAGTTGGGAGATGGAGAAGGTTTCAGATTCTAGAGGGATAACTGGCTGGGATGGCCCATTGGAGCTATTTTTCTCGAGACTTTTTGCCCTGACGTCGTCGAAGGAGCTGGCACTTGATGGGGAGTGGAGACTGGATTTTGGTGCCGGTCTTTCGGCTAGAAGACAGGAGGAGTTAGAAAGATTAAGGGATATGGTTCACTACCCAGAAAATTTTACACAGACCAGGGATCATTTTGCTTGGACGAGTTCTAAATTTTCTGTCAAGCTGTTATATGGAGAACTGAGAAATACCGGTGAAGGTCAAGATCAGGACATTTGCAAGGATGTGAAGATAATCTGGGCGAGCAAAATCCCAAATAGGATAAAGGTCTTCCTTTGGTGCTTGAGTAGGGACATGCTTCTGGACAAAGATTAAAGAACGAGGATTTTGGGTATTCAGGATGCTTCTTGTGACAGGTGTGGAGATCAACCAGAGACCTCGGAGCATCTTTTCTTCTCCTGTCAGTACTCGCATAAGGTGTGGAGAGAAATGACCATCCCATGGGTAGACACGAGTAGCCTAATGAAGTTTTGGGAAGAGGTTAGAAAGATAGGAGACAACTCAACTGATGATGTTGCAAGAAATTTTGGCGTGCTTTGGACGATTTGGCTGGCCAGAAATGACCTTCTTTTTAACAATCAGCGATTTTATGCAGAGAATGTTGTTTCTCATTGTAAGGCTCTCTTAAACTTTTGGGAGTCAAAATAGTTTCCTCATGTATCCCATCTTTTTATTAATGTATTAACTTAGCAGTGACTCCCATCCAGGGAGGTCACCCTATTTCACATCAAAAAAAAAATCAAAAAAGAGAAAAAAGAAGAAGAAAATGGACTCTATGGTGTCAGTAAAGGAGATGCTTATGTCAACATCTTCCCCAACCCATCTTTTATGTGATGGATGCCGACATACGCCCCATCAATCTCCCCCACACGTGCAACTACCGAGATGGTGATTAGACTTCAACCAACTCTAGCCGCTGCTGCCCCTTTTTGCATTGGTCAATTAAGAATCTATTTGTACATTCATAAACCCAATTAATATTTAGTGCAAATAATCAAAATTATTAAATTAAAAGGTAAAAAAATTAGGAAATTGCACTTGTATCCAGACTGCTCAATAAAATCACGAGATAGCACTCAAGCTTCACTTTTATTCACCATTTGGCCCATAGTTTTCCATAAAACTACTGAACTTCGGGAACTTTTTGAAAAATTTTCCAAAATTCGTGCAAAGTCCTAAAAATATATGGAATTTATTGACGTATATTCCAATACATTTCGAGGTCTCATACACAAAAAGAAAAATAGATTTTTGATGCAGTCAAATAAGGTCAAAAATGGCTCTAAAATTGCAATAAAAATTCATGCAAAACGTGCGAATCCTTGTGGATTTATCATCTAATTACTATGTACTTCTTTTTGCATATGTAGGCTTGTAGATATAAAGAAAATTTGAAATTCAACCATTTTCGCGCGTGATTCGAAAATATAAAATTCAACTTTTAAACATTGAAATCAACTTCCATTTGTCCCTTGTGGTGACCAAAGGAGACATATGCTATGAGATCATCTCCTATATTACCATAGTGGACGATCAATGTTTGACCATTGCCTTTGGATGTTCCTTATGCATTGCATTCTTGCGGCGACGAGGTACTGATTTATCATGTTAGTAACCACCATTCACCATGACTTGTAGATATCAAAGTTTGCAGCCATGACTTGATTAAATGACAACAACATGGACAAGATGTTTATCAATCACATCACCATTCACCATGATCACCTTCAACAACATTTCTTGAATATCCCAAGATCATGACACTGTCATGAGTTGTAGTTGTAAGATCAGATATGAGAAGAGATTGCACGACCACATCCTCCATCATCGAATTTGTTCCTTTTAGTGCTCGCGATGACACATAAGACACTGCTTGATCGACTAACAAAGACGAGCCAAACAAGGACTCTTTGAGTCCAGGTAGATATATGAAAACTCTAGAAGGATGATGTCATCCTTCGCATGACCAAACAAATCTATCATATTTTATCATGTGCCGAGTCCCCGACTCAACGAAGAGCATTTGTACGAAGATCGATCATGGACAACATATAGTAAATCAGACCATCCCCTCTCTTTTCAAGATGTACAGTGCCACAACAAAACCTTGTACACTTCGCATCTCTATGATTACTTGTGTTTTCATTATCATATTTTTTCTTCTAATAATGAAGCGAAATTGTATATAGATTCGTGTAAGTGTCATAGACATATTCTATAGCATACACATATTTGAATATTTTTAAACTACCTACCTTATTTTCTATTTGCATCAATGTACATTCTTTGTTATCCAACTAACATATTTTCAGTGGCACAAGAGATCGCAATAAAAGTCTAATAGGAGGAAAGGCAGTGTAAAAATATCATCCAATCCGATGTAGACAAGGAGGGGGCTTTCGACGCAAAGAAAACGCAAACATCTTCGGAGTTCTACAAAAACGACCCCAGTAGAGGTCTATCTCTACAGAACTCCCCAAATAATCAGGACCGTGCGTGGCCATAAGTACAAACCCCGATCGCGGCTGTGGTTCGGCCACGTCAGTGCCGTGCGCCCCCTGAAATCCAACCCCCCCTCCTTGAAAGGACTCGCGTTATCTGATTCGCCTCTCCTTCACCCCAAAATCCGTAGGAGAGGAAAGCACAGGGCGACAGGGAGAGAGAAGAGAGCAACGCCAAGGCACCGCCTCCTCTGCCCCCCCTCTTACATCATCCTTTACCCCCTCTTCTTGTCTCTGTTCAGGTTAGCTCTTGCGCTCTCCTCTAGGGTTCTCGCTCTGTTATTTGCTCTCGATTCGGGCTTCCGGTTTGTTGGGCTATTTTGTTGATCTCGTTCTTTTGGGTTTGGAGGGGAATTGGGTTTTGACGGGGTTTGCCTGAAAAGTTTTTGCTTTCGAGCTTCTTTCGATGTGAAAGTAGGCCTTTCTTAGATTTTTTTAGAGCTTAAGGGAACGCCGGATGTATGTTTGTTTTGCTTATTGGTTTGCGTTGCTCGTAGATGCTTAGATTTTTCAGTGTTTATCGTAGGTAATTGTTGGTTTATGCGGGTAGGGATGTAGGAGTCGTTTTAAGTTCAAGTTATCTTGGAGCTACTAGTATTACTTGCATCCGTAATGCATGTTTTGGTACAGAGAACATCGTTGGTAAGGTTTGTCACTTGCCAAGGCTGATGCTCGTGTCTGTAAACCTCTTTTGGGGCTTAGGGTATAGATGAATCGTTATTGCAAATTTAGAATGTTTGGTTCAGCTGTATCTTTTGGATATGTACCTTCAATGCATTTTTGTTCTCTCTCATGTTTCCTGCATGTTTGCACATGTGTTTCTACAACGCTAAAACCTTGTTTTTCACCTTTTTCAGGGTTTTCTTGTTAAGAGATGGCGCGTGCTGTTGTTCAATCGACCATTCTTCCCGCTGCCATCATAAATGAAAGTCGAGCACAGCTGCGGGGTTCTAGGAAAGGGAGAAAGGACATTAAAATGATGAGTGCCATGTATGCTCGTCCCTTGAAGATCCCTGGCTTCCTCGGATTGAGAGGGTCCAATTCTTTGGATTTCTCAAAGTCGAAGGATTTCCACTCAGTGGTGGCTGCTGCAATCTCTGCACCACAGGGGAAAGGCAGTCGTGGATCTATTGTAGCCATGTTTGAGCGCTTTACAGAGAAGGCCATCAAAGTTATTATGCTCGCACAGGAAGAGGCACGCCGACTTGGACATAACTTTGTAGGAACTGAACAAATATTGCTGGGTCTTATTGGAGAAGGAACTGGCATTGCTGCTAAAGTTCTGAAATCCATGGGAATTAATTTGAAGGATGCACGTGTTGAGGTCGAGAAAATTATAGGAAGGGGAAGTGGATTTGTTGCTGTGGAAATTCCATTTACTCCACGCGCGAAGCGTGTGCTGGAACTCTCATTAGAAGAAGCCCGGCAGCTTGGTAAGTGTTTTTTAAACTATTATTCTTGTAGAGTCATTGTGATGGTTGTCAGTCAAAACATAACTCCTATTATATCACGTTGAATCTCTAGTCTTGGATGGATTTGCATTCTTTATCAGTGGGCATTTGTTGAGTTGGTATTGTGTCTGTTGAGGATAGAGTGGAAAATATTGATCTATCTATCCCGATTCTAATTACTAGTTTTAGCACCCTGGTTAGTTTGGGATGCCCCTAGCTAAGTTCATCACTTGATATACAGAACTTTCTTGATTGGAAGTTAATATTATAAGTCTTTTCTTTTTGTTTGGGCTGGATGACAAGGTCATAACTATATTGGGTCTGAGCATTTGCTGCTTGGCTTGCTCCGTGAGGGGGAGGGGGTAGCTGCTCGAGTTCTGGAGAGTCTTGGAGCTGATCCAAGCAACATTCGCACACAGGTAATCTCATCAGAATTGGATCCAAGTCCTTTCACGCCAGGGCATGGTTTCACTGGTTAAATATTAATTTGCCTTTTTAATTGAATTTTTATTCAGGTTATTAGGATGGTTGGAGAAAGTCAAGAAGCAACTGTTAGTGCTGGGGTTGGAGGTGGAAGTAGTGGCAACAAAATGCCTACGCTTGAGGAGTATGGCACCAATTTAACAAAGTTAGCAGAAGAGGTAATTAATTATGCACAGTACACCATGCTTTTTTAAGTTTTGGTTACTGCTGTTCAGATCTATCTTGGATTCTTAGTTATCTGGCATAGTTTTGTTTACCTTGGAGTGAATACACTAAGAAATATTTTTTTGATAGTATTTCACCTTTTAATAGAAAAACTAAATGATTTGTGATGGTATTTTACCTTGTTGTCATTTTGTTTCTTTTAGGGTAAGTTAGATCCTGTTGTTGGAAGGCAAGAACAAATTGAGCGCGTGACTCAAATTCTTGGCAGGAGAACAAAGAACAACCCCTGTCTCATTGGTGAGCCAGGTGTTGGAAAAACAGCCATCGCAGAAGGGCTTGCCCAGCGCATTGCAAATGGAGATGTTCCTGAAACAATCGAGGGCAAGAAAGTAATATTTCACTTTCAGCTAAAGAAGTCCTTCATTTTCCTTCTGCACTGTAGCAATATCGCTGACCGTTTGTGGGTTGCGGATCAACAGAATTACCTAGTAACTTACATCTGCTAATGATGTCAGGTCATAACTCTTGACATGGGACTTTTGGTTGCTGGAACAAAATATCGTGGGGAATTTGAGGAAAGATTGAAGAAACTCATGGAGGAAATAAAACAAAGTGACGAAATAATCTTGTTTATTGATGAGGTGCACACGTTGATTGGAGCTGGAGCTGCAGAAGGTGCAATTGATGCTGCTAACATTTTAAAGCCCGCCCTTGCTCGGGGTGAACTTCAGGTGCATTAAAAAATTAACGGCTTTGCAAATGATTTTGAAAGGCTTTAGAACGATACTGCCTGGGCTTTTGTTTAGTGCAAACCCTTTTCAGTTTTTTGTTATGTGATTTTCTTGTTCTGCAAATGCGTGCTTTTGCTTGTAGTTCCTGCTTTGAGATCTTGTTTTATAGGTTTTAGTTATACTTAACTTTCTCTGGCATAATGAAACAATGATGAAGTCTAAATATTTTCAAAATAAATTTCAAGCCCTCACTTAAGGAAAACATCGGAAAACGTATGAATCAATATCTGAGAATACCGTTGTGCAGACGTGTTTTTGGAGGTGCAAGAACCTCTAACTGAAGATGTCTCCTATGATAAATCTAGTCCAATTGATGTGGGCTTTCCCTACCTCTCTTATTTAGGGGGAATGTGGTTGATCTCAGGGTTTCTAAGTTGACACAGTAGCCACGCACACATTACTATCTCCATCTTTCTCCAAGTCGTTGCCTCCTTTCTTTCTCGCTCACCCTTTGATGCGTGACATCTCCTCCATGGGTTGTGCTCCCCCATGCTCCATATTCGGGCAACGTTATAAAATATACTAAGCCCTCTCCCACTTTAAGTAGGGTCGGCTACATGGATTCTTGCTCAAATCCAATCCATGTTGAAAGATTCGACTATTTTTTACGTTGGCCGTCAACTACCTAATGCAACCCCTGCAAGAGTGGGATTTGAGCTTTGATCTTTTGTGTGGCAGACACACTGTACTACCACTGCATATTCGGACAACATTGAATTTTTAAAATTAGATAGGTTCAATAAGTATGAGGGGGGGGGGTCCTGAGTTCGATACTCAGATTCAGCTCTATCTTTCTTTACAATTTTATGTGAGAGATGCTTTGTCGACTGGGGGAGTGTTAGGTGGGTTGAATACCCTAAATACAATCATGCTCATATGACATCTGTTCATTGTCTTTCGAGGCACTCATACAAGAGGGTTGGTATTGACGATTCCACACAGGTGCACCCGTTTGTTGCTGTGATGTGAACTCAGCCACCTTCAAGAACTTCGTCATATTTTTTCTTGTACCTAGATCACCTCCCGAGGATTCCTTATTGAATCTCGACATGCAATTGGATTTTGCACGAGCACGAAGCGCAAGCATCACCCCCATAGGGATGATGTATCATGCATAAAGGGAAGAGAGAGTCAGAGAGAGGAGGTAACGACTTGTACAAAGGTACATATGTTACTGTGGAGGTGGCTATGGTTTCAATATATAGCCCTTGTGATCATCCACCTTCTTCTTCTATCTAAACATGAGATGTAGGATGCATGCATTGGTCGGTCCAACTCCCAATGAACATGTCCAAGCATAATCTTGAAAATCCAATTTTCAAAAGCAATGTTTGATTCCAAGATTTTTTGAATACTATAGTTTTAGAAATGTTGAATCTTTACTCTTGAATTTTACATGATCCCCTTTGGGAATCTACATGCACAACTTACTGTATAGGTGGATATATGAACAGGGAGATTACATGCCCATATATAATGTCTTAATATTAGATTCAAATATAATATTAGGGATATCAACACTTATAATGTCCAACCAAAATGTGGGTCTTTCGACTTTATTTTTAATCGATCCTAACTCACTTAGATTATTCTCCAAATTCTTTACAACTTAATTAGGTGTATTAAACTGAGGTTTGATTCAATTACATCTCAATCAACTTATGTATCACGTGACTGTATCATGTGGTTATCATTTTCCGTGGAGCCTCAAAGTGCCAAGCAGTATTGCTGTCTTCCTTTAGCTTATGCGTAGAGAGCGTATCCTAACAAGAGACCGATGCATCAGATTCTTCTATGATACCTTGCAAATATGCCCACTTTGCAATGAGGAGGTGTAGATAGCTGATAACCTGTTCTTCAATGTAGAACACTTGTGATCGTCCACCTTCTTCTTCTCTCTAAACATGAGATGTGGGATGCATGTGTTGGTGGGTCCAACTCCCAATGAACATGTCCAAGGAGTTCTTAATCTTGAAAATCCAATTCTCAAAAACAATATTTGGTTCTAAGATTTTTTGAATACTATAGTTTAAGAAATCTTGAATCCTTACTCTTGAAGTTTACACGTTCCCCTTTGGGAATCTACATGTGCAACTTACTTGGATAAGTGGATATATGAACATGGAGATTACACGCCCATTTATAATGGCTTAATATTAGATTCAAATCTAATATTAGGGATATCGACACTTATAATGTCCAACTAAAATGTGGATCTTTGGACTTTATTTTTAGTTAATCCAAACTCACTTGGATTATTCTCCAAATTATTTACAACTTAATTAGGTTTATCAAATTGAGATTTGATTCAATTAAATTTCAATCAACTTATGTATCACGTGACTATCATTTTCTGTGGAGCCTCAAAGTGTCGAGCAGTGTTGCTGTCTTCCTTTAGCTTATGTGTAGATGACGTATCCTAACAAGAGACCGATGCTTCAGACTCTTCCCAAGTACCTTGCAGATATGCCCACTTTGCAATTAGGAGGTGGAGACAATTGGTCATATGTTCTTCACATGTAAGGAGACAACGAGTATTTGGGAAGAACCTGGCCTACATGGATAAATTTGCAGAATATTCAGAGCATCTAGTATTCTCTTTGGCTGAATAAACATCATGCAAGTGGAGAATTGCACTTTCTGCTCGCTATGATATGGGCTATTTGGTTGGCTCAAAATGGTGTTATTTTTTCGTCAGACCGTTTCTATGTGGAAAATGTAATTTTCCATAACAAGACTCTTGCCAAATCTTAGCCACCGTAAGTATTGTTTCTATTATTTTAATATAAATTTCATGGGGTGGGCACCTTAGAGTGTTTTCCCCCTCATTTGGTCTCAAAAAAATCTCAATCAACTTAACATAATCAGAGCTATTTAAATTTGTCATGTTTTATCATTCCTAATTGAAGAGTCACGGAATACAATAATATTATACTCTTTTGTCCTTCATACTAGAAAATTTTGATAATTCAAAGTATGCACATGTCGCTACAATTTACACTACAAGACTTTGCATGTCGTGGTCTCATCAAGTTAATTCTTTAATTTGACTGCTTCGAGTCTCTTTTATCATACATAGGGTCTAGATCAGGAGTATCTGTCGAATACCAATCTACAAAGAAGATTGTTATCCTTTCTCAGAGTAGAGGCCATTTATTCAACATTGGCATTAGATACTAATTGAGTCATCGATCCAACCTATTAGATTATCAACTATCATACATCATCTCCAGTGTGGCTATACCCTAATCATAGGGATGATACTTTTCATTTGCATGTATTAGAGTATATACTCGACCTGTTTGAAATTGGTGCATTTTGTTTATATCTAGTCATTTGTCCCAAGGTTCAAAATATTGATCTCGATATTGATATCTGTCAGCTCAAAAAGGAATATATCGAGATATATTGATGGTATCGATGAAAATCTCGGAAATGATGCAAAATATGATTTTTTTGGAAATTAAGATCTTACTTGTTCTTAAAACAATAAAAAACTTATAATACACACTTATATGCGAGAATGAGGTATATTTAGCATATCAATTCACATTATATCACACATATCGCTGCTATTGATTGATGATTTCTGAGAGATATTAAGAAGGAAACATGAATTTCAAATAATAACTTAATGGCATCAAGGAGGTATATTTAGCATATTAACTCTATATCAAATCGCATATAATATATAAATGAGCATAGTAACATATTTGTATGCATATATTCCTTGATCAGCTCTAAAGTTGTTTCATCTCCATTACAAAATGGGGTGACAATCCTGTTTAAGAACCCCATCTCGAAAAAATATATAAATTATAATGTTTTTTAATATCCTGAATAGATATAGAAGCAAAATACAAAATAAATAGAACACAATTTAAAAACGGGTGTTATCGAGCAATAATTTCTTCTGTTCTTTTTCAAGAGAGTTTGGGGAAAATTGGCATTTCATGACCGGAATCCACATACCAAGTATCTGTGGTTCAGGGAGAACAGTGTCAACATATGAAGAGCTGGACGGTGGTAGACCATTTGCTCTGATGTCTAAAGGAGTAAATCGTCTTTAGATCCCTGAGACTGTATACAACTGGTGTTATCCAGTCGGTATCTCATTTATGTAGTTTGTGGAGTGAGTTTGATTTATTGCAGTGAAATTTCTTGCATGACCATTAATTTATCAGAGTTATCCTTTACCTTTTTTTAAATGTAGTTATCCTGTAAACCATGAAAATATTTTTGGTTGTAGCTAGTTGCTAATACTGTTAAAGAAGGTACAACAACAAACCCTTTCCCACGTTAAGTACGATCAGCTATATGGATTCTTTGCCTACATTCAGATCTATCTTGGGTCATTCTCGAGCTTAGATCTAAAAAACTAAGATCCCTTTGTATAGTCTCATTCCAACACATCTTGGGCTTTCCTCACCCTCTCTTAGCCGGCTCAATATTTCAAAACTCATATCTCCTAACTAGTGCTTCAACTGACGTCTTTGCAAATGGCCAGAACACTTCAAACGGTTTTCTCGCATCTTATTCTCGATCGGAACTACACCAACTTTCCCTCTGATTGCATCATTCCAAATCCGATCTTTACGTATTTGTCCACACATGCACTTTAGCATTTTCGTTTCTGCTACTGCCATTTTCTGCATGGTTCACATGCTAACATTCAAATCCATATAGCATATCATATGTCTTACGATAGCTTTGTAAACTTTTTCTTTGATTTTGAAGGAATTTTCTTATCACAGAGAACAACATATGCTCCTTTCCACTTTAGCCAACATGCATTTATTCTATTAGTATCATCTCCATCAATTTCCTCATCATGTTGCAAAATAGATCCCAAGTATCTGAAAGAATATCTCTTCTGAATGTTATCATCACCAATCTTCACATCGATTCCTTCACTATATTTCCATCAAAAGTGCATTCCATATATTCAGTCTTAGCCCTACTTATGTGAAATCCTTTAGTCTCCAAAGCATGTCTTAGACATCAAGTTTTTCATTTACTCCATCTCTAGTCTCACCAATCATCACAATATCATCAATGAATAACATACATTAAGGCATCTCATCCTAAATGTGATTTGTCAACTCATCCGTAATCAAAGTAAAAAGAAATGGACCTAAATCTAAATTTTGATGCAGACCAATGTTGGTGTAAAAATAGTCACTTTTCCCACACTGGATCCTTATACAAGATGATGAAGTTAATGTATAGGACATGTACTTGTTTATTCTATAAAACTCTCCACAATATCTCCCGTGGGATGTAATCATAAGCATTCTTCTAATCAATAAAAATCATATGGAGGTTCTTCCTTTTAGCTCTATAAATATATTGCTCTCCTCAACAAGTGGATGATTTCAATAGTTGAGCGATTTATCATGAATCCGAATTGGTTTTCTTTTTTTTTGAATTGATTTTCTTTTGAATTCGGATCACTTTTGGAGATCCAAATTGGTTTCTTTTACGTCTGAAACTTACCTCAACCTTCTTTCTATCACACGTTTCCAGATTTTCTTAGTGACTCATCATCTCGACACCTCTGTAATTTAAATAATGTTGATTTTCTCCTTTGTTCTTATAAATAGGCACCACGATGCTTCTCTTTCAATCTTCAGGCATTTTCTTGCTTCGCCGCATAATATTAAATAAATTTATAAGTTATGTCAAACCACACTCATCTAAAACTCTCCATACTCCTTTAGGAATGTCATCAGATCCTACACCGTCCCAAGGTCTCATAGCCTTCAAAGCCTCCTCTACTTCATTCCTTTGTATTCGTCTATAGTTTGCATGATTCAAGTAAAGTTCACTACTAGCTAGATCTACCAAAGTGATATCTCTATTTCCTTCCCCAATGAAAAGTTTGTGGAAATACCACTTCCATTTAGTTTCTATATCCTTGTAAGTAACAAGTACGCGACCTTCCTCATCCTTAATGCATCTCACTTGAGAAATGTCTTTGATATTTCTTTCTATTGCTTTGACCAACCTGAATATATCCTTCTGACCATTCTTAGAGTTGATATTATTGTACAAAACTTCATAAGCTTTTGACTTAGCTTCGCTTACAACCTTATTTGCTTCTTCGCTATTTTGTATTTTGTGACAGTTTCTTCTGCTTCTCTTGCACCCCTCTACTCCACTCCACCACCAAGCCTTCTTTTGTCCGAGAGCTTATCCCTTCAACTCGTCTAGCATCTCTTTGGCTACAATATGCTACTGCCTCCCATATCTCGTTTGCACTTCCGTTACAAGTCCAGGTCTTCTAAAACCTTCTCCCTGAAGCTTGATTGCTTCAGTTGAAGATTCCATCATCTAGTTGTAGTGATCTTGGAAACCCTCTTTTTCTTTACCAACCCTTTATTTGCACATCCATGACTAACAAACGATGTCGGGTTGTCAAACTCTTGCTGAGATTACTTTGCATTCTTTGCTACAATCAATCTCTTCTCCTCAACCTAAAGTAATCTATGTGTTCTAACCAGGCCACTCTTATAAGTAATTAAATGCTCACCCATCTTCTTGAAGAGAGCGTTTGCTATGAAAAGATCACAAGTCGTTACAAAATCTAGAACGACTTTTCCCTTTTCATTCTATCTCCCGAAGCCATAACCTCCATGACTACTAGCATACCCTGAAACATCCTTTCCCATATGTCCATTAAGATTTCCACCTAGTCAATTCATCTCTCTTTATGAGATTCCTTGTATAATCTTTGTCCAAATCCTCCCAAAAAATTGTTTAATCCTTTCTTCTAAACTAATTTCTGATGCATAAATTGAGTTGATATTCATAATTTTTCTTTGAGCACCAATTTTAGCAAAATAATCCGATCCCCAAATCTTTGCACCTCAACCACACAATCTTTCAAATCCTTATGAACAAACACTTCAATACCATTTCCGCCCTTATCTTTACTTGAATACCAATGTTTAAAGCTTGTTTTCTCGATCTCCCTTACTTTCTCTCCAAAACATTTTGTCTTTTGGAGACATAGTATCTGAATCTTCCTTCTTTCCATCGTGTCTACTATCTCCATCGATTTGCTAGTCAAAGCGCCAACATTCCAACTACCTATCCACAACTTCCTTTGCAACCTCTTTTGGACTAACTTATTTACTCGCATGCGTCTATCATATGAGGCCTCTTGCAAATTTTGAACTGCATCCATGGGATAATGCATCGAAACTAACTTATTTACTCGCATGCGTTTCTCATGCGAGAACTTTGCAAATTTGAACAACATTCATAGTATCGATGTAGCGGCCCTTGGTAAATTCTCATTGCATCGGACGATGCAACGTGCCGTAGGGAACGTCCCAACAAAATCTAAATGTTTACTTAAATCCATGTTGAAAAGATCCGAACTATTTTGAGACAAATTCCTAAATAGTGTTCTTAAAAAGAACCTATTTAGGAATTTGTCTCTCTTGTGCTGGTTGTCGGCTACCTAACACGCATACCTCCTCAATTTACCTGGACTTGAGTCCGACTGTGGCTGAGTTACTGTTAAGAATAATATTTGGGAATAAACGATTACGTCATTTATATTGGAGGGACAAAATAAATTGTAGATGATGGTAATGTTCTGTGGTTAATGTAATCTTTATTCAAGCATACATCACGGCAACTCTTTTTTTGGGAAAAAAGATTGCAAGGGAACTATAATTGTTTATGGTGTATTATCTGTATGTATTTCTTTGTCAGCAGAGTTTGCATTAGTTATTGCATATTTCATTTTGTCAGAACATTCTCATATGCTAAGATGAAAGACATAAGCGAATGCCAAGCCTTTTGATCTTTACCTTATAGTTTTTTGAGGGGAATACCTCATATAGTTTGGGGCGTGGTAGCCATATCAAATGACATTCCTTTTTTAGATGGTTTTGGGGTCATGAGGTACATATGCTCAATTAAAATTTATACATGTTTTTCCCCGTTGCTATGCATATGCATATTGGTATAATTCAACTTTTTTTAAATGATTAATTCAGACTTTCTGTACTTCCATGACCCACCTCGGAAATATTATTTGCACACTTCTTACTGTACTTTGTTTCCAGTGTATTGGTGCCACTACACTTGATGAATACAGGAAGCACATAGAGAAGGACCCTGCCTTGGAAAGGCGATTTCAACCGGTGAAAGTGCCAGAACCGACTGTTGATGAGACTATACAGATCTTGAGAGGACTGCGTGAACGATATGAAATCCATCATAAGCTTCGTTACACTGATGATGCACTGATTGCTGCTGCTCAATTATCATACCAATACATCAGGTAGATATTTGAGTTTTGTGCAACATTTATGTATCTCATAATTCATCTTCTTGATGTTCTTACCACAAATTGGTGGGCTTGAGTTACGGTGACCCTTCTAATCATGGAAATGCATAAACTGTTTTGGGGGAATTTTAACTTTAATGTGGCAGTTTGAAATCATAGGTTCAGTCAAAGGTAAATAAGCGTGTAACATTTGGTTGTATACCTGAACAGACTTGATGAATGAATAATTTGTATTTTTCAATCTCACCAAAGCTTTTTGCAAAAACAAAGTCAGATCTGGTGACAAAAAAGAAAGCTTCAATTTTTGAGTTGACAAGGAATCTCTTGAACTGGTATAATAATGCTAGATACGGATGAACATGTGGTTTGCTCATACTGGATAAACATAGGCTAAACTGTCAAGTTTTAGCTCGATAAATATTTGCAGCTATTTCTTCTATGATCTCACACTGGCAAATCTCTGGGTACAGCGATCGGTTTCTGCCTGATAAGGCCATTGACCTTATTGATGAAGCTGGTTCGCGTGTCAGACTTCGTCATGCTCAGGTAATATTCACCTCATATGTTTGTGATTTAGTGCTATTGTTATGGTATTAAGGTATGTTATATGCAGCTTCCAGAGGAGGCTAGGGAGCTTGACAAGGAGCTCAGGCAGATAACCAAGGAGAAGAATGAAGCTGTACGTGGGCAGGACTTTGAAAAGGTACTTCATCTTTAATTTCGTTTCTATTAAAAAATGTTTTTTTTGAATCTATCATGCTTCTTTAACTGCTTAACTTTCTATGATTCTCAAGTCCCTGTATGTAGGCATGTTAAGAATATATGCCTAGGAAATCGGAACATGGCTGCTTATTTGTTGTTTAGAGTGCTAAATTTTGCCAATTTATCACATTTTGTTGCACTTACCTTGTACTGCAACATTCACGGCATTTTGTGCAGTTCACATAGACTGATTAATTAGCCGACCCTACTTAATGTGGAAAAAGGCTTTGTTGTTGTCGTCGTCACATAGACTGACTAATACAAGAGTTTGCAGTTTGGTAAAGCTCTGACACTGTATTTTAGGAGGATGGACATACATCACGCTGTGAAACAAGTCACATTCTGTAGAGGGGAATCCCCTCAATTTGGCATGCACTTTCAAGCTTGTTTAACAAGGGAGGTCATCTCGTTGTACCCTTTTGGCATAGTCTGTGTTGTCAAGTGCATCAAAGGTGCTCACCTTGTCATCGAGGTGAAGTGCGACAAGGTTGAGGTGCATTGCCTTGCCTCAAGCGAGGCATTTTCTTCAGGTGCTGTCTATGCGAGCGCCTGAAGCAAAACATGAGCCTTTTACCCCGTTTTGTGATTTTTTTATTTTTTATATTCGTTTTAGATTACATGTATACATATTACATGCATACACAAGTTATAGACACCTATTTTTCATGTACATCATATTAGTAATTTAGTATAACTTCTACATTCACATCTATTTACATGTAAATATTACTTTGGGCACACACCTATACACGGTGGAGGCTTTTTCAAAAAACACAGGTAAATATTAGTTCTAAATACTATAATCGTAGATAATATGTACTTACACGTGTATATAGAGATATACATGTACACACGTGCACACAATATATATGCATACACGTATATACCTGTACACATATATACATCTATATAGACAGACATGCAAATTTATC
Organism: Ottelia alismoides; assembly: GCA_037367405.1. Taxonomy (NCBI): domain Eukaryota; kingdom Viridiplantae; phylum Streptophyta; class Magnoliopsida; order Alismatales; family Hydrocharitaceae; genus Ottelia; species Ottelia alismoides. The sequence continues at coordinate 66,270 of JAZKJV010011804.1, read as the reverse complement.
TGCACACATACACATACATATATGATATACATATACACTTAAATTTATGCTTACACATTAGCTCTAAGTATATACACAGGCATTTACACGCTCATACTAGTGTTTAGTGCTATAATTATAGACATAACATATATGTACACATACGTAAATGTACTAATAGACATGCTTGTATCCTTTTTTATTAAAGACACCCGCACATATCTTTATATGTGTGCATATCCATACATATGCATTACGTGTACACAGATATAACATACATCAGGGAAATTCGGTCGAAATTCTATCGAATATCGATATCCTGTCGAAACCGAAATTTGATCGAAATGGCCGAAATACGAGGGTCCTAGTACAAAAAATGATCGAAATGACTGAAATTTTGGTCGAATTTGGACTGAAATTCCACCGAAATTCTGTTTTGGTCGGTCAACGAAATTGTGACCGAAATCGACATTTAGGGCGACATAGATATAATTGAAGCATATGCACATGCATACACGCATATGTTAAACACATATATTGGAATCACCTTAGATTGCTATTTTGGTGCATGTGTGGTGTACATAGATACATGCACACACTCATGGATGCATGCATATACGTGTATATAATATATGTATATATGTAGCGTCTAGCTTTTCTCGGGCAAGTGCCTAGGTGAGTGCCTAATGTTCACACGTTTAATCCCCTAGGGCATGGAGCGCCTCACGCCTTCAACAACACTGGGTGCAGTAACAAGGCATTGCCATTCCTGAATAATTCTGTTCCATGTCTAGTTGGAATGTGTTGCTTCCTCTTTTATATTCGGACTTGACATGAAACATATCTTTGGGGGACAAATAGTTGCCATGAATGTTATACCTATTATTTTCAAGACCATTTACTGAAAAAAATAACAGCAGGTGATTCATTGGTCATTCACCCATCTTTATTCCTTTTTGGGACATGTCAACAGCATGCCAATGCCATTTTTATCACTGACTTCAAGAGGAAGTGTCTTCATTGTTCATTTATCTTTAAAATAATCTTTTAGCACATATATGATTATTCACAGTTGGTATTTTGCAAGTGCGAAGCTGAATGTTGCAATGTTAACAGGCGGGGGAACTACGGGATCGAGAGATGGAGCTCAAGGCTCAAATAACTGCACTTGTGGATAAGGGTAAGGAGATGAGCAAAGCTGAGAGTGAAGCAGGAGATGCTGGTCCTATTGTCACTGAAAGTGACATCCAGCACATTGTATCTTCTTGGACTGGGATTCCTGTTGAGAAGGTGTCCAGTGATGAGTCTGACCGTCTTCTTAAGATGGAAGAGACCCTCCATAGACGTATTATTGGACAGGATGAAGCGGTTAAGGCTATCAGTCGTGCGATCCGCAGGGCTCGTGTTGGACTCAAGAATCCTAACAGACCCATTGCAAGCTTTATATTCTCTGGACCAACTGGTGTCGGAAAATCCGAACTGGCGAAGGCACTTGCGGCGTACTATTTCGGTTCAGAGGAAGCGATGATCCGGCTTGATATGAGTGAGTTCATGGAGAGACACACCGTCTCCAAGCTCATAGGTTCCCCTCCTGGTTATGTGGGTTACACTGAGGGTGGCCAACTCACCGAGGCTGTTCGCCGACGTCCATACACTGTCGTTCTATTTGATGAAATAGAAAAAGCTCATCCAGATGTTTTCAACATGATGCTTCAGATTCTTGAGGATGGAAGGCTGACAGACAGCAAAGGGCGGACTGTGGATTTCAAGAACACTCTTCTGATCATGACATCCAATGTGGGTAGCAGTGTCATTGAAAAGGGTGGCCGCAGAATCGGGTTTGATCTTGACTATGATGAGAAGGACAGCAGTTACAACAGGATTAAGAGCCTGGTGACAGAAGAGCTTAAACAATACTTCAGGCCTGAATTTCTTAACAGGCTAGATGAAATGATCGTGTTCCGACAGCTCACTAAGCTGGAGGTCAAGGAGATTGCAGATATCATGTTGAAGGAGGTGTTTGACCGGCTCAAGGTGAAGGACATAGATCTCCAAGTAACTGAAAGATTCAGGGACAGGGTAGTCGAGGAAGGATACAACCCAAGCTATGGAGCTCGGCCACTAAGGAGGGCCATTATGAGGCTATTGGAGGACAGCCTGGCTGAGAAGATGCTTGCCGGAGAGGTCAAAGAAGGTGATTCCGCCATTGTGGATGTCGACTCTGACGGGAATGTCACAGTTCTAAATGGAGCAAGCGGATTGCCTGAGCCTGCGATCCCCATCTAAGGAGGTTTGAATTTCCATCTTTTAATCCAGGTGTTTATGATTTCGGAGAAGCTTGGCATCTTAACTAGGTATCCCTCGTCTCTGAGACGGAGTGTGTGCTTGAGGTCATCCTGTCATATTACTACATACTTTTTCAGATGATGGACGTTCAAGCAAGCACGTAGAAGATAGTTAAATTTATGGTTACAATCAGCATCGCCGCACTCTAGCCAAATTCATGTTATGTGCCTCCGATTCTATTTTGCTTGGTAGTTTGTAGAACAACCATGAAATTATATAAAGTAACCGTTTACAAGCGGTACTTTGTGCACGTGCTTCATTCTCCTTCGTGCTTGAACTACTACTTGATGAAGGCCCGTGGTCGTGGAAGTTGGAGCTCTGAGAATATTTGCAGTGTATTTTTGTGCTCATCTTGATTTTTATACTATCCACGTTTTTTCAATCAGACCTAAGATTAATTTCCCCTCATTCTCTCTAGAATGCTAATGAACACCTCAGTACTAGATCTACCATATATTTACCGTCGTATTATACACCTACTGGAGTATTGACATTATTAGCAGAGTCTGCACACTCCTATCAGGTCAACAGAAATTCTTTTATTTACCTTGATATTTATTCAGCTACTGCATTTTCCTTTAATTTGACTTGATATTCTTATAGTCGGCATATCGTCTGTATGGTAATACTAGAGGTAATACGACCCAATTACCATGCTTCACTTGTATTTACTATAGTTGTCACCAAATGCACATTTGAGTAATTATAGAGCAATTGTGGTATCTGATGAATTAGGCTATTTTAGGTATCTAAACGGGAACTACGTCAATGATACTCGATTTGAGTTCCATTGTTTAATTTGGCTGTTGATATTTGAATGGCAACTACGTTAGTAATATTCGATTTAAGTTCCATAAAATGGGGAAGGGCTCAAAACCATTTCTTTAATGGCAGTTTTCCATCAAGATCCTCAGAGGGAATTTGAATGTTCGAACACCTCAAACAATGGTGGATATCTGAGTTTGAATGTTCGAACGCCTAGGACAATGGTGGATGACTTTTTGTAGACTAGAAAACCTTCGAAAGGGAACAATTGGTTGAGAATTTCTCTCTCGAAAAAGATCATTTCATTCACCTGAGAGAAAGGCTTTGTGGTGCGAAAAGTTCCTACAACAACAAAATTTGAGAAATTGAAGGATGAGGGGACAATTAGTCGCAGAGAGGTACATATGCATCCTCCATCTTGATCCAGCCAGAGATCACCATTATCTGAGCATCAGTTTGAAAAATGCCAAGGATCTTTATTTGTCGAAATCAAAAAATGATGTGACATTGTACTATCAAAAGACCCAAGGACCCAATTTTTAGGGCGCGACATCACGGAAGTGACGCCAAAACCACTATGGATTTTTTGAAGTAGACCCTGGCTTAGTTGTATTCTTCAACTTCATCAGAGGCTCATCGACTGATTCAAAGTCAGGAGGTGTTTCCAAACCAGAAAAAAAACAAGAAGAACAAGCAATCGAGATAAGCAAATTTAGTCAGTTTTTAATACATAAAGTTAGAGAAAGTAATTTAGCTCCGATGCTAAATTTAAGAACAGGGGTTCTTTTCCTTCAAAGACACGTTTGTATCTTTATTTCCATAATAACCACCAAATGGAGGAAACTTTAGTAAGATGTATCATAATTTCCGAGTTGCCTTTAATTAGTAATTTCAAAAAATGGAGGGGCTAAAGATGGAAGCCCTAAGCGATGAAACAGATTTTTGGAAAGGAGACAATCACAAAGAATGTGGTCCGACTTTCTTCCTCCTGCTTACAACAAATGTTACATCTTTTTACCCACGTTAATCCTCTCTTATATAGGAGATCTTAGGTCTCATGTTCATCGTGGAATATCAGCCAGAGTAAGTATGAGATCCGAGGGTTGAAATGTGATTTTCAAAACAAGATCGATCATAAGTTTGTGACAATCATCACTTTATATGCAGAAGGTGGTTTTTAAGTTGGAGTACCATGTGCCAAAGTCGTTTTAGAGGCTTGTAAGCCAATTATTTGAGGCTCTAAGCTTACTCACATCATTAAACCAGGTGCCATAGCTTAAAGAGTTGCTCCTCTGGAGGAGTAACCGTTAATGGTATCAAGTCAAAAGACAGAATCTCTACTCGACCTCAAAAGTTTTGTGTGAGGTGTATCTAATGCATTTTGAATCTAATTTCAAAGATCTCGAGGCATTTGGGGTCATGTTACTAGACACTTGAAGAGGTATAGGGTTGCCTCTAAAGTAAGACGCCTTAATGATTTCCATAGTAAGAGGATTCTTGCCGTCTACAATCACTATCATATTCACAGATATCATAGAGTTATTAAAACTCTCGAAATTCACGGTAGCCCACCAATCATTTTCTTTGGGATGACATGCATTATCCCAAGCAATCAGGTGTTAAAGAAGGCTGACACATGATTGCATTCTCGTCACCTCTACAAAAATAAGGATTGGAATCATAGAGGTGAAAAGGCGATCATTTTTAAGATTTATTTTAGAAAAGCCTTTGACACAATAAAATGATATATCCTTCTCCGAGCTATGAAACTATTAGATGTCCCCTCAAAATTATACAATGAATATTTACATCCTCCAAACCACAGAATCTTCACTAAAATCAATGGAACTTTCCAGGAAGATTTTTGAAACCTAAGATAGTGATAGCCAAGGCGATCTGCTATGCCTTCTATTACTAGTAAATGCTCTGAATGTTTTGGACAGTATGCTTAAGAAACTGGTTGAGGCAGGGAAGATCAGGTGGTTCTCATCTCCAATTATGGACATTGAGATTAGCCGGCATTTTCCTACTATATATCTCGAGATATCTTAGGGGCTCGTTTTGGTCATTTTAGGGCTCATTTTTATAATCAGAGTATGAGAAGTACCTCCTTCCACTCCTTTGTTCCCACACCCTTTCCCCTCGTCAGCCGACCCTCACATCGACACCTTATGAAGGTTAATATTGCCTTCATCAAGCAGCTCATCATCTAGTGACCTGCCACTTCCTCCTTACAACATACATTCTCAAACATTACATGCTCCTCTTCTCTATTTCATCCCTTCCTCCCATTACTACCTCATCCATGACTTGCGTTTCTGGGTCATTGATGACCAGGTTCTCCACCTCTTAAATATCTAATTGTAGTATAGGAGATGAAAAACTGTTTGTCAAAAATATTAATTTTGCATATGTGGTAAATTTTACTTAGTAAGTGTACCAAGGTCGAAGTCATGGAACAATAATACTTTAGTTGCTTGATTTAATTTAATTTTGTAATGATAATTTCTATGCCAAGGAATAATGCAAAAAGAAAGAGTAAAAAATAAACAAAGGAAATAGAATAAAACATTGCAAGAAATGTGTAGAAACCGATAGATCTAGTGAATTTATATTTCAATCCTCAATAATATGATCGATTAAATCGTTAAATGTGTGGTCGCCCCGTGTCACTTCCTAGGGACTTCGGGTGGCTTCTTTTCCCGCGTATATATCTTGCAGCTCCCTCGATCACCGCTCATCCGGCGCTCTAAGAACAGACCAAAAAGTCTGATGCTCTTCCCTTTCTCTCATGAAAGTCCGCTTGAACATACTAATTGCCATTAAGAATCTCACTTTTTTTCTTGAGGCTGCGAAGCTGCTCCTCCTCGCATCGTCTATCGTACTATATACCGGGGCGAGCACCTATTCTCCACGTATATATATGATGGAAGTTCAGCTGCTATTAATAAGAAAATAGTAGTTTCCCAAAGGATTGTCAAAATAGAAGAACAAACCGCCTAAGCCTTTTCTTGACTCGTGACGCACAGGATTTGATACCCCGGTGGAGTAGGTGTCCATGAAACAACCCTCACCCCTGAGGCTTATCAATAGTCTCATTAACGAAAGTCCTCTTCATTTCCTTTTTCATTCTTGAACTTCAAAGGAGGCAATTCTTCCTCCGCATTTGGCATCAGCTTGGCTGCTCTAACTGCTTCTTCTATTGGGACCTTCTTTTCTCCAGCAGTTATGCCGAAAGGAAAGTCATTGCGTATATATTCAAAAAAAGCCGCTAGTGCGGTACAATAATAAAAGATAATATAGGCAAGCGACCCCTTATATAAATAAATTCATTCAAAAGCAAATCCAAAGAGGGTTTTCCTGACTAGAGATAGAGCATCCTATAATGACGTTTTTCTCGGTCCCAATACACCCAATGCCAGATAGCTGCCAAAAAGCACAAACCAAAAAACAAAATATGTTCCCCTGCCACACCTTCGTAACTCCAAATACCCTCGTTATAGTCCCCCCCCTCTAATCGCCCCATTTATTAGTTTAGATCTAAGAAAATAGATCTAATAATGCTTCCGACCACACTTTCTTTGACTTTTGTAACCATTGCATTGCAAGAGGGGTCATCCTTCTTCATTATGTCTTTAGTAGACTTTAATGAAACCAATAACCCGGTGTTAATATAATCAACTTTGCTCATGTGGTATGTGACCACAAATTGTTGAAAGACCTAGGGAGTGACATCAGAATGAAGGCAGCTTGCATATCTGCATCCATGTCAGTTCCCATGATTTCCAGTTCAGAAACGTACCCAAATATTTTGAGTACATGTTCTCTGACAGAGGTCCCCTCCTACATCTTGCAACAAATACATTCTTTCATTATATTATAAAGTTGTGTGCGATTTACATCACCGAACATTTCTTTCAGATTTAGCATGATACCATGGCAAGTGTCAATTTCCTTATGTTACTTCTGAAGCACATTGAACAATGAACCTAGAATGTAACACCTTACCAGATTATAATCTTCACCATATTTTTCATTAAAAGAAATTTCTTCGGGAGTCTTCGGGTGTGTATACTTGTCCTTTGATAACATATAGGAGATGCGTTCAACGGATAGGACAAGGTCCAAATTTCAGATCTAATCCTAATAATTTGGTCCGGTTAATTGATTGACCTTCAAGAGCATGCTAAGTGGGTTCATGGACTTTATTTTTTGAAATTAAGAATGCACTATATTAGAATATCGAATATATTCAATTGTATTTCTTTGATTCAAAAATATTTAATCAAATTAGTCTCGCCTTTTCAACTTTGAAAGTTCATTCCCTTAATCACTTTCAAAGCAAGAGATATACTTACCGCTATATCTCGAGCAAGATCTTGGATCTCATCTTTATCTCTGTTACATCCCAATAATATGATAAATTGCAACTTGAATAAAAAGAAGTGGAAACACATTCTGCCTTGCAAATCCAACTTGCATTTCCCGATTCGATCTTCAACACCCAGGCCCACCACACCTAAGGTGATGTTGCCCCGTTGTTAATTGCACCAACTGTCAACAGGATTACAACTCGCTATATGTAATCCGACATCGTACCGATAATATGAGAACTCGACATTGGGGTCACCACTAATACAACCTTACTCTTTTGAGAAGCAAATAGCCTGATCCATATGTACTTGTATGCAGGAGCTGTCACTTCGGACATGCGTCTCCTACATACAATGCTTGACAACAGAACCCTTCGCCTTAACATGAAATCATGGATGCCACTTATGTGATCCTCCACCTCATATTCAAATTCTAATTAATTATCATGAATCACATTCATATAATTAATTCCTTCAAGGGAAATACACATCTATTCATAATAGAGTGTTTTAATTTGATATAATTAATTTCATCACATTAAATCAATTATCAATTCAATTCAATCAACCAATAAACTTGATTGTTACTTGAAATGATGGTATTATCTCAAAAATACATATTATTCGAATTTTAGTAATTAGAAAAATACATCTTGATCCCTTAAACATTATCCATTCCCTACCCATTGTCATGCCCAGTACTGATGGGAGCCTCGACTAGATACCATATCTATCTCAGGTTAGGATAATGCCAATTGATCACTTTGTACTTGAGATGATAATCGGTTTTTCAACTGAAGTTATACCATGTAATAATAATCAAAGTCATTTTGATTTATATTATAAGGAAATTTGCTAAATAAATTCTCATTCTTATTCAAGCAACTTTGTTCGGAAAGAAGATCATGTAATCATTTGTGATCTTAATCATATCTAATAAATTATTGATTAACGCCATATCATTTAAGGAAATAATAATTATTAAATATTTTAAAAAATATTCATCAATAATTATTCTAGAAAATTAACCATTAACTTTACTAATTGATTAAATGACAATCACAAGGTTCTTGATTAGGAATGTAATTTCCAACAGTGACCCTCACTTACTAAAATTACCCTATCTTAATCAATTTAAATCAAATCATGCAAAATAAGTTTCTAACGTTTGCTAATTTGATTTATAACAGAATCCAAGTGATATGCACGTATTTTTAGATGTTTCATAAAAGTAATTAACTATTTAATTACGTCAAGATTCACCATCCCCAAAACAATGGATACATGTTCATTAAAAAGATCATAATTTGAGCAAACAGATTCCAAATCATGCAAACTCAAATCCCATAATTTTCTTATTTAATTGGAAACATAGTCCAAATGAGAATTTTATGTTTAAACAATTTAAACAATGTCAAAAAAAAATTCACAAAACAGGGCTGTGCGAACCAATTGCGATAAAATTTTCACAAATCCTAATTCACCCAAGTCTTCCTAAGTTTATGGATCGTATCCAAAACCTCCAACCTGAGGCTCTGATACCAGTTGAATGATATGAGAGAATACTTAAGCACATCAAGGAAGCGTGAGGATCACATCATAAATGATCGAGAGCGAGTAGTCGCACTAGTTGCTTGGCGCAGTGAAATTTAAAAAAATAAACGATGAAACTACATGATCCAAGAACGCTTCTTGGATCATTTCATCTAACCACATAATAGATAAAGGAGTACTTGTAGTGTTATTGTGGTCGATTATCTAAGAGAAGAGACCTCCTATCTCAAGTCCGATCCGTCGGAGGAGATGCTTGCGGGGATGAATCACTGCTTCTTGCAATCCAAGTCGTTGATACAACAAATGGATATCCTGATCTTTTCACATGAGATCGAACATCTTCTTCACAAGAGAGACGTACCAAAGAAGACGGAGATCGAAGAGTTTTCGAAGCGACAACACAACAATGAGACGACGACAGTGGCGACCTTCTCTTGGGAAAGAGTGGACACGCACTCAAAGAGAGAGGGGGCTTGGCGTGAGAATGAGAGAGAGGGAGAGTTGTGTTGTATTTGTTGTAGCTTGAAGAGCAAGAGTTGCCTCTTCCTATATAGGGTTTTGGGAGTCTATGGATCTAAATCCATAGACAACACAAAATCAATGGATGTGATTGATTTGTGTTACTTCCAATGGTCATGATTTTGTTGTAAAAATACAACAATAATTAATTTAATTTAGATTAATATATATTGATAAATTAATACAAATTAATTCAAAAATAAATCAATTAATAATGGAAATTGTGAGGAGGAGATTGCCCTCGTCCCTAAAAGGGGGGATGACCACCTAATCCCCATAGGAATTGGTGGTCGTCCACTTCTTTGACTTGGGAGGGGCAATCTCCTTCCAATTCATGAGATTACATTATCTCATGAAATCTCCAATATTATCTCACAAAAATAATTCATAATTATCTTTTGAATATTGCAATTATGCCACTGAAAATAGGTGAATTACATTCACAATCCAAAATAAAATCGTAAACTATTTTTTCCATTAATTATCCAATGTTTAATCCAATTCACATCAATAATTAATTAACAAATATAAATCAGAATAATCTCTCTCTAATATATTATAAATCACATTTATAATAAATATGAATAATTGGATAGTGTTATCCACATTATTCATATCCATAATAATCAAATCACATTTAATTATAGTGGATTATCATTCTCATATATTCAAAGAATATGAATCAAATTTAAATTATTTATTATAATTAAATCACATTTAATTATCCATTTCTCAATGCTTAGATATAATTCAACATTGGAATTATTCTTGAACTCTTCAAGAATAATACGTTTTCTCCCAGATACTTGGAGATAAGGACATGATGATTGTACGTTCCATGTATAGTGACTTGGATATTGAGATTACATCTCAAATCCAGATCTCATGGACCTATCATAGGTGCTTGATTAAATCAAGGCCTTAAATCTAATCTTCTTATTGCATATGAATCTCATTCATATCAATGTCCAACACTTGGATCAAGATCAGAGTACTTCTCTACTGAGAGGAGTCACTAAAGTCTAGACATGTTTCATCACTCCCTACGAATGGAAGCATCATGGCTATACAATCGTTTATGATCACATCACCCTCAAGTATTCCTAATACATGTACGCCATGCATACTTGAAGACCTATGATAAATCCGAAGACAGTTCAATTTTACACTATCATCTTTAGGGTTTCATCACCAAGTTTCTCAATCTTGGTCATTGGGAGTCGGTATCGATCATATGATTTCCAAAAGCATATATCGTACCTACACATTCTTATTACGCTTCCAAAGCACGATGACCATGCATGGAATTTAATCGGCCCCAGTACCTTATGAGTGAGCTCATGTCTTCCGGTTCATAAGTGATCCTGTATGAACCCTTTGAGAGATAGTATTACTCATATGTCCTCATATGCACACCGGCTCGCTAGTGTAGAGATCTTGGTTTGGTCATCAATCTATTGGTCTGCTAAATGTACATACTTAGAATACAGTAACACATCTATCTCCGGTCAGAGGATGTGTACCTGTATCGCGACAGTATACGATAAAGGACTTTGGTTATCTCAATCTCGTTAAGTCAACTCTTTGTCCCAACTAATCCGCCACCTCCGAGTCTCTATTCTCATGCAGAGGACCTGCATCAAGAGGTCGGTCAGATATCAAGATAATGAGAAAGGATTGCCATCTCCTACTCAGGCTGGAGATCATCTCTTAACAATCATTTGATGATGCTTGATGAATCCTCAATCTAACTCCTTATATATTCATCCAAGCACCACCTCTATATTTCAATTATTGAATCAACAACTGTATGATTATTAAGATGATCATGTACATAACCTAATTGTACATAAGGACCTTATAGTGCATTCATTCATTTAATATCGTATAGGGAATGAAAAAATCGATAACTTTTATAGATAAATCAAATATTACAATAACATTTATTGTAGGAATGGTTCTCCTTGGGCTCACATGTCTAACATCGATAAGCTTAATGATCCAAAAATACAACTTGAGCTTAGGATCGTTAAGTTCTCGAATCATACTCACGAGCTTTTAACTAGTTGGGCCGAGTTAAGCTCATCCAAATCGAGCTTTCTTAACAGCCCTAGGCATGATGTGAAGGATATGGGAAGATCCTCAAGTGCATCATGAAAGCGTGTGGATCATTTCTAATGCGATCGGGAGCGACTAGTCGTACTAGTCGCTCGATGCAACAGAATTTAAATTTTTTTAAATGAGATGAAACCACATGATCCCAGAACCTTTCTCGGACCGTTTCATCTAAACCACAATAGGTATAAGGTTTACCTCTTGAAGCGTGGTTGCAATCGAGTCTCTAAACTAAGAGACCTCCTGTATCAAGTCCGATCCGACGAAGGAGACGCTTGCGAGTGCGTTGATGAGACACGTCCTTACCGCAATCCATGTTGATGATCCAAGCGACAAATCTCCTGATCTCGTCACACGAGATCCGACGTCTTCTTCACAAGCGAGACGTACCGAAGGAGACGGAGATCCAAGAGCAAGTACTCGGGCAGTATAACGACGATGCTGTGGCGATGGTGACTCTCTTAATGGCTTGATAGTGGACGGCCATAAGAGAGAGATAGGGAGAGAGCATTGGTGTGTAGAGAGAGAGAGAGAGAGAGAGGAAGAGAGCATTAGTTTACGTTGTAAACGTGTGACCCGAAGAGCAAGGGGTGCCTCTTCTTATATAAGGTTTTGGGAGTCTATGGATCTCAATCCATGGACAATACACAATCAATGGTTGGGATTGATTTGTGTTTCTTTCAACGGCTAAGATATTGTTGTAAAAACACAACAATAATTGATTTAATTTGAATTAATTTATATCGATAAATCAACATAATTAATCCCAATTTAAATCACTTTGATTGGTCTTGGAGATAATGAGGAGATAAATCTCATCCCCTAAAAAAGGGGGACACTACCAATCATCTCATGAGATCTCATTATCTCATGAGATGTCATTATCTCATGAGATCTCCAAGATTTACAACAATAATTGTTGTCAATTGTCTTCACAAAAAATAATTCACAATTATCTGGTAGAAAACTTCAATCAAGCCATTGAAATTATCTGAATCTCATTCACAACTCAAAACAAAATGTAATTATATTTTCAATTAATCATTCAATGAATTCAATTCACATTAACAATTAATCAACAAATATAAACCATAATATGCTCTCTCTAATATATTATAAATCACATTTATAATATATCTAATTAATATGGATAGTGCTATCCACATTATTCATATCTAGGATAATTAAATCACATTTAATCATCTTGGATCTCTTTTCTCATGTGCCCAAAAAACATTAATCACATTCACATTATTTAGACCTTTGATAATTAAATCATATTTAGTTATCTCGGATAACTCTCTTTATAATATGAATCAAATTCATATTATTCATGATAATTAAATCACTTTTAATTATCAATTTTCTCAATGCTCGAATACACATATCAACAGTGAAGTTATCCATGAATTCTTTCAAGGATAATGCGCATTCTCTGCGGAAACTTGGAGATAAGGACATGGCGATTGCATTGTTCCATGTATAGTGACTTCGATATGAAGATCACATCTCAAATCCAGATCTTGCGGACCTCCCATATATGCTTGATTAAATCAAGACCACAAATCTAATCTTCTCATGACATCTGAATCACAATCAGATCAATGTCCAATATTTGGACTAAGTTCAGATTACTTCTCTATGAGAGGAGTCACTAAAAACCAGACCTGTTTCATCACTCCTTCGGAATGGAAGCATCATAATTATACAATTGTTTATGATCACATCACCTTCAGGTATTTTTAATACATGTACATCCTGCATACTGGAAGACCCAGATTAAACTCGAAATATAAGATCAATTTTACACTGTCTACTTCAGGGATTTATCATTAAGTTTCTCATTTGACTATTGGAATTTGGTATCGATCATATACTTTCCAAAAGCATATATCATACCCAAGTGTTGATTATATACTTTCCAAAACTATATATCAAGCGTACAAATTCAGTCAAGCTTGCAGAGCGAGACGACCGTGCTTGGAGTTTGATTCTTCCCAATATCTCATGAGTGAGCTCATGTCTTCCGGTTCAACAATGAACCTGTATGATCCCTTTGAGAGATCGTATTACTCATATGCCCTTGTATGCACACCAACATGTCGGTGTATAGAACTTGATTAGGTCATCAACCTATTGGTATGTCAAATGTACATACTCAGCCATATAGGAACACATCTGTCTCTGGTTAGAGGATGCATGCCTATATCCTGATAGCATACGACATAGGACTTTGGTTATCTAGATCTCGTTAAGTCAACTCTTTGACCTAACATATCTGACACCTCCGAATTTCTATTCCCATGCAGAGGACCTGCATCAAGACGTCGGTCAGATATCAACCAAGGGACAAAGGATTGCCATCTCATACTCAAGCTGGAGATCATCTCTTAACAATCATTTGACGGTACTTGATGAGTCCTCTATCTAACTCTTTAGATATTCTGTTAGACATGTGAGTTCCGGGCGAACCATTCTTACAATAAATGTTATTGTAATATATATATGTTTATCAATAAAGGTTATTGATGTTTCACTCCCTTTCTGAAATTAAATGAATGAATGCACTAAAAGGTCCCTATGTACAATTAGGGTTATGTACCATGGCCATCTTGATGATCATATAGCTGTTGATTCATTAAATGAATCATAGAGACTGGTGTTTGGATGAATATCTAAGGAGTTAGACAGAGGACTCATCAAGCACCGTCAAATGATTATTAAGAGATGATCTCCAGCCTGAGTAGGAGATGGCAATCCTTTCTCACATAGGTTGATATCTGACCGACCTCTTGATGCAGGTCCTTTGCATAGGAATAGTGATTCAGAGGTGTCAGATTAGTTAGGTCAATGGGTTGACTTAATGAGATCGAGATAACCTAATTCCTATGTTGAATACTGTCACAACATAGGCACGCATCCTCTGACCGGAGACAGATGTGTTACTATATGTCTGAGTGTGTACATTTGACAGACCAATAGGTTGATGACCTAACCAAGGTCTATACACCAGCGCACTGGTGTGCATGTAAGGGCATAAGAGTAATACTATCTCTCAAAGGGATCATACATGTTCACTTATGAACCGGAAGACATGAGCTCCCTCATGAGGTATTGGGACCTATCAAATTCCATGCATGGTCGTCGCACTTTGGAAGCATGACATGAATTTGAAGGTATGATATATGTTTTGGGAAAGCATATGATCGATACCAATTCCCAATGACCAAGATTGAGAAACTTGGTGATTAAACCCTGAAGAAGACTGTAAAATTGATCTTGATCTTCAGGATAATCATAGGTCTTCTAGTATGCAGGAAGTACAGGTATTAGGAATACCTGAGGGTGATGTGATCATAAACGATTGTATAACCATGACGCTTCCATTCCGAGGGAGTGATGAAACATGTCTGGATTTTAGTGACTCCTCTTAGTAGAGAAGCAATCTGATCTTGGTCCAAATGTTGGACATTGGTCTGAATGAGATTCAGATGCAATGAGAAGATTAGATTTGCGGTCTTGATTTAATCAAGCATCTGTGGGAGGTTCGTAAGATCTGGATTTGAGATGAGATCTCAACATCCAAGTCACTATATGTGGAATAATACAATCGCCCTATCCTTATGTCTAAGTATCTGCGGAGAAAGCACATTATTCTTGAAGGGGTTCAAGAATAATTCATTTGATGAATTATGTATCCAAGCAACAAGAGGATGATAATTAAATGAGATTTAATTATCAATGATAATATGATTGAGATTCATATTATGAGAATGATTATCCAATATAATTAAATAGGATTTGATTATCAAGGATTACAGAATATGGATAGTACTATCCATGATATCTGTGTATATATATTATAAATGTGATTTATAATATATTAGAGAGAGAAGCTTTGTAAATAACATTTGTTGATTATTAATGTGAATTGGATTCACATTGAGTAATTAATTGGAAATGTAATTTAAAAATTAGTTTGGGATGTGAATATGATTCACATATTTTTCAATGGCATGATTGAAATATTCACAAATTAATTCGGAATTAATTTGATGGATAATTTTGTTATAATAGTTATTGCAAGTTTATTAAGAATAATAGGATAAAAATAAAGAGGAGATAAATCAACACAAAAATGGATGACGTCACCTATAGGTGACGCCCCCTATTTTTGGGGGTGATTAATTATTCTCTTCTTCTTTTTATCTTGTTGTCTCTTGATAATTGATTTATATTAAATTAAAATATGTTGATGATAATGCAACTTATGTTTGATTTAATATAAATTAATTTTATTGGTTTTTAACCAACAACAATCATGGCCGTTGATTGATGCATGGATCAACCTAGCCGTTGGATCTATGCATGCCATGGATTGAGATCCATTGGATCCCAAACTAATATATAAGGATAACAACCCTAGCCCTTTCAAGGTACATGAAAAAGAGTTGTACACGCCTACTACTCTCTCTCTCTCTCTCTCATTCTCGCCTACTCTCTCTCTCTCTCTTTATGGTGGCCGTCCATCTTATGCATTGAGAGAGAGCTTTTCGGTTTCGCCTTCGACTACTTGAGGATCTCCATCTACTTTGGGGCTGCTTGCTCTAAGGAAGACAACAGATTTTGTTGGACGAAATCAGGGGATTCAAAGCTTGAATCTTCATCAAGGATTGTGGGAGGAACGCGTCTCATCATCGCGCCTGCAAGTGCCATCTTCGTGGATCGAACTAGAGACAGGAAGATCTCTTGATTTAGAGATCTCGTGATTGCAACCACGCTTCAAGAGGTATTTCTAATACTATGTGGTTTAATGAAACGGTCCAATAAATGTTCTTGTGATCATGTGATTTCATCACTTGATTAAAAAATTTTAATTTCCGTTGCATCTAGCGATTAGTGCGACTAGTCGCCCCGATCGCATGAGATGCGATCAACAGGCTTCTGTGATGCGCTTGAGGATTCTTCATATCCTACAAGTGGTATCAGAGCCAGGTTGAATAAGGTTTTGTATATGATCCGTAAAAATAGGACGACTTGGGTTTGAAAGGGTTGCGAAATTTTTTTTGATGCATTTCAATTTTCACACCTCTGTTTGATCGAATTTTTCGGCACTGTTTAAATTGTTTAAACACAAAATTTTCAATTTGATTTTGTTCTCCATTAAATAAAGAAATAATAGGATCTGAGTTTATGTAATTTGGATTTCATTCGCTCAAGATATGGCCCTTTGAATAAGCATGTATTCACTGTTGCGGGAACAACATATCTGAACGTGATTAATAAGTTAATTACTGTTTTGATGCACCTTGAAATGCATGAAATATCACTTGGGTTCTTTCATAAATTGAATTAGCAATCTTAGGAAACTGATTTTTGCATAATTTAGATTTAAATTGATCAAGATATGTTGATTTTAGTGAGTAGGGGTCACTACTGAAAATTGACGAATTTGATCATGAACCATGTGATAGTCATTCAAATAAGTTGATGAAAATTAATTGTTAATTTTTTGAAATAATTAGTGATAAATATTTGTGAAATATTTAAATAGATAATTGTTTCATTGAATGTCATTTTCCTAAACCAAGATGATAAGATAATTGATCTTGATCATTAATTGATTGATATGAATTCATCAATAAACATTGTTTTCATGAAAAACCCTAGTTTATCCTACAATAGTTGTAGGATAACTTTTACATGCAAAACCCTCTTGCTTGAATAGGATTGGGGATTTGTTTAGTAAATCTCCTTATAATATTATCAAAATTGTTTTGATGAATATTATATGGTATAATTTCGATTGAAAAACCGATGAGCATCTCAAAGTACATGATGATCTATCTGGCATTATCCTTTCATGAGGTGGATATGGTGACTAGTCGAAGAGCATTGGGGTTGCGGGTTGCAACATATGTGGTCCGTCCCACTCTCGTCAGTACTAATCATGACAACGGGTAGGGACTCGATAATGCCAGAGAAGTCAAAGTGTATTTTTCTAATTATTAAAATTCGAATAATACGTACTTTGAGATTATACCTACTATTTAAGTAATAATCATGTTTGTTGATTGATAATTGGATTGATGATTAATTTAATGTGATTAAATTAATTATATCTAATAAATACTCTATTATGAATAGATGTGTATTTCTCTTGGAAGAATTAATTATGTGAATATGATTCACGATAATTAATTATTACAATTTGAATATAAGGTGGAGGATCACATAAGTGACATCCATGGTCTCCCGTCAAGGCAAAGGATTCCGTCGCCAGATGTTGTATATAGGAGACGCCTGTCCGAAATGACAGATCCTGTATATGATTTATTTTGATCGGGTTCTTTGCATCTCGAAAGAGTAAGGCCGTATATGTAGTGACCCAAATATCAGGTCCTCATATTATTGGGGCGATATTAGATTGCCTATAACGAGTATTAAGCCTGTTGACGGTTAGTTCAATTAACAATGGGTCAACATCATCTTAGGGGTGGTGGGCCCAGGTGTTAAAGACC
This sequence comes from Ottelia alismoides, assembly GCA_037367405.1. Taxonomy (NCBI): domain Eukaryota; kingdom Viridiplantae; phylum Streptophyta; class Magnoliopsida; order Alismatales; family Hydrocharitaceae; genus Ottelia; species Ottelia alismoides. The sequence continues at coordinate 48,098 of JAZKJV010011804.1, read as the reverse complement.
GAATTGGGAAATGCAAGTTGGACTTGCAAGGCAGAATGTGCTCCCACTTCTCTTTATTCGAGTCACATGTTATCATTTTATTGGGATGTGATAATAATAGAGAGGAGATCCCATATCTTTCTTGAGATATAACGGTAAGTATATCTCTTACTTTGAAAGAAAATAAGGGAATAATCTTTTAAAGTTGACATAGCAAGACGAATTTGATTTAAAATGTCTTAATCAAATAATTCTAAAAATGAATATATAGTTATATTCTAATATAGTGCATTCTTAATTTCAGAAAATGAAGTCCATGAACTCACATAGCAGGCTCCTAGAGGTCAATTAGTTGACCGGACCGAATTATTCGGATTGGATCTAAAATCTGGATCTTGTCCTATCTGCGGAGCGCGTCTCTTATGTGCTGACCAAGGACAAGATAGCAAACCCAAGGAATGCGGAAGATAAATCATATAATGAGAAATATGATAAAGACCATAATCTGGCAAGGTGTTATATCCTTGGATCATTGTCTAATGTGCTTCAGAAGCAACATGTAGAAATGAACCATTGCCAAGAGATTATGATGAATCTGAAGGAAATGTTCGGTGACATAAACCGCACACAACTCTATAATGTGATGAAAGAGCTTATTCATTGTAAGATGTAGGAAGGGACCTTTGTCAGAGAACACGTACTCAAAGTGTTTGGGTACCTATATGAATTGGACACCCTGGGAGCCTACATGGATTCTGATATACATGCTGATTTCATTCTCCTGTCGCTCCCTAAGTCTTTCAACAACTTTGTCGTGTCTTATCACATGAGCAAAGGCGATTTCACTAATGCTGGGCTGTTAGACGCAATGGTTGCACAAGTGAGAGGAAAGCAGGGGCGGAAGCAAGGTTCTCGGAAGGGCCCGTCCCAGAAGAAAAAGAAGGCGAATCAAGGAGTTGATTCATCTTCCAGTGCTTCCACACTAATGACATCGAAGAAGTCCGATGTCTGTCACCACAGCAAGAAGCCGGGGCACTGGCGGCGTAATTGCCCAGATTACCTGAAGTTTGCTGACAAAGGTAAAAGCCCCAGCAGGTATGAAATTTACTTTCATCATTGAAACTAGCTTTCTCATTGGACGAGAAGGAAGTTGGGTTGTAGATTCTGGTGCTTCTATTCATGTATGCAATTCGTTGCATTTGTTTCAGGAAACTAGGAATTTGGAGCAAGGGGAGATAGTCATCTAGATGGGATCTGATGCAAGTGTTGCAGCAGTCGCCATCAGGACGTGCAGACTATTGTTATCTAGTGGTCGAGTCCTAGTACTTAAAGAGTGTCTTTATGTACCTGTAGTCAGGAGGAATTTGATATCTGTATCTAAGCTTGTTAGACATGGATATTCCTTCCTGTTTTGTAATAAGTTAGTCATTAATCAATATGATAAATTTATTGCGGAAGGTGTTTTGACTTCTAGTGGACTCTATGAATTGTGCATTGATGAGTGTGTCATAAATGTCACTACCACTGATAATAAAAATCTTAAAAGATCCAGGGAGAATGGAAATCATTCAAATATGATTTGGCATCAAAGTCTTGGTCATTTATCTGGTGATAGGATCAATAGATTGATAAAGGATGGACCTTTAGATTTTCTACAGGTTCAATCTTTACCTACATGTGAACATTGCATTCGAGGTAAAATGACCAGGATTCCTTTCCGTAACAAGGTTACGAGATGCGAAGGTATTCTTGACCTAATACATACTGATGTATGTGGTCCCCTCAGTACCACGACTAGAAATGGATATCGATATTATTTGACATTTATTGATGACCATTCGCGATACGGGTTTATCTTCCTACTAGGTCATAAATCTGAAACCGTTGAAAAGTTCAAAGAGTTTAAGGCTTTGGTTGAGAATCAAATCGATAGGAAGATTAAACTGATTCGATCTGATCGAGGTGGTGAGTACCTCTTAGATGAATTCAAGGAATATCTTAAAGAGAATGGAATTGTCTCCAATATCACTTCCCATGGAACTCCCCAACTTAATGGTGTTGCTGAAAGAAGCAACAGGACCATCATGGACATGGTCCGTTCAATGATGAGCAAAGCACGTTTACCTCTTAGTTTCTGGGGATATGCAGTAGAGACTGCAAATATATCCTGAACAAGATTCCTAGCAAATATGTATCCAAGACTCCTCACGAGCTGTGGTATGGAACCAAATCTAGTGTTAATCACTTGAGGGTTTGGGGTTGCTTGGTCCATGCAAAAAACGTGGATGCAAACAAGCTAGAATCTCGCACTTGTGAGTGTTACTTCATTGGGTATGTTAAAGATGGTATTGGATACGAGCTTTATGACCCTAAGACCCAAAAGGTTTTTGTCTCTAGGGATGTGAAATTTTTGGAGAATGATTTTCTTAAAGGTCAAGACAGAAATGAAGTAGAGGAACTCATTGAATCCCCTGAGGATTCTGAGATTCCTGAACCAGAAACTGAAGAAATAAATAAAGATGAAACACCCATACCTCTTCGAAGGAGTTCGAGGGTGGTTGCACCACCTGAAAGGTATGGATTCCATGTGTCAGGTGAGATCGACAACGATCCTTCTTCATTCGATGAAGCACTCGCATATCATGACATGGATAGATGGATGCTAGCAATGAAGTCAGAAATTGACTCCATGCATAAGAATGGTGTATGTACCTTAGAGGATCCACATAAAGGGGTGAAACCCATTGGGTGTAAATGGATCTTCAAGAGAAAAAGGGGACTTGATGGGAAAGTAGAGACTTTCAAAGCACGGCTCGTAGCCAAGGGCTACGCACAGAGAGAAGGCATCGACTACGATGAGACGTTCTCTCCTGTGGCTATGCTTAAGTCCATCAGGACACTGCTAGCTATAGTTGCATCTCTTGACTACGACATCTGGCAGATGGACGTCAAGATAGCTTTCCTCAATGGATACCTCAAGGAGGATATCTATATGGAGCATCCCCAGGGCTTCATAGTTGAGGATGGAAAAAGATGCATGCGAAAGAAATCCATCTATGGGCTCAAACAAGCTTCTCATAGCTGAAACATAAGATTTGACGAAACTATAAAGAGTTATGATTTTGTACAGAATCCTGATGAACCTTGTGTGTACAAGAAGATTAGTGGGAGCGTCATCGTGTTCCTCGTGCTTTACGTAGATGGTATCCTTATCATTGGGAATGATGCAAGAATGGTGACCAGTGTCAAGATTTGACTATCCCATACCTTCGAGATGAAAGATCTTGGAGAAGCCTCTTACATCTTAGGCCTGAAGTTGTTCAGAAATCGAGAAAAGAGGATATTGGGATTATCACAACATGGATACATTAAGAAGATTCTTGAACGATTCCGTATGAATAGTTCTAAGAAAGAATTCCTCCCCTTAAGACATGGCATCCATCTGTCTAAAGGGACGGCTCCTCAAAGTATTGAGGAAAAGAAGGCCATGGTTGGAAGCCCCTATGCATCAGCTGTAGGAAGCTTAATGTATGCCATGATGTGTACTAGGCTAGACATCTGCCATGCAGTGGGAGTGGTAAGTCGTTACCAATCCTGCTATGGAGAGCAACACTGGAATGCAGTAAAGAACATATTGAAATATCTAAGAAGGATGTAAGATTATATCTTGGTCTATGGAGATGGTGATCTCCAAGTCTTGGGATATACAGATTCAGACTTCCAGTCAGATATTGATGATCGAAAGGTTTATTTTCCTGTTGAACGGTGGTTCTGTGAGCTGGAGAAGCAAGAAGAAGGACACTACGGCAGATTCAACAACAGAAGCTAAATACATTACTGCATCAGATGCTGCAAAAGAGGCGGTGTGGTTGCGCAAGTTCATCTTGGAGCTTGGCGTAGTTTCCTCTGATACTCCCACCCCGTTATCTTCGATAACACGAGAGCCATTGTCTAGGCAAAGGAACCCAAGTGGCATCAAAAGAGCAAGCACGTGGAAAGGAAATACCACATCATTCGAGAGATTCAAAAGCGAGGTGATATCATCATCACTAAGGTGGCCTCTGCTGACAATGTTGCTGATCCTCTTACCAAACCTCTGACACAGAAGGTTTTTGACCAGCATGTAATGAGTATGAGTTTCGGATTGTACCTGAATGGTTCTGAGGGCTAGTGGGAGATTGTTGGACATGTAAGCTCTGGGCGAACCATTCTTACACTAAATGTTATTGTAATATATATGTTTATCAATAAAGGTTATTGATGTTTCACTCCCTTTATGAAATTAAATGAATGAATGCACTATAAGGTCCCTCTGTACAATTAGGTTATGTACCATGGCCATCTTGATGATCATATACCTGTTGATTCATTAAATGAATCAGAGAGGCTGGTGTTTGGATGAATATCTAAGGAGTTAGACATATGACTCATCAAGCACCGTCAAATGATTATTAAGAGATGATCTCCAGCCTGAGTTGGAGATGGAAATCCTTTCTCACATAGGCTGATATTTGACCGACCTCTTGATGCAGGTCCTCTGCATAGGAATAGTGATTCGGAGGTGTCAGATTAGTTAGGTCAATGGGTTGACTTAACGATATCGAGATAACCTAAGTCCTATGTTGAATACTGTCACAACATAGGCACGCATCCTCTAACCAGAGACAGATGCGTTACTATATGTCTGAGTGTGTACATTTAGCAGACCAATAGGTTGATGACCTAACCAAGGTATATACACCGGTGTACTGGTGTGCATGTAAAGGCATAAGAGTAATACGATCTCTCAAAGGGATCATACATGTTCACTTATGAACCGGAAGACATGAGCTCACTCATGAGGTATTGGGACCGATCAAATTCCTTGCATGGTCGTCGTGCTTTGGAAGCATGACATGAATTTGAAGGTATGATATATGTTTTGGGAAATCATATGATCGATACCAATTCTCAGTGACCAAGATTGAGAAACTTGGTGATCAAACCCTGAAGAAGACAATGTAATATTGATCTTGATCTTCAGGATGATCATAGGTCTTCCAGTATGCAGGATGTACAAGTATTAGGAATACCTGAGGGTGATGTGATCATTAACGATTGTATGATCATGACGCTTCCATTCCGAGGGAGTGATGAAACAGGTCTAGATTTTAGTGACTCCTCTCAGTAGAGAAGCAATCTGATCTTGGTCCAAATATTGAACATTGGTCTGAATGAGATTCAGATGCAATGAGAAGATTAGATTTACGGTCTTGATTTAATAAAGCATCTATGGGAGGTTCGTAAGATCTGGATTTGAGATGAGATCTCAACATCCAAGTCACTATACATGGAACAATACAATCACCATGTCCTTATCTCCAAGTATCTCTGGAGAAAGCACAATATTCTTGAAGGGGTTCAAGAATAATTCATTTGATGAACTATGTATCCAAGCAACAAGAGGATGATAATTTATTGAGATTTAATTATCAATGATAATATGAATGAGATTCATATTATGAGAATGATTATCTAAGATAATTAAATGTGATTTGATTATCAAGAATTACAGAATATGGATAGTACTATCCATGCTATCTATGTATATATATTATAAATGTGATTTACAATATATTAGAGAGAGAAGCTTTGTAAATAAAATTTGTTGATTATTAATTTGAATTGGATTCACATTGAGTAATTAATTGGAAATGTAATTTACAAATTAGTTTGGGATGTGAATATGATTCACATATTTTTCAATGGCATGATTGAAATATTCACAAATTAATTCGGAATTAATTTGGTTGATAAACTTGTGATAATAGTTATTGAAAATTTATTAAAATTAATAGGATAAAAATAAAGAGGAGATAAATCACCACAAAAATGGGTGACGTCACCTATACGGGACGCCCCCTATTTTTGGGGGTGATTAGTTATCCTCTTCTTCTTTTATCTTGTTGTCTCTTGATAATTGATTTATATTAAATTAAAATATGTTGATGATAACGCAACTTATGTTTGATTTAATATAAATTAATGTTATTTGTTTTTAACCAACAACAATCATGGCCGTTGATTGATGCGTGGATCAACCTAGCCTTTGGATCTATGCATGCCATGGATTGAGATCCATTGGATCCCAAACTAATATATAAGGAGGGCGACCCTAGCCCTTTCAAGGTACATGAAAAAGAGTTGTACACGCCTACTACTCTATCTCTCTTATCCTCGCCTACTCTCTGTCTCTCTATGGTGGCCGTCCATCTTATGCATTGAGAGAGAGCTTTTCGGCTTCGCCTTCGACTACTTGAGGATCTCCATCTACTTTGGGGCTCCTTGCTGTAAGGAAGACGACGGATTTCGTTGTATGAAATCAGGGGATTTGAATCTTGGATCTTCGTCAAGGATTGTGGGAGGAACGCATCTCATCATCGCGCCCACAAGTGCCATCTTCGTGGATCAGACTAGAGACAGCATGATCTCTTGCTTTAGAGATCTCATGATTGCAACCACACTTCAAGAGGTATTTCTAATACTTTGTGGTTTGATGAAACTATCCAAGAAATGTTCTTGTGATCATGTGGTTTCATCACTTGATTAAAAAATTTTAATTTCCGCTGCATCTAGCGACTAGTGCGACTAGTCGCCCCGATCGCATGACATGCAATCAACACGCTTCCGTGATGCGCTTGAGGATTCTTCTTATCCTTCATATTTATCCAAGCACCGACTTCTATGATTCAATAATTGAATCAATAGCTGTATTATCATTAAGATGTCCATGATACATAACCCTAATTGTACTAAGGGACCTATTATGCAAATTAGTTATTCTTTATTTCAGATCAGGGAATGATATACACAATGACATTTATTGCATAATGGCTCGCCGTGGGCTCGCATGTCCAACAATCTCCCACTAGCTCAAAGAGCCATTAATGGGCTAATCATTTAAACCCACACTCATGTAACAATCATAGACTTTTCAGAAAAATAGCTAGGTAAGCTGATCAGTCACTCTGTTCCCGAGACAGTATGCCAAGTCCTTTTACGACACTTACATATCCTCTAGTAAAGGTCCTCGCATCCAATGTGAATGTTGCATCTTATGCAACCAATACTCAATTTTGTTATAGTGTCCTTGATACTGCAGTTCGATAATTATTATAACTAGTACGTCCATAATCCTTATCATAATACCCTTATTCCTGAGATCACTATCTCCTAAGGTATCCACAGTTAAGAACTTTTAGATCACTATCTATAAAGTCTTAAGTTCTTGAAGATAAGACTTTGAGATCACTATCTTAAAAAATCTCCTCATCTTTGAAGATATTGTTATTACTGCAATCAAGTGTGGTATCTCCTTAGTAGGATTAGTAACATTTACTGCTCCCACTGGATGGCAGACATCTGCCTTTTGTACACATGTAGCATACACCCGGCTTCTCATAACTGATGCACAAGGGCATGTATTTTTAGCATTCACTTCCTCAACTCTTTGAGGTGCTATCCCTTTAGACAGGTCAGTACCATATCATAAGGGAAGGAAGCCTTTCTTGGAAATTTTCAGAAAATGGAATATGTCCAAGATGTACCATTAATGTGATGATCCCGATACCCTCTTCTCTTTGCTTCTGAACATCTTCAGAACTAAGATCCAAGAGGTATCCTTGAGATCATGTCTCAAGGTATGGAATAGCCAGTCTATAAAACACTTATTATTATCCTCAAATGATTAGGATATCATCTACATTTAGCACGATGAAAACAATGACACTCCCACTAATCTTCATATGGTACATCAAGATTCTATCTGAAATCACAACATTTATAATTTCATCAAATCTTATGTTCCAAGTACACGAATATTATTTGAGTCCATAGATGGAGTTTCTTTAGCTTGCACAGCTTGCTTTCCTCAACTATAAAGCCTTGGGGCTACTTCATGTGAATATCCTTAGAGAGATATTCGTAGAGGAATGCAATCTTGACTTCCATCCTGAAGATGTCAAAGTCAAGTTGTGTAGCTATAGTTAGCAATAATCTGATGGGTTTAAGCAATGCTACTAAAGAGAAAGTTTCATTGCAAGCAATGTATTCTCTTCAATGCGTATCTTGTGGATATGAACCATGCTTTGAATGATTCTACCTTCTCATCAGGTTCCCTCTTTCTCTTGAAAATCCATTTACACCTTAACGAGTCTTACCTATATAGGTGGATCCTCGAGGAACCATAATACAACACTTGTATATGAAGTCTACTATAGACTTTATTGCTAAAATCCATATTTCCATGACATGATCTTCATAAGCTTCATCACATGAAGTTCGATCATTGTCAGATTTCTCTGACACATGGAATTCATCCTCAAACTTATTTGAAGAGGTATTAGTGTTTCATATTTAATTGTCCTTTTAGTTTTCGACTTCAAGAACCTCTTTATCTTCTCAAGATTAAGTGAGTTCCTTCACTTCATTTTCATCTTGATTCTCAAGAGAGTCATCCTCTAAGAATCATATCCTTAGAGACGAGATCTTTTAAGAATCTCAAGGTTATAAAGTAGGTATCCAAACACTCTCTGTTGCTAGAATCCAGTTTACCAGCATGGAACCTTATAAGAATATATATTGCAGTCTCTATGACATATATATACCTTGGAAATTAAGAGGTAATTATGCTAAGATTAATAATCATTGATCAAATCTTGTCAAACATGATCCAATTACATCTCTCTACAACTCTCTTGAGTTTAGGTATATTAGGTGGAACGAGATAGGAATGATATTCATATCCTCATAAGGTATTCTTTGAATTCATCTAATAGATACTTGCCACCAAAGTTAGATCAAATTCATTTCATCTTCCTTCAAATTTTGATTCTAAATCAAAATTGTGAAATCTTTGAACATTTCAAAGGTTTCTAAGTTGAAGGGAAGAAATATCACATCATAAATAATCATCGAATGACATCACATATCATCATTGTTTATTATGACACAGATAATCCACATACATCAATATGTATGAGATCTTAAATACCTTGACATCTTACACCAATCCCAGATAAGGTGCATTGGACAATTTTTACTTTGAATACAATATTCACAAGTATGTAAGATTTGAAATTTCAGACATTCTAAAGTTTCATCTCTTACTAGTTAATTTATCTCATCAACAGACTAATTTCCAAGACTTGATGCCAAATCATTGTCAAATGATTTCCATCCCCCTATTGATCTTTTAAGGATTAATTTTCAGTATTAGAAATGCTAATGAACCATTCATTAATTTCTAATTTAATAGAGTCCTCCAGATATCAAAATACTATCTGAAATATATCCATCATAACTCTTTATGATAGGTCTATTCCAGAATTCATGTCTATTTCCAACATTTAGAAATAAACTGTGTGTGTTTTCTAATATCTAGGTAGTAGAGACATTCTCTAAGACTAAGGGCTCTCCCACTGAAAATATGAAGTCTATCTATCCAACAGAGATTGTTGCAATATTTGCATCAATACCTATGTGGATGACTACTAAACCTTAAGATCAAATTTTCTAATCTTCTAAAACATATGCAACCAATTGCAAGTGCTATTAGAAGAATGAGATACAATTATTAGAATTTGATCTTATCCAATAAGCAAGTCAATATCAATGATTATATGTAGATTATTTCGATGCACTATTTGAGTCCTTCTCTAAGGATTCTAGATTAACTTGATAGTCATACTATCAATACATCGGCTCATTGTAGTATTGGCATTCATCCAACTACTTAGATGTCATATGTGCGTGGAAACCATAGAAGTACATCCAACTCTTTGAATTTCCTTCTAAACCTAGGTCCGACCCATGCTTCCACTGTGCTCCTATCATCTCTAAACAACCATTTCTTAAGACAAAGGATCTCTTATGTTGAATTCAAAAGATTTCAATATAAGAGTATTTCGACATTTATACATGCTTCATTTAGTTCATATAATATGGACATTATGAAGTTTCATGAATAACTCGGGTATAGATATTAGAGTGATGACACTGATCGTATCTGCTTACATCTTAACTCCTAAAAACTTAGGTTCAGGTAGGTACTCAAATATTTGAATACATCTTCTCTTATAGAGCTACCATTCTGGATGATGTAGCGAACCATGTCATTCATGACTAAATATCGAGAGCACATATATGTGCCAAAACACCTTCTTAGATTTTTAAAAGGATTATTTGACAATTGCGATCATCATCGGCATGTCACTTCCAAAGTACATTTGATGAGAGATCAAGACTATAGAGACATACAAACCCTAAGTTGTTGTCTTATTGTATATTTAATTGTAATTCCTCATTATTATGAGGAAACTTGCACATTGCAATCACATACAGTATGTGTCCAACTGCAAGTACAATCTTTTGATTATGGATCCAATCCATGATATTTTACTGGTTATTATTGAGTATAGTATTGAGTGGGTTCAATTATCTGAAATAAGAAGTTTGCACACACACACACACACATTTTACTTTGATTTAGGAATTTTGATATCAAAGTTGTCTTGCCATGTCTACATTGAAAGTTCATTCCCTTGATCACTTTCAATGTAAGAGATATACGTACCATTATATCTCAAGCAAGATCTGGGATCTCCTTTCTTATCTTTGTCACATCCCAATAATATGAGAACCTGTAACTTGGATAAAAAGAAGCGGGAACACATTCCGCCTTGCAAGTCCAACTTCATCTCCCAATTCGGTCTTTAACACTCAAGCCCACTACCCCTAAGGTGATGTTGACTCGTCATTAATTGAACCAACCATTAACAGGAACACAACTCGCTATGCACAATCCAATATCGCCCCAATAATATGAGGACCCGATATTGGGATCACTACGCATATATCCTTTCTCTTTCGAGAAGCAAAGAGCCCGATCCAAATGGATTGTATGCAGGAGCCATCACTTCGGATAGACGTCTCCTACATACAATATCTGGAGATGGAACTCTTCGCCTTGACGAGAGACCATGGATGTCTTTTATGTGATCCTCCATATCTTGTTCAAATTCTAATTAATTATTATGAATCATATTCAAATAATTAATCCTTCTAAGGGAAATAAACATCTATCCATAATAGAGTGTTCGTAATTGGATATAATTAATTTAATCACATTAAATCAATTATCAATCCAATTCAATCAACAAACTTGATTGTTACTTGAATATATGGTATTATCTCAAAGCACGTATTAATTCGTATTTTAATAATTAGAAAATACATCATGATTTCTCTAGCATTATCGAGTCCTACCTGCTGTCATGGCCAGTACCGACGGGAGTGGGACATATCGCACATGGTGTAACCTGCTACCCCAACACTCCCCGACTAGACACCATATCCATCTCAGGAAAGGATAATGTGAAATCGATCATTGTGTATTTTAGATGTTCATTGATTTTTCAAACCATTTTGATTATAAGAAAATTTGCTAGACAAATTCCCAAACCTATTCAAGTAACATGTTTGTTGAATGTGTATCAAGTAACCAATTGGTGATCTAGATCAAATCTAATCATTTATTGGTTGAGGCAATGTCATTTAAGGGAACAATTATCATTCAAATATTTTCCAAATATTATCCGTAATTATTCCAGGAAATTAACCATCAATTTCACAAGTTTCTTAAATGACTATCACAAGTTTCACGATTAGGATTGCAATTTTCAACAGTGACCCTCACTTACTAAAATTAACATATCTCATTCATTTTAGATCCAAATTAAGCGAAGTAAGTTTTTAAAGTTTTCTAACTTGATTTAAAACATAATTAAAGTGATAATTACACATTTTTAGGAGTGTCAAAATTTTACGTTATGATTCGCCATCCCGAAACAGTGGACATACGTTCATTAAAATGACCATATCTTGAATTATCAGAATCCAAATCACATAAACTCAAGTCTCACAGTTTCCTTGATTAATGGGAAAATTATCCAAGTGATAGTTTTGTATTTAAACGTTTTAAACAGGTCCGAAATTTATCACAAAATAGGACTGCGAAAATTGAAATGCGATAAAAATTTTCACGAACCCTCACGAGCCCCAATCTTCCCAGGTTTATGGATCGAATCCAAAACCTCCAACGTGGCTCTGATACCACTTTAAGTATATGGGAAGGTCCTCAAGCGCATTACGAAAGTATGTGGATCGCATCTAATGCGATCGGGAGCGACTAATCGCACTAGTTGCTCAATGCAGCAAAATTTAAAAAGATTTTTAATTGAGATGAAACAACATGATCCAAGAACCTTTCTCAGACCGTTTCATCTAAACCACATGTATAAGGTTTACCTCTTGAAGCATGGTTGTGATCGAATATCTAAACTAAGAGACCTCTTGTCTCAAGTCCGATCTGAAGGAGGAGACGCTTGCGAGCGCGTTGATGAGATGCGTCCTTCTCACAATCCATGTTGATGATCCAATCAAGGAGTTCCCTGATCTCGTCACACAAGATCCGACATCTTCTTCACAAGCAAGGCGCACCGAAGGAGACGGAGATCCACGATCAAGTACTCCAACAGCATAACGACGATGCTGCGACAATGGCGACTCTCTTAATGGCTCCATGGTAGACGACCATAAGAGAGAGAGAGAGGAAGAGAGCCTTTGCATGTAGAGAGAGAGAGAGAGGAAGAGAGCATTAGTTTACGTTGTAAATGTGTGACCCAAAGAGCAATGGGTGCCTCTTCTTATATAAGGTTTTGGGAGTCCATGGATCTCAATCCATGGACAACACACAATCAATAGTTGAGATTGATTTGTGTTTGTTTCAATGGATAAGATGTTGTTGTAAAAATACAACAACAATTGATTCAATTTGAATTAATTTATATTGATAAATCAACATAATTAATCCTAATTTAAATCACTTTGACTGGTCGTGGAGATAATGAGGAGATAAACCTCATCTCTTAAAAAGGGGGACGACTACCAATCATCTCATGAGATCTCATTATCTCATGAGATCTCATTATCTCATCATATCTCCAAGATTTACAACAACAATTGTTGTAAATATCTTTCATAAAAAATAGTTCACAATTATCTTGTGAAAAACTTCAATCAAGCCATTAAAATTATGTGGATCTCATTCACAACCCAAAACAAAATGCAATTATTTTTTCAATTAATCATTCAATGTGAATCCAATTCACATTAAAAATTAATCAACAAATATAAATCATAATATGCTCTCTATAATATATTATAAATCACATTTATAATATATATGATTAATATGGATAGTGCTATCCAAATTATTCATATCCATGATATATACATCACATTTAATCATCTTGGATCTCTTTTCTCATGTGTCCAAATAACATGAATCACATTCATATTAATTAGACCTTTGATAATTAAATTACATTTAGTTATCTCATATAACTCTCCTTATAATATGAATCAAATTCATATTATTCATAATAACTAAGTCACATTTAATTATCAATTTTCTCAATGCTCGGATACATATATCAACAATGAAATTATCTACGAACTCTTTCAAGGATAATGCGCGTTCCGCGGAAACTTTGAGATAAGGACGGGACGATTGTATTGTTCCACGTATAATGACTTGGATATTGAGATCACATCTCAAATCCAGATCTTGCGGACCTCCCATAGATGCTTGATTAAATCAAGATCGCAAATCTAATCTTCTCATTACATCTGAATGACATTCAGATAAATGTCCAACATTTGGACTAAGTTGAGATTACTTCTCTATGAGAGGAGTCACTAAAATCCAGACCTGTTTCATCACTCCCTCGGAATGGAAGCATCATGGTTATACTATCGTTTATGATGACATCATCCTCAGGTATTCCTAATACCTGTACATCCTGCATACTGGAAGACCTAGATTGAACCCGAAGTATAAGATCAATTTTACACTGTCTATTTCAAGGATTTATCATTAGTTTCTCATTTGACTATTGGGATTTGGTATCGATCATATACTTTAACAAAAGCATATATCATACTAGATGTTGATCATATACTTTCCAAAGTATATATCAAACCTACAAATTCAGTCAAGCTAGCAAAGTGAGATGACCGTGCACGGAATTTGATTCTTCCCAATATCTCATGAGTGAGCTCATGTCTTCCAGTTCAACAATGAAGATGTTTGATCCCTTTGAGAGATCGTATTACTCATTTGCCCTTATATGCACACTAGAGCGCCGGTGTATAGACCTTGATTAGGTCGTAAACTTATTGGTTTGCCAAATGTACATACTCAGACATATAGTAACACATCTGTTTCCCATCAGAGGATGCGTTCCTATATCTTGACAACATACGACATAGGACTTTGGTTATCTCGATCTCGTTAAGTCAACTCTTTGACCTAACTAATCTGACATCTCTGAATATCTATTCCCATGCGGAGGACCTGCATCAAGAGGTCGGTCAGATATCAGCCAAGTGAGAAAGGATTGCCATCTCCTACTCAGGCTGGAGATCATCTCTTAACAATCATTTGATGGTACTTGATGAGTCCTCAATCTAACTCTTTAAATATTCATCCAAGCACCGGCCTCTATGATTGAATAATTGAATCAACAACTATATGATCATTAAGATGGCAATGGTACATAATCCTAATTTTACTAAGGGACCTATTATGCAAATTAGTTATTCTTCGTTTCAGATCAGGGAATGATATATGCAATAACATTTATTGCATAATGGCTCACTGTGGACTCACATGTCCAATAGGATGTTAGCAATGCATCCTTGGAGAACACCACCTATGTGAGTGTTATTGTGAGCCACAGTTAAAGGAAGAAGATCTTTCCTGAATACACCCATGAAATAGGATAATGGTGCATGTTCTTTAAGAGCATCAACCTTGAATATTGTACCAAGAACAACACTTTGTTGTTGGTACCCTATTCTTTAACACTATGGTCCAAAGTTCAAGATGAAGTTCATTTTGTTCTCGTTAATGTGAAAGTAATAAGCTTAGATAGAGACCCAAACTGGAAGGCATCTCTATTGAAATCAAAGTGTAGAAGCCGGAAGATGTCTTTTGATTCTCTTTGAGTTTCTTTTTCAAATTGGTGAATTTGTAGGGGATTGTTGTATATAATGATAATGTAATTAGATTTTAACTTGATAAACCAATACGATTACATTGGGTTAACAAATTGATTTCAGGTGGGAAGCTAAATTACGTTAAAGAGAAAGTTGAGAATTCTCAAATTTGAAATAAGGTGAGTTTGGGTGGAGTTTTAGTACCAGGTTTTGTAATTCTAAAACTTTGGTGGACTTATATATGAGTCCACCCCCAAAATCTTGTAGCAATAGTAGAGAGGAGGAATGGAGGGCCATACATGCGCGTTCTCTCGTGCTCGGGAGAGTCAATTCAGATCTCGATATCTTTTGTGGATTTTGTTAACAGGTCAGAAAAGTTAACCCAACAAATTAATTTATAATTTGATCATTGTGGGAATTTCAACTCATCCAATGGTCAAGCTCGGTGCCCATTGAGAGGGCAGTTATGGAAATTGAAGAGCTCCATTAGGTCTTTAAAAATCCTCTCCCTAGACAAGATTTCTTCTCATGCAAGAAATCTCTCTCTCTCTCTCTCTCATTCTCTCTCTCTGTTCTTTGACCGCGACTGTGACAGTTCCTTTTTTCGATTGCATGTTATTATTCGAGGTACTTTCGATGATGATTTCGTCGGAGTGCATGGACGAAGGTCGTGTCTCATCATATTTTGGGAATAGATCACTAGTACCCTATGCACCGATATTGTGGGGCTGATATCCTCTCTAAGGACAATCCTTCAATGGCACCTCGATGATCTATTCTCTAACTTATTTACATGTTTATTTGTTGTGTTCAGTTTATTCTTTTTCCCTTATACGATCTTTCCCTAATTTGTTATATTGTATATTGAATCAGTTCCTATTTACAATTTATAATTGGGTCATGAATCACAAATGGTTGATTAACTATTCTCTAATCTGTGATGCTATTAAATGTTCGACATGCGAGCCCACGACGAGCAATTATGCAATAAATGTTATTGCAAATATCATTCCCTGATCTGAAATGAAGAATATCTAATTTGCATAATAGGTACCCTAGTACAATTAGGGTTATGTACCATGGCCATCTTAATAATCATACAACTATTGATTCAACTATTGAATCATAGAGTCTGATGCTTTGATGAATATCTAAAGGATTATATTGATGACTCATCAAGCACCATCAAATGATTGTTACGAGATGATCTCCAGCCTGAGTAGGAGTTGACAATCCTTTCTCAGTTAGACTGATATCTGACCGACCTCTTGATGCAGGTCTGTAACGTCCTGGGCTTAGGTCCCCGGTCCGTTATCGGAGCATTACTGGCCCTAACAACCTCTTGGGATTGGGCCCATATGGACCCGATTAACCACCCCCAAAATGCTTAAGCCGAGTTGTCAAGTAGTAATCTCGTCACTATTTATCCCACCCGGGAACTTCTTGTTCCACGGTGTGGGACTATGTTGGGGTTTTTACAACCTCCCCCACTTATATTCGCAACGTCCTCGTTACGACATGGCACATTACTTCTTCCCAGTGACAGTGGCGGCTGCACGCTCCGGGTAGCCATTTCCTCCAACCTTTTTGTAGGGGCGGCTCCACCTCTCGGGTAGCCCTTTCCACTGTCAGAGGGTGTTCGGCTCTGATACCATTTGTAACGTCCCGGGCTTAGGTCCCCGGTCCGTTATCGGAGCATTACTGGCCCTAACAACCTCTTGGGATTGGGCCCATACAGACCCGATTAACCACCCCCAAAATGCTTAAGCCGAGTTGTCAAGTAGTAATCTCGTCACTATTTATCCCACCCGGGAACTTCTTGTTCCACGGGGTTGTTGTAAAAACCCCAACATAGTCCCACACCATGGAACAAAAAGTTCCCGGGTGGGATAAATAGTGACGAGATTACTACTTGACAACTCGGCTTAAGCATTTTGGGTGGTTGTCAACGGATCCATTTGGGCTCGTATCCAACAAGTTGTCAGGGCCAGTTTTCCTCGCTAAACGGACCGGGGACCTAAGCCCGGGACGTTACAAATGGTATCAGAGCCGAACACCCTCTGACAGTGGAAAGGGCTACCCGAGAGGTGGAGCCGCCCCTACAAAAAGGTTGGAGGAGTTGGCTACCCGGAGCGTGCAGCCGCCACTGTCATTGGGAAGAAGTAATGTGCCATGTCGCAACGAGGACGTTGCGAATATAAGTGGGGGAGGTTGTAAAAACCCCAACATAGTCCCACACCGTGGAACAAGAAGTTCCCGGGTGGGATAAATAGTGACGAGATTACTACTTGACAACTCGGCTTAAGCATTTTGGGGGTGGTTAATCGGGTCCGTATGGGCCCAATCCCAAGAGGTTGTTAGGGCCAGTAATGCTCCGATAACGGACCGGGGACCTAAGCCCGGGACGTTACAAGGTCCACTGCATAGGAATAGAGATTCGGAGGTGTTAGATTTGTTAGGTTAAAGAGTCGACTTAACGAGATCGAGATAACCAAAGTCCTATGTCGTATGCTGTCACGATATAGGCACGCATCCTCTGACCAGAGACAGATGCGTTACCATATGTCTGAGTGTGCACATTTGGTAGACCAATAGGTTGATGACCTAATCAAGGTCTATACACCGGCACGTTGGTGTGCATTCGAGGGCATATGAGTAACACGATCTCTCAAAGGGATCATACAAGTTCATTACTGAACCAGAAAACATGATCTCACTCGTGAGATATTGGGAAGAATCAAATTCCGTGCATGGTCGTCTCGCTTTGGAAGCTTGACTCAATTTGTAGGTTTGATATATACTTTTAGAAAGTATACCTAGGTATGATATATGCTTTTGGAAAGTATATGATCGATACCGACTCCCAATGATCGAATGAGAAACTTACTGATAAAACCTTGAAGTAGACAATGTTAAATAGATCTTATACTTCGGGTTTATTCTGAGTCTTCCAGTATGCAGGATGTACAGGTGTTGGGAATACCTGAGGGTGATATGATCATAAATGATTGTATAACCATGATGCTTTCATTCCTAGGGAGTGCTTAAACGGTCTGGATTTTAGTGACTCCTCTCAGTAGAGAAGTAATCTGATCTTGATACAAATGTTTGGACATTGATCTGAATGTGATTCAGATGCAATGAGAAGATTAAATTTGCAGTCTTGATTTAATCAAGCATCTATGGGAGGCCCGCGATCTGGATTTGAGATGTGATCTCAATATCCAAGTCACTATACATGGAACAATACAATCGCCCTGTCCTTATCTCCAAGTATCTGCGGAGAAAGCACATTATCTTGAAAGAGTTCAGAATAATTTTATTGTTGATTTTGTATATCCGAGCTTTGAGAAAGTTGATAATTAAATGTGATTTAATTATCATGAGTAATATGAATTTCATTCCTATTATAAAGAGAGTTATCTAAGATAATTAAATGTGATTTAATTATCAAAGATGTGAATAATGTGAATGTGATTCATATTATTTGAGAACAAGAGAATAGAGATCCAAGATGATTAAATGTGATTTAATTATCAAGGATATGAATAATATGGATAATAATATCTATATTAGTCATATATATTATAAATGTGATTTATAATATATGAGAGAGAGCTATTTGTAATTTACATTTGTTAATTAAATGTTGATGTAAATTGGATTCACATTGGACATTAAATTGAAAATGTAATTTACATTTTATTTTGAGTTGTGAATGTGATTCACAAATTTTTCAATGACAAGATTGCAATATTCTCAAACTAATTATGAATTATTTTTGTAGAATATTTTACAAGAAGTATTGTTGTAAAATCATGGAGATTTCCAAGGAATCTTGAAATATCAACAAGATTGCATGAGATTGCATGGAGATCTCACCCTTCCATATTGGAAGGGTGGACGGCTACAATTTCTCTATAGAAATTGGTAGCGTCTACTCTAAATATGGAGAGTGAAATCTCCATCCAATAATCTCCATGTATGCTTGATTTAATTTAGGAGTGAATTATATTTTGATTTATCAAATATATTTAATCTAAATTAAATTAATTGTTGTTGTGTTTTTTCCAACAATATCTTGACCATTAAAGAAACACAAATCAATATGAACCATTGGATTTGTGTTGTCCATGGATTGAAATCTATGGACCCCAAAAATATTATAAAAGGAGAGGCACCCCTTGCTCTTCTAGGTTACAAGTTAGACAACAACTCTCTCTCTCTCTCTCTCATTCTCTCTACACGCCCTCTCTCTCTCTCATATGATCGTCCACTATGAATGCCCTAGAGAGAGTCTCCATCGTCGCAATGTCATCGTTATGCTGTCCGATCATTTGCTCGTGGATCTCCATCTCCTTCGGTGCGTCTCGCTCGTGAAGAAGACATTGTATCTCGTGGGACGAGATCAGGAGATCCGTTGCTTGGATCATCAACATGGATTGCGAGGAGCACATGTTTCATCAACATGCTCGCAAGCGTCTCCTCCGTCGGATCGGACTTGAGACACGAGGTCTCTTTGTTTAGAGACTCGATCGCAACCACGCTTCAAGAGGTAATCTTATTACTTGTTTGTGGTTTAGATGAAACGATCTGAGAAGTGTTCTTGGATCATGTGGTTTCGTCACATAAAAAATTTTAATTTTCGTTGCATCGAGCAACTAGCGCGACTAGTCACTCCCGATCGCATATGATGCAATCCTCACGCTTCCGTGATGCGCTTAAGGATCTCGCCATATACTTCATTAAGCTGATTATTGTTAATTCATGATTACTTTTTAATGTATGCCTTCATGATCCAGTTACCAACACTTGCTCAATTATACATGATCATGTGTGTAAAACTCCTTTTTTTAGTGTGTGTATACATGTTTCATGATGCTTTGCATCCTTTTACGCCTCCCTATAATTGCAAGGACACATTGGTTGTGTATGCACCGTTCTCTCTCCTCTTTATCATGAGTTGCCTCCCACACTCCTTCTCGGTTCTTCTGGTTATCCATCCTCCTCCCGACCTTGGGATGTATTTTCCTATCTCTTTGTATATGGATAGTGGTTGCATCCTTTTGTGATGAGGTGAACAAGAGGTTTGCATTTGGTCCATTGGATTAACCTCTTGAAGTAGTAACTGTGAGCTTCTCACTAAAGCAAGAGCTTGGTGCTTCAAAGCTTATCACATTAAGTATAACATGTGACTACAATAAAATTGATCTTCCACAAGGAATGATTTACATTTGTTGTCATATTTTTTTTGTAAACTGTACTTAGTAGCGATTTGTAATAGATGTATTTGGCAACGGATAATATAACAATTGTTGTGAGTTGACTTTTTCTTTGTCATTGTTAATTTAGCAGAGATTAATACAAAATTTCAAGGTAGAAGTCAACAAATAATCATCATTATAGGAATCCTTTAACAACGTTTTTTTAATTTTCTACGAATTAAAAGATCAAAATATAACTTTAATTTCAGAGAGAAATTAATAATTTCCACGCGAAGACAAGCAATATTAATTTTGGTGCAGTTTTTTTTCAAGAAATTATTAAATGACCAGATTGTACATTTTCACGATGTTGAGTCTTTCAAACACTATCTATTTTAGTTATTTTGACTACAGAGTTAATTTAAAATCTTATAAGACGGCATGCGGTGCCGTGTGTTTGAGGTCGCATTCTACAACCACACCAATAAGATTGGTCTCTAT
Organism: Ottelia alismoides; assembly: GCA_037367405.1. NCBI lineage: Eukaryota > Viridiplantae > Streptophyta > Magnoliopsida > Alismatales > Hydrocharitaceae > Ottelia > Ottelia alismoides. The sequence goes on along the minus strand of JAZKJV010011804.1, from coordinate 27,315 downwards.
ATAATGCATGTGTACTTGAAGACTATACTAAACCTATGAGAAGCAACAGATATTGTCTGGGCAAGAGAGGATCAATAGTCTGCTTGCCAAACGCTACCTTTGATATTTGATGTAGAACGTGATTCATTAATCAATTTTCTAGCCTTAGATGCCTCTCATGACCGTCCTGATTGATTGTCTTCCTGGCCTACGTGGTAGTAATGTCACAACCAATTTGTGTCGCTGTCTATCCTATCGCAAAAAATGAAGAGCCAACAATGTTATTGCAAAGAGACAGAGGAAGAGGTCGATCATTACAAGGTGTTGCCATTTCTCAACTCAAGCCCACAAAGTTACAATGCAGACATGTCAATCCATGTAAGCATCCTTACGCGGAAACATCAGGAACTGCTGGTACTACATCTTTATTTGAAACGTCCTCTTTCTTCTCTACTACCTCATCCACCTTCTCCTCAGCCTTCTCTACTGTCACATTCTCTCCCTCGACACTGGCTTTAGCTGCAGTTTCGTCGATCTCTGCGACGTGTGGTTCGGGCACCTCTTCTTTTGCTTCTGATGATCCATCAGAAGATTTTTCTTTGTCTTCCTCCTCAACCACCTTCGCCTGCTACAAACAATAAACAATGCAGCATTCATTTTTCTTTGCATCAATATCTTTTAACTATCACTATTGACATAACATAATTCGTTAACTACCTCTACGGGAGCGACCTCTGCAACAGGCTTGGGGTCTTCAACCAGGAGAGTCTCGGGCTCCTCACCAGCAAGGACCAAGGGCTTGGTTGCGCAACCTCCCATTGCGGATGGGTTTTATTATTCGAGAACGTGAATGGGAGGGATGGCAATGTGGAAGAAGGATGCAGGGGGTGCCTTATATATATAGGAGCTGCAATGGTAATAGAAGGTGTAGAAGTCTATCGGCTTTTAGGGGGAGAGGTCTAAACTTAGGAAGGAACTGACGGTGAAGGAGAGGTAACGAAGGGTAGATATCAAAGGACAGAGACCTTTTCCGAATGGGCAGTTAGTTCTGGCAGTTTGAAGGATCGTTGTTGATGGCTGTTTCCTTTGATCTTCGTTTATTTTTTGGAATGATGGAACAAATGGCGGATACGTTTTGCGATGACGAAATGCTTGATTGGGATCATAGTGTAGAACTAAATTGGATGGATGCCATATGTGCACCGAAGCAATTTAACGCGTCACATATTAATTGATACTGATAATGCTTGGTGGGTTGAGTAAATGGACACCGGGGTGTTAAGGTGCATGGATTGCATACGTCTTCGGTGTTTCATCGGTAATTAATCAGAACTAATCTAACTTAAATGGGTTGTTTTCCCCCTTAATAACCTTTATCAAGGCACCAAGTATCAAATTGGCGTTTTCGTTGCTATTTGTCATCTCCGAATTATTCAGATTGTCACCTAACTTATCCCAGATATACTGCAAAAAAATATTCCATAAGACGAATAACATGGTCTATTAGTATACTACCCAATGTTCACAATGATAACACAGAGGAAACTTCAAATGAGGTGGATTCTAATTGTTTTTGCAAAAATCCCTCCTCATTTTTTTACTTTTGATCATGTGGGCGTGCTTATCGGCATATTGGTTACGTATTTTTATTGAACTAGGAATCATTTCAGTTATTTAAGCACATTCTAAGAATGTTATAACCCAGAACCCTAATTTATCTCTTAATATTCAAAATTTATTTTTCTTCTATCGTAATATTCTCTCTCCTTCAGTTGCCAAATTCAAATCAATGGCGACATGGAGGCCGACGACGTGGATGGTGATGCATGGTGGCAACGATGGATCTGGCAATAATACATGGAGTGCGTCAGCCGATGGAGAGCTCCAACACTGACATGGGGTGCGCATGACAGGACATGAGCAACGCAGATAGAAATGCATGCACGATGGAGTGATGAACGTAGCACAATGAACTGGAAAGCAAGTGATTAACCACTAAATGCCTGTTTTTAATAATTATATGTTGTAGTATGCACGCTTAACTATTAATCAAAATCGAGACAGAAGATCTCAGTCAAGAGGACTCGATTTAATTTATCCTGCATAAGTCCAAGGTCGAACACAAAGACACGAGTTATTAACGTAATTAACCAAGTGTTAGAAAACAATGTTAAGCGATTAATGATGATACTAAGGTCAAATGATACAATGCAATGCAAGACATAGACAAAATAAGCATGCATTTTTATTTGATTTATATGCAAGTTAAATAATCAACATAATGAACAAGATGCAACTCAAGAAAAAGCATATACCTAAGTACATTGCTCCTAGATTACATACATGACTCAAGCAATATCTTTAATCAAGATTAAAGTTCAATGAATGAAGCATATCGAAGCTAGAATAAAGAAAATGCATTTTTATAAGAGGAATATTAATAAGCCATCGTTGATTAATTGATGAATCCATGATTCATCTACTCTATATGAAGTTTTTAGCAAAATCTCCTTAACAAATCCCTAATTAAAACCCCTAAAATTGACTAATTAACATTCACTAACAAATATTAATTATGGTTAAAATTAGTATATAAATAACCTTGATTTTTGCCTAACATCAGCATATTATTTTAGGTAAAAATATTAAGTATTTCAACTTGATTCTTCTTCTATTGTATTATTTAACTCATTAACTAACTTGGCTTAAAGAAATAAAACCCATAAAAATCAAAAGCAACCAAAAAGAGCTTACTTTGTATATTCTGTACATATTTTATCTTTGATTATTTTGTTTCACTTTTTTTCAAACTTATTAAAATCCACAGAAATTAGATTAATTATGTATAGGTTGTATATATACTAATACACTAACTAAAAGCAAAATACAAAAAATTAAAAATACAAAAATATAGGGATTAATTGGTAATTAATAACTATAGAAAATTATACTTTTCTACAGTTGTTGTTGTTTTACCTTTTCTCCCTTCGTCAAAGTTGTAGATCTCATTGAGACCAACAATTTTCATGTCGACCACTTTTTGACTTTACTTTTCCTTTCATTTTATTTCTTATTTTCTTTCTTTTTATTTCTACTCAAACATTTGGTCAACATACTCACACCACATAGCACTCGCTCATTCGCTCACCTAACGCTTCGTCAGCAATAACCTCTAACCTAGACAACATGTTTTGTCCGTTAGCACCTTTCATTCCTAGCCGTCAGATCAAATATGATCCAAAGACGCCTGGCCTATATTCCACTTCGGATGCTCCTTTTCTCCATCGTTACACATCACAGCTGGACCTCATCTCCCATTTACTCTGGCCATTCTCCCTCATTTCTCCACGTCAGGAACTCATCAATAAACATTTCTGTTGATCCTCTTCTCCATGTAACACCCAAACTTTCAAACCTAGACATGGAACACCATCAAAGCAGCCATGCAAAACCCCATCAACCTAACATGCACCCTCACCTATAAAAGGCCCTCTCCGACCGCCTTCACATCCATCCACCACCCACAAAGCAAAAACCATCTAGCCCGACCTTCCTCCTTGTGATAGTAGGCACAAAGGAACCCCGTTGGTGAGGACGAGGTGAATCACTTAGTGAGATCCTCTTCCATCTACTGTCGTGTTGTTGCCACATCTCGTAGCAGAGATCAGAACCCTTCTTCATCGAACTCTTCGAGCGAGAACTCCAGGAGATTCAACTCCTTGTTCAAGTGATCCTGCTGCCAACCACCTCCACTTTGATCCGACCCATCGCTCCACAACCCACAGAGGTACACGAAGAGAAGGCACCCTTTGATCTTCATCCAATGGTGCCCGTACGCAAGGATATTTGACCTCCAGATCACCTTACGTCAGATTGTCACCTCCCGTTCCCACATCCCCTTAGGACCGTTAGATCCAATTTGATCTAATGGCCCAGATCGCCTTTGAATCCTCCATCTACACCTCTACGCTTGGGGCCCCCGAGGCTCATCTAGAGCCTCTCTGATTTGCCACATGCACACTTGGCCTCTACCCCCACTCCACGCCTAATCCCCACATGCAGGAGGCACGTGGGCTTTAGAAGTTTTGCAGTGAAGTCCTCCCAACTTTCACGAATTGCAACCAGGTACTTTGCACGTGCCTTGCATGCACCCAAAGGGGATTTTAGCATCCAAGTCTGCCAGGTCTACAAAATTGTATATCAACCCCACACGCTTGGGAAGATTACATAGAACCCCCTCTAGGTTTGATATTTTGTAAATAAGTCCCTCCAAGGTTGTTTTTGAATAGATTTTTTAATTTGCAATTTAATCCATGGAACTTCACTTTTGCATAATTATCTCATTAATTTTGAATCTTGTTTTATTCTCTTTCATAATACATATTTTTCGAATAGATCAGAGCTTGATTAACTTGAAATATTGTTTGAAAATTCCTTTGATCTATGTAGGCTTAAATTTGACATGTTTGTGTACTTATCAAGAGAAAAATTGATGTCTTATTACAAGGATTAAATTATAGAGGAGGTTTCTTTATACTTGTTTCCTGATATTTAATATTTAATATGATTCTGGGAGGAATTAATTATTGTAGGGAACTTAGAGAATAATCTGACTTAATTATTCTTGATCATTCTATACTAAAAATTTTGAATGGAATTCAAGTCTTAGTCTGTATTAGTATTTGATAGATCAAATATTTCTCGGATCTGTGAATTATTTTGAAGATTAATTAAACATTTTATTGAGGATTACATATAGATAAAATCACATATCCTTTTCTAATTTCTATATCTCTATTTTTAATTCTTCTCATTATGTTTTATTTTCTGACATAGAGATTCTTTTTACAATGAGTTAATAACTAAACTTATTTAAAACCATGTAACTAAAAATACACTGTTATCTCAGTTCGACCAATATTCACTTACCAAGTTAAAATATTTCATACTATTAAAAATTTGTGGTTTTCGACGAATCGTTTTCCATCTCGTATACTACTATTATCTATTCTTTAAGAGGTGGGATTTCAGATCGTCAAATGACGTCGTTGTTGGGATCAACATATTGTTTTAGATTAATTTTTGTAATTTATTATTCGATTTTAATATCTGTGTCTATTTTCTTTCATTTTTCTTCTATTTTGCATTACATTTTCATTTATTCATTGCATTTCTCTTATTAGATATCAACCACATTTTCTCTATTTACCTATAACTTGGAGCATTTTGGTAAAGATCAAGGATCCATAAAGAGGATTTATCAATTTTTTGTTTTTTGTGAGAAAGAGTTATATTAGGTTTATTTTTATGTATTCGAAGATTCTCTTTGAACCACTATTTCTTATAATTGAACTGCACTAATTTTTATGGGGATATTTGGGTATATTTGACCCATGCTTTGTGATCAGGGCACAAGTGTGTTATGTCATAGAATTAGGCCATGCAGTCGTGGTAGAGTAACATTTAGTTGCTTGTGCTCGATTATAATTTTAGACACACATTACTTAAAAATACACACTATAGATCATTCAATTTAGCCAAAGCATAAATCAATTCTTCATTGCTAATTGAAGTTTCTGCTTAGGAGCATTTTTATTGGCTACGTTCATTTAGAAAAATTTCAATTCCATTATGAATCCCACATGAAGAGTGTTGGGAAGCACTATAAGTCTTCTATCTGCATACATCATAGTTTTCATCGTACAATGAGTTTTTCTTGATTCCTCCATCTGTTTTCTCACAAAAAAAGGTATTGTGAATGATCGACAGAAGATAATTTTGTGTTCAATACCCCACAGTGATAACCTAGTCTAAAGTTGGGACTGCTAACAAGATTGATTAAATTAACTGGAAAAAATCAACCCTTGTTTTTGGAGATCAATGGACATCATTAGATGTAGGTACTTTCCAGACTGAGCGAGGTATTCTACACATAATCATTAGAGTCCAAATCCATGGATGTTTGCTTGGAATATCATGCTGTAAGAAACCTTACTCAAGGGTGTAGATCAGAGAGCTGCATATCGGCACTAGCGCAGAGTAGGAACTCTCCACAAGTGTTGTCGAGCTTTCCAAAGTACTATTGAATCTATCTTGATAGTAACCATTCCCCCTCCAATATTTACTACTCGGAGACCAGGGTAGAATGGCACCGTCTCATCGAGACTTCGATTGAGGCAAACATCTCATGCACACTTGATTCTGACAAAAGATAGTTTTGGTATTACAAGTACTCATCCTAAGGTTAAACAATGATTTGTATGTAAAATCATATAGGAGGATTGACTTGTTGTTACCTCAAGTGAGGAATCTACGGATTTCTCCGAGTATACCTCGACCACCAATCATTATATGCCAACTGAGTGCTAAAGTTGAAAATTTTGTTTGAAAATAATCCTTAAAAAATGAAAAGATAAGCAATCAAACTCTCATGTGCCATCACGAGTGTCCAGTTGGTGAATTTAAATGTTTTGATTTGTGTTTTCTTTGTATGTGTACAAAGACTGCACATTTATACCCCTGTGTATTCTCTCTCTCTAGACAATATTACCATGCTCTACTCTTGTTCCTCTTGACATTAGATATGGAGTTCTCTGGAGAATCCCGTTCGGATCCTACGAACACTTCACAGAACCCCTTAGATCTCATGTCTCTTCAGGTTCGAGATGACCCTCTTCTCGAACCCACTCTTTCGTGGATGACCGTCTTCTCATGATCAAGACCAATAAGTCATTATTGGGGATTAGTCTATCCCAAACTAATCCATTCTTTTATTCTCCTTCTACCAAGCAAACCCTCATCTTTGGTAGAACCTCCTCTCCTTCTACACAAAGTTCTAATTTATATCTCTTCTTATCTGAAGGTGAAGAAGATAAAATTCCTCCTACGAAGAATCCAAATGAGGATGAGAATAACAATGACCTGATGATAGCTGTCCTTGTGTTAGATCAATCAATCAGTGATCCTAGCCTCCGGTCTTGGAGGGCCTACGATATCTGACAAGTCGGATCCACAATCGTTGTATCAACACCTCTCTTGGCTCTCGGATCCCAATCAACCAATCAAGACAACACTCAACCCACAATCTATGATAAATCAATGAAAATTGTGCATGATGAAATTTATTATATTCTACAAATAAATGTGTATAACAAGCAAGTGCAAGGGTCAAACTACTGAGAACAAATTTGCAGATAGGGTAATAATTATTTTCTATAAAAATAAACAACAACTACTTTGTACTTTCTGGCTTTTTGTTTTTTGTGGATTTATTATTATTATTATATTTTTATGGTATTTTATATTTTTATATTTGATTTTTATAGTTTTTATTTTATTTTTATAATTTTATAATTTTAATTCTTTTTTCTTTTTAAGGTATAATAAATATATATAATTATATGTATAATATAAATTCTATATATGATATATATAATAAATATATAAAATTCAAGAAATAAATAATAGTACAATCTTTTTTATTTTCAAGGTTTACAAAAATATTTTAAAAGGTATTTTTCATTAATAATAAAAATAGCAAAAATTATATAAGTAATATACACTACATATAACATATATAGGTATAGATATATATAATAAAAAATTACAAAATAAAATGCTATTGTGTTTTTAATATTTTCTCCATTTTTGTGATTTTTTATGTAATTTTTGATATATTTTAGGTATTTTTAATTGATTTGAAATGTTAAAATAGTGACTATTAATAAGTCAGATGGTTTTAAGATTTTAAAAATAGATAAATACTTCAAAAATTCCCAAAATTAATTTTTATATACTGTACAATATAGCTAAACTTATACAATGTTAAACTAAATTTTGGATTTTGAAGAATTTTTCAAATTTTTACAGGTTTAGGAGGAGTTTTCAATTTTAAGGTTTTTCTTTTATATTTTTTTATTTTTGGTCTAGAGTTATAATATATAATAATAAATAATATATAAGTTTTCATGGAATTTTATAAAGTGATTTAAAACTTTTTGTATTTTTTATATCTAAATAGGGATTAAATAGCTTCTAAATAATTTTGAATAAATAGAAAATGCAAGTCAACTGCTAAAATAAAAATATGGCACGAGCAAGAATGATACTAAGTATTTACATTAGTTTATCCATGCTTTTACCGGCACATGAGAAATTTAATAAAAATAAAAGGCTTTTGATCCTGTTAGGGGCATTGTTTTAATAAAAAATAATGTCAAGGGTTGTGTGTAAAATACCCAAAGTTGTACAGTATTTTACAATTTTAAATACTAAATACAAATTATGAAACCCAAGAGGGGATCCCTGCAAATTTACCACTTCACGTCAAAGGTGATATTGACTCGTTAATTGAACACCTCACTATTTTACTTTTTTTCTAATTCCAAGTCTTTAACACTCTAGCTCAGCACCCCAAAGATGATATTGACTCGTTGTTAATTTATCCAACCGTCAACAAGAATAGCACTCACTCTACTGATGAATCTACGTTTCATCATCTTTATTCTATCATTTTGGCCTTAAAAATCATAGTAAATGCGTATAAATAGCTTTAATTCATGCATTTTATCATCCATGCATTATTGTGTAAATATTGTATAAAATGCAGTTTTTAAAGCCAAAATTATAGAATAAAGAAAAGAAAAAAAGAATAAAAAGACCTAGGCATCTCGATGAGTAGGTCGACAAGGAATAAAGTAGGGAGAGATAAGGGCCAAAATACAATAAAAATACCTTTTATTTAATTCATTCTTTATTCATTTCGGTACCTATTTTTAGTTCCACATTTTATACTTCAAATAAAGAAACTTTGTACATCAAAATTGTAGATAACTAAATAAAGAAAAATACAAAATTGATTTCATACAAAAATAATGTACATATAAAAAGTTATGATCTGAATACGATTCTAGAATCCCAACTTCCCAGACCTGTATCTCTCAAATAAAAACTCGAAATGTATCAAACTCACCTTTAATTGTATATAATTTTCAATAAGCTACTTAATGAAGGTGTTTCATATTTTGCAGAGCTACAGTTTGAAAGTTGAGTTTTGGACCCTCCTTGTATACTTGTATAGATTAAAATATTACTTTTATTTATTATTCATTATTTTTATACTTTTATATTTTTATAATTTTGTAAATATTATTTATAATATATGTGTACATTAAAATCAGAATAAAATACTAAATAAAATACAAAAATAAAATACTTGTATAAAATACCTAGGTATAATACCTATAACTATACCTCTATGAACTATATTTCTATTTATTTAATTATACAAATTACATCAGAAAAATAAAATAAAAATATATTTAAGTATATAAAAATAATTTATAAATATATAAAAAATAATAAGATTAATTATACAAAATAAAAATAAAACAATGAAATATATAGATGAATATACTTGTATATAACATATAAAACGAAACTTGTAATTTTAAACCTCAAAAAGTAAATAAAAATCAGAATAAAATAATTCATAAAATAGTGAACATTTTTTTATTAAATAACTTATTAATAAAATCAAATACTATTTTTAAATGAATTTTGAATTATTTTCAGGAGATTTTTCCTGGTTGGTCCACGTGGATCAACCAGGTGGGTCTGAAAGTTGACCTCTGGTTAACTGTATGACCCCCTCCTATTCATGTCAGAGAGCATTTTTTCCTCGATTTCGCGATTTTTTCTAGGCTGTGTCTTACATCTTTTCATGTCGCACCCTTCTCAACTTTTTCTCCTTGGTTATCCACCTTACACGCCCAAGGATTGTATCGACTTTTGCGCCCCTGAATCGTGAGATTCACCTCGCTCTTTGAGCCGCGACCATCACCCATTCAAAAACACCCCTTTCCTTCCTTTGCACTTTAAACCTTTCTTGACCATATTTTCCTCTCTCTTGGGCGAGCTCTGGACTGGAGCTTGTGACAGGAGGTCCTCCAGCTCTCCAGAGACGAGGTTAGGCTCCCGTGAAGGCATCTCCACCCCATCTCCGGCGCACCGCCGCGAGGTTATATTTCACCGTTTCTGGCTCGAGGTTTGCATTTTATCTTGTTTTCTTTGCATCTGTAGGTTACTCATAGTCTTAGGATCAACCCCCTTGTTTTCTCCTCGTATTTCACTCGTCGGATCATCGTCTCCTCCACCTCATCAGAGCTTGCTCCGGTGAGCCCCCACTTTCACTAATTTCCGCCGCATCCCCCAGTCAGGAGGGTCGAGGCACTTTGCCCTCGACCTCCTTAACCCTTCTTGCAGGTCAACGAGCCCCCAGTGCACCTGGAGTTCATTTTGAGAGGTCGCCGTGGTTCCTGGAGCCCACAAGCTCCGCCGGCCTCGCGCGCCATCTCCGGATCTCGTCGAGGATTTTTGGAGCTTCCAGCGTATCGAGGACACTTGCAGGAGAAGATATGGCCATTTTGGAGCTCCATCGTCGGAGGAGGGCGCCATCGTCGGAGTAAGCTTGCAGCGGCGAGCTTTCCTCCCTGTTCTTCCATCACCGCTTCCTGCCGTCAGATCAAGGCCTGTTCGTCCTGAGCTTCAGCAGCCATTGGATCTCACGACGTCCCAACCGTCCAATCATCCATCGAGATCTAATCTTGGTCGTCTGAAGCGAAGGGGTATCGCGGCGCGATAGCTTGACATGTGGCAAGTGGGTTGCTATTAGTCGTTGGATCGCGCCCTTATCTTGGGTATTTTGCAACTATTACCCCAGCTATTTTTTTATTTAATAAAGAGTATTTAAAATTTCATATGCATGTTTATAATTTTGTAACTTTTGAAACTGAACCCCTGTAGTTCCATTTATTGCACTTCTGCCCCTGGTCACATCACCTCACGTGACCTGTGCACGCGAGGTGGCGATTTTATGGCCAGACCCTCGGATGTTTATTTATTTGTCTTTGGTCCACTAACTTTTGTATTCAGTAGTAATAGTTTTGTTACTTTCGCATAATAGTCCCTAGATTTTCATTATTGGCATATTCGTCCCTGGAAGGCACGTGGCAGTCACGTGCAGGCTTGGTCATTTTGCAGGATAGGCTTTGGGTTTTTGGCTAATTTTAGTTAGGCCAGAGATCTTTTTATTGCCTTATAATTTGCTGGAAAAATTGCAAGTTGCCCCCTGTCCTCTTTCATATTTACATAAAAGCCCCTGCTAGTAGTGTAGTTTCTCTTTGATGTCTCTATTTATTTCATGCATCTATACAATTAGAAAAATCACTAAAAATAGGCACACACTCCTGTTGCATTGTTCTTCCACGCTATATTTTTATTTGGCATTTTTTTTGCATTTTATTATTTATAAAAATTGAAAACATGCATTTTCAACACTGTTTGCATTAGAAAAGACATAAAAATTAGAAAACATTTTCGAAAAATTAAAAAAAAAATTATGTTTTGTGTGTTTCTGTATCTTTTAACTTCAATACAAAAATCACTAAAAATACAAAAGAAAATTCTAAAAATTATAAAACCCCAAAAACCTTTATAAAAATATTAAAAATTCCTAAAAAATCCTAAAAATATAATTTCTATTTCCTAATTTTCTCTATTTTATTATCTTTAAAATAAAATTAATTTAATGAATTTTTGATTTTGTTTGATATTTTTCATCCTCATTAGAATTTCGGTGAGCAACTTTGTTCACTGTTTTCTAGTATTTGTGACTTTAAAAATACCAAAAAAATTAGGAAAAATTTAGAAAAATCGTAAAAACAATAGAAAAATATAAAAAAAATCACGAAATCACTTTATTTTCTGTATTTTGATTATTTCCCCTATTTTTATCTCTCTCTTATCTCTAGTGTATATATATTCCTTATATATATATTATATGTTTATTAAAAGAAAAAATACAAAAATATAAAACATAAAAAGAATATATAAAATCAGTAAATTAAAAATCATATAAACATATAAAATCAAAAATTAAATAAAAAAATTAAAAAAATTTAAAACCCACAAAAAATAGCATATTTATAGACAAATTGATCACATTCACTTTTTGAGCTTAATTGCCCCGATCTATCCTGCTTGTTCCCTATGTTCGACACTCTACACATACTTGCACTATACACACTATTGTTGTAGAGTTATAATAAATTTTAACTCCGCACCGCTTTTCATTGTTTGATCTCTGTTGTGGGTTAATTGTTGTTTGAATTTTGGATTTCGCGTGAGGTCAACTCAGCGACTGTTGATTCGCCTTGGGAATCGACACGACCTCCCAATTTTCGTGTTCAACATGTGCATAATTCAATGCCCCCTCATTTATTTGAGGAACAATAATGGGGTCACTATGCATACAACATATCTCTTTTGAGAAAAAAGAGGATCCATGTGCACTTGTATGTCAGAGCTATGACTTCACATTGGTTTCTCCATTGTGCAATCCATGACGATGAAATGCTTCACCTTAACCGGAGACTATGGATGTCATTTTATGATCCTACATGTCCCATTCAAATTGTAATTAGTCACTTTGAATCAAATTCTCATGAATAATCCATCCAAAAAATTTCGGTCCTATTAATAATAGAATGTTTATTTTAATTAGATTAGATTTAACATATTAAATTAATTATCAATCCAATGCAACCAAAAAATAATTTATTTTGCTTGATATTACTTTATAGTACGCACTATCCTATAATATAGTTTAATTATTCCAATTAGTGGTTTAAAGTAAGTAGAGACTTCTCATGCTACCCTTCCTTGAAACAGATTTAGCTAGATCATATAGATAATGTTAATAGGGAGTGCTTCTACTACAACTACAATGTGGGGGTGGCAATTAACTAACCCATTAGCATATCCATCTAGGCCTAGACACCATCACTATTCCTATTCAAAACAACACAACCGTCATGAATTATAATAAGAGGTTTTATCGACATTTCAACCATGTATGATACTATATAATAGTCACATAGACATTTAGGAATATGAAAATATTTTTAGTTTCCTAAACTTATAGTCATATCAAGCAAACAAATTGATTTTGTATGTAAAAGTTGAACTACAACTATTGTAGTTTCAAACTAGTGTTTGTCATGAAGCAATCATTCGATGAAAGTTGACAGTTATCAAATATTTCTCTAAATATGTGATTTATCATTTAATAAAGGAAAATTCTCAATTTATATTATTAATATTTAATGATAAATAAATAAATTAAAGTGATCAAGATGATCTAATCATCTTCCGATCCATCTTAATTAAATATCACATATCTAGGACATATGGAGCATCAATCACGTGAAATAAATTCTAGTAGTTTGATGGTTTAATTCTTGACAATATTGTTGTGTTTCTAATATGTTTCATGATAGGAAAAATAACGCAAAATCTGTTTAATTACATATATGAGTTTTCATCCAAAAATAACAACATTGCCAGAACTTTGTTTTATTTAAAATGATGCCCGTTCATTGTCAACGTTACGGAATATTTTGAGGACATTTTCAAACATTATAAACACATTTTATATATCAAAAATTCATTCAAATAGGAAAAAATAGTAGCTTCTTCATATAGATAAAAAATCGATCTCAAAATTACATCTATGTGAAAACAAGTTCCTTTTGATCCGATATCCAAAATCTTGTTCCTTAAGGGTTTGGATCATATCCATGATTTCTAACAAGTCTCTGATACTACTTGAAGGTAAGGGTGTTGTTGAATTCATGAATTTTTACGATATTTAATTTTATTTGAAAAATATATGTGATGAATGAATAATGTCATTGTGACCGTAAATTACCGTTTTAAACAAAAATTATTCTGAGAAAAAAGAAATAAATATAAAGGTATTTTTACACCCATAACCCTAAGTAATTTCGCAATTACAATCATAACCTTGCATAATAGCAAATTACATGAGAAACCCTTGATAGTCACTCTGTCTCACACTCATAACCCTTTGTTAATTTTCCTTTCAAACCAACCATATAATTGGGTTAATATAACCTTAGTCTATACAATGAATTCTAAAAAAATTTAAAAAAAACTGAAAAACCTTCAACCTCCTCCATCTTGTCAGCAACATAGCCGAACTCTCCCCTTCTTCCTCCTCCGCCCCTCCGCCCGCAACCACTGATGAATCTATGATTGTAATTCTTTATTATTTTATTTTTGCTTTATATTTTAGCAAATATATATAAAAATACATGTAAATACAATAAATTATCACTGCGCATGTCATTGTTAATATAGCATAATTAACACATATTTAAAAAAAGGAATAAAGAGAAAAGAAAAAGTAAAGAAGGATGTAATTATGAAAAAAGTACATGTTGGCCCAAACCCTGAGAGAAGGTCAATCATTGATCAGATCGACAAGGAATAAAGTAGGGGGAGATAGGGTCCTTGTATATTCTTTACTGTGCATTCCATGTACATATTGCTTCTCCTATTTTATTCATCAATAAAAAGACCTCAAATAAAATTATTTCCTTGTTAGAAGTTGTACATAAAGATGTTTCCTAAATAATAAAACACTTGTAAAAAAAATTATTGTACATAATACAAAAAATATCACTAGTAAAAATCCACACAACAAGAACTTAAAAGATCAATTCTGGCTCTATCTGAATTCAAATTATTCCAAAATCACCTTTATTAGATTCTAAATTAAATTATCTTTCAAATGAGGGTGGTTCCATAAATTTTGGAGTTATATGGTAAAAATTGACTTTTTGGGTGCATTGTATATTCTTAGGATATCTATACTTGTAAATATTCGTATTTAATTATTTTAATTTATAATTTATGCATATTTTATTTTAAAAACTTTCAAATATTCCTAAAAATAAAATAAAAACAAATAAAAATTAGAAAATACAAAATAAAATAAAAATATAATCAAAAGTCCATTGTACAAAAGCCACCCGTGTGTAGAGTGTATAGAACACCTATTTACTCCATATTTTTATTTAACTTATAAAAATAAAATAATTTTATATTCCTCAAATTATTTTTGAATAAATAAAATATAAAATAAAGCATTTATGTATAAAAATAATAAAATAAAAATAAAAGAATCAAATACATAGGTATACTATACTTGTACATAATACCCCGTACTGTATATATTGTATATATGATGCCATTAAAAATTAAAAATCATAGAAAGTTAGTTTGAAAATAATAATTTTTTTTAGTTCATTCATTTTTTTATAAAAATCATTACTATTTTATTTCTATTTTAATTCAAAATTTTCCTTATTTTGTCGCTTAATGTATTTTGTCTCCATTCGATGCCATTTCGTATTGGTCCAATGGGGATTATTGACTCCAGTCAACATGTCCACCCTTCTTTCTTTCCGCAGGTTAGGTTCAACATTGTATTCACCCAATTTTCATGACCCAACCCAACTGACTGCTCCCTCGCTCCTCGCCGGAATTGAGCATCGAGGATACCTAATCTTCGCCCGAATGTCACCCTCGTGATCCATGCCTCAGTTCACACACTCTCGATTGATTTGTCTCGAACCTGGAATGCCTATAGAAGCCCATGCACCTCTTCCATCTCTACTATCTTTGGTTTCTCCACCACCTTCGTTGTGCCCATCCCCTTTCCCAGAGTGACAACAGAGCAAGAGAGGCTACATGGAAGGTTTGGAAGCGAGCGAGCCCTAGGCCCGACGACATTTATGTCGTGGCTCTGTCGTAAGGAGATTAACCTCTGACCATGCCGCCCATTGATACTCTAACGTTAGAGATTCTTCGTCTCCACCTAGGTGGCATCACACACCCATAGGTACCAGTTACAACTTATGATTGCTCGTTTACACTTGATTCTTCCATTTTGAGTAGAGCATCAATCTTCATCTCGTTCACATGATAAACTATCCACTCCGACCGGACCTTCAACTCACTCACCTCGCACTTCACTTCTCCATTTCTCTACACATCCTAACCATTGACCCACCACCGGTTTGGATCAATTCTCAGGCCAACTCCTCCACTTGACGCAGGACATGACCCATCCACACCCTCTTTCGCTCGTTTCGTACTTTAACCCTTTGCTGGAGTTCTCTCCCTGAGCCAACCATTTTCATGCAGGAACCGAACCGAAGTCCATCCTCCTTGGAGGATAACTCGCACTTGCACTTTAGTCCAGGAAGCTCCAGGAACTCTACGCACCTTCAGGGCTCATATTGAGGTCCTGGACCCTATCGAGCATTCTAGTAGCTGCGGACAGTCAACAGCTTCATGCTCCTCAAATAAGAAGCCTTGGAGTATGACGAGATCTCATGTAATCTATGTTCAAAACTCGCTGGAGGTAGGTTCTTCAATGTTCTTCCCGACATTCTCTGCACCGTTGGATCAGAGGGTCTTTTAGATCTAATATCATGCACCCATTTTAGAGACCCCCTGATCATCCGATAATCATAGGAGTGATTTCCAACCACACATCACCGAAGCGGTACTCCAGATCTTGACCGCTCATAATAAGTCGAGTCTCCTCAACCATCTGTTCGCGTAGAGCCCGAACCGTCAGATCACATCAACACCACGTGTTGACGCCCCTCGAGAGGGTATATTTTTTCTTACCCATGCCTTTTACTTTAGTTCTCTTTAGCATAATAACTATATTAAACAATTAAAAAATTGCATTTAGTTCCATGTAGTTTGATTATTTGCACTTTAGTCCCTCTAAATTATAGTGACGTGTAGCTTCACATGTTTTCTAGTGTATTTGGATATTCTTCCCTGTGCTTTGAAATTATTATGGAATGAATTAAATGTTGAGTTATTGCACCTATACTTTTGTGTGTCTGGATTCACGTAATGCGCGTGTGCTTGCTGGATTAATTGCGTAGAGGAACTCCAAACTTTTATTACTAGTTATTTACTAGGCCCTAGAACTTAAATTAATTGCAGTTTGGTCTCTATGCACTATTTTTAATTGTAGTTTTTATAATTGCAATAAATATCCAATTAACTCTAAAAATTGGCTGAAAATAATATGTGATTCCTAATAGCATGTTTTGCTTATGATGATTTTTACTAGTTCATTTTCATTGATTTTCTATTATCAAAAATTCAAAAAACACCAAAGAAAGTTCCTTTTTATTTTGAAAAATCCATAAAAATTCAAAAAGTAATTTAAAAATTCTAAAAAATTATTGTAGCTATATCATCTTTTAGCTTCTATATAAATTTTGTTGAAAAATACCTTTGAAAAACCTAAAAATTTGCAAAAGACTTGAAAACATCTAAAAATCATATAAAATTAACAAAAAAAATAAAAAGTTGTGATTTCACTTCCCATTTTTAGATATTTCTTTCTACTTTAACTTAAAAATATTCCAAGAATTTTGAGCCTTTTACTTTTTTAAATTGCAAAATGTCACCGGTTGTGCATTGTTTGCTCATTTTGCCACTATTTGATTTTTAGAAAATTACAAAAACATCTTAAAAATACATAAAAAATTCCAAAAACACAAAAAAATATATAAAACCCAAAAATATGTTTACTTTAATTTTCTAAGCGTTTTTTGACTCATTCGAAAAATACGAAAAGATTGCTTGTGTATGATTTTATATTTTTGTGCATACTTATCTTATATTGAAAAACTAAAAATTTGAAAATTAAAAATCACTAAAAGGAGCAATAAAAATCCTTTAATTTTTGAAATCTACTACTTAGCGTATAATTATGCTCCTTGAGTTCGACCCTGGTTGCTATACCGGGTTAATAAAAGTAGCAAAACCTCTCGATTTCTCTGTTTGATTCATTAGTGGTTTATTCTCTCATTAATCGACTTGGTTGATTTGGGACAATGACACTTGATTAATTTAATCCACCTGAATCAACTGAATTCTCAATCTTCAGAATGGCATCGTTGTTGGGGAGCACAACTAAGTAGTAAGGATTTATTTTTGTTCATTACTTACTTCACTCTTCGATAATTATTTTTGATAATCTTCTATTTTGATTTTTGTGCGAGGGTCCGCTTGAAGGACGACACGGTTTGCTTTGCAGGGACCCACACCTGAGGAGGAACATGAGGAGTAGAGGCAGTTTTATTAGATAGAATTAATTTAGCTCTATTTCTATAAAAATTATTGTAATAACTCAAATTCTTGGACTCTTCTAGACTTGAACATTATTCTGGGTTTGTTTCACCAAGTGCCGGTGCACCGGGGGGATCTCACCTGATTTTTTTCGTGTTTTCTCGCATTTTATTTTTATTTGTTTTCCTAAGTTTTAGCCCCTAGACTTAGGTTTTATTCTGGTTGAGCTCCGTAGAAACTAAGGTCCAAACACCCTAATAGAATATCTTTCTCTACAGACCACAATTGGACTTAGTTAAAATAAAAGGCTAATTTAATTAGAAACCACATGCCGTGAGAGGTGACAAGCGATCCCGCACCCTTAGTTAATTCGAGCAAATTAATGTCCAAATTAATTAGATGTCGTTCGTTGCAGTCGGCTACGAGAGGGCTAATCAAAAACCACTTTAATTAGATTCGAGTTAATTTCAAGCGGCAAATTTTTTTACTTGGTGAAGTCCAAGGTCGAACTCAGGGAGGCAACTGTCTCCTTAGGTCAAATTTTAGCAATTATTCAAGCGTTGATTTTCAAGGAGTATTTTTTTTGGTCTTTTTTTAATTTCTATGCAGACATATGCAGACAATGCAGGCCAATTTAATGTGCAATTTAATTAATGTATCAAATTAAGTCCAAAAATAATGAAAATTGGCCAGATAGTTATTTATGATGAAAATGACCTACACTAATTTTTTTGGAATTTTTCGACTCAAAATGAATTTACTGTGAATTAAATAAACAGACAGAGTGATTTTCAGAATTTAATTTTTAATAAATACCGAATCACAATTTTTCCAAGCACTAAAATTATCCTAGGTAGCTCTAATAATCAGGGACCTAGGAAAATTGACAGAACTTAATTCCACCGTGAAATGAATTTATTAAAATTAATTTAAGAAAATCACTAAACAATTTATTTAGGCCTCGATATGCGTACAAATGCTATGAAATTTTTATGGTGTGTTAAAAATGGTGTCCTTAAGCTACTGTGAATTTTTGATAATTTTTGAAGCACAGATAATTAATTAAAAATCAAAAGGCATCACTGGGCAAAATATGTCAACAATGCACCAATTAATTCATTGATAATTCAAATAAGCCTACAAAAATCAGACACGTGTACTAATAGAGGAGGACAAAATTTCCAACAACATGCAATTTTTAGAATTTCAAAATGATGAAAAATGCACTCTAGGGACACGTGCAAACACAGGGGTGTAAATGCAATACTGGAAATTAAAATTTCGATAAACAAATATGCTGACAGGGACTAAAATGCAATTACCGATAATATGGTGGACTCTTATGCAATTTCTCCAAGGGACACATGCTCCTCACGTGGGGTCTGCTTCACAGGGACCTCTTTGTAATTTCAGAAAGCTTCAGGGGCGTCTGTGCAATTAACCCAGGCCGCACGTGCACCTCACGTGGGCGACCTAGGTTCGGAGGGCGTCGGAGGCTCGGAGCGAGGCTCGGTGCAGCCTCGGGTCGCCCGAGCCTAGGCTTGGAGGCCGAGGCTCGGACTCGTCTACGTGGCGGCCTGAAGGCCCTCGGATCAAGATGGATCCAAGGGATGTCGATGAAGACGCCTGGCGACTGGAGAGCTGTCAGATCTGAGGCGCGATTAATAGTCGAGGACGGGCGTCGTCGGGGAACTCGTGGCGGGGCGAGGGCCGTTCGATCGGTTGATCAAACGGCTGCTGCTGCTTCGTCTCGAACGGCCCTCCGCCACCTGCGGAGGGGAAGGCTGAGCTCCGGTGAGGCTGGCCTTGCTCCGCCTCGGTCGCTGGGCGTCGATGAAGGGCGTCGTCGGCTCCCGAGTACCTCGGAAGATGCGGGGGCGTACGGCGAAGCTTCCGGTGGCCTCAGGAGCTGTGACGGGGTGCTGAAGCTCGACGTCGATGAAGCTCGAAGGGAGCTCCGGTGAAGCTCCGGCCAATGAAGGAGTGAGGACCTGCAATGAGTTAGGTGTATAGCCGAGGCGTGCAAGTGCTCGTGGAGAAGTGTGGCGTGATCGGCGAGGCCTAAAGTGGAGTGTGGTGGTCCGGCGAGTGAGCTCTAGCCGAATGGCGGAGCTGTTGGTCGGAGGAATGTGAAACGCGTCGTCGGAGTGTGCGGAAGGTACCACGAGGACCGGAGCTCCTTCGCGGAGCTCGGAGGAATGAAAATGGAATGGGAAGCCAACTATAGCCGGAGAATAAATTGCGAGAAATCAAAGAAAAATTATGGAGAAGATCAGAAGGAGGCGGACGGGGTTACCTGGGGAATGGAGCTCGGGTTTGAGCTCCAGGTCTTCGCTCTAGGGATCGGTACGGTCCCGAGCTCGTGCAGCTTCGCGGTGAAGGCTGCGACACGGCGGTGGCGGCCGTGGATCTCGCCGGGGTTGATTCCTTGTCGTCGCTCGAAGACTCACTCAATCGCTGTCACCAAAGGGGTTGTATGAGCTCGAGGCACCTCCCTGGAGTGGCGGATGGGGGTGAACGGCGCCGGAGGTGGCGTATTTATAATGAGAAGGAGGTGGTCTGGCTGGTGGAGTGGCGAGGTTGGTGGTAGTCGTGGGGCGAGTATGGTGGAGGTGGTGGAGCTTGAGGGAGCCGGCGAGGGAGAGGGATGAGTGGTTGACGTCGTGGGGGGGGGGGGTCATCGGCCGGAGGAGATGGCTGACGTGTGTCCAAAAAAGGAAAGGGGGTGCCCCTCCCGCAAGGCAAGGGACGTGGGGGAGAGGGGCGCCTGGAGGTAGGAGACGAGGTCTCCACCGTTGGATCTTGTGATCCAACGGTGGAGATCAGAGCGTGGTGAGCGGGTAGGATTAGATCTGGGGCGCCAAGATGATGGGTTACGAGGGAGCCACGTGGCGCGTTGTGGCGAAGCGTGAGCGGGCGGTTTAGATGAGAGGGTGGAGTTGATCAGAAGGTTGAGATTTGCTGGCAGAGGGGCGGCTGTGATGGAAAGATCGGAGATCTGATCAGGAGGCGCAGATGCTTCCACGTGGAAGGCTGAAGGCGCGGCGCTAAGGGACGGTGGAGATGAAGTGTGGGGCGGATCTGATGGCTGGGAGATGGTCAGGTACGTGGAAAGGCCTGGGCCGTTGGATCTGAAACGAGATCCAACGGCGGAAGGCGCGGGCGGATGAGGCGATGGGCAGCGGGCCGCGTGGCGCAACTAAAGGGCGCCACGTGGCCTGCTGTGAATGGCTGGATTTAGAAACACGTGTAGAGAGAAGAGGAAGCCGAATTTGGAAAAACTCAAAACATGAAAGTTGTAGATCTTGATGAGATCTACAAGTTTCATGTTGACCAAAGACGGAGATGAGGTCAAATATGATACATAAATATACATATGTAGTATACAAAATGGCCCAAAAACTCAAGTTTCTCATACAAGCTCCAATTTCAATGAAATTAGTCTCATTTTGAAGGTCTTTTAATGTGTAGTATTCTAAGAGTGAGTAGACCTAATTCGGGGTTTGTATGAGGGCTTTATGTGTGTTTTAATGTACAAGGGTTCTCAAGCTATTCTGGCTATTTTACAAGGGTGATTTTTGGCATTCTTCCCTATATTATTAAGGAATATAAATATTATAGAGAAGAGGTTATTTTGGTGACGAGGTATTTTACAAGGGACTTTTAGCTTCTTATTTAAATGCAAATGAGCTGCAAAGATGCATGACTTATGAATGTGTGCATGAATGCTATTTATGCAAATTAAAAGGAAATATGCCTCTATTTACTCGGGAACAAGGATCTATTTTTGACTTTTGGAGTGATGAATCACAGATTCATCAACCCCCTATACTTAAACCTTGCTCTTCCCCGAGCAACTAAATGAAATGCAAGAGTGAAATGAGATTGGGTTCCATACCAAGGTCATGAACAAAAGTTAAAAATAGAGCTTGACTTGACCTTTGGATTAATCATGTGTCGGAACCTTATTGGGATCTGAGTTTAAGACTTAACAGACTTCAAGTTCCACAAGTCTTCTATTCAAGACTCCTCAACTCACCTAATCAGAACAAGTCTACATACACAAACTCTAATGACCATGAATCTTTTCATGCAGTGTAAGTGATAAATGACTCCCCACCTCAGAAGTAACAAAGAAACAACCTCCCCCATCCTGGTAACTCTAATGCCTCGGTCTAGCAACTCTTTCCTCGAGAAGCGGGGTATTCCCTTCTAAGTTCAAGTTCAACCGGCTCAAGAAGAGGAGGAAGAAGTATAGACTTTTGGAAGCTCAGCCAGTGTAGCTAATTCTCCCGCTGCAAGTAACATGGTGACCATAAGCTTTTGCTTTTCTTGACTACGTATACTCCGGTGGGGTTATTAAATTTTCAATCCGACCCACCACTTTTTTTGGAGTTCTTTTTGGCATTTTTTTTAACATGCCTTTGTACAACATATATACATGGTGCAGCATAGATACAAGAAATTTCCTCTTGAGCCAGTAGACTATCCCTCTTTTGAAGCTTTATTGCAACCCACTGCTTCTGTCTTTAGCCTTCATCACCACTAGTCCAAGTTGAGACGCACTTCCTTCACTAGAAGAAGAAGAGAGGTTCCGCCTAGAAGTACTACCCTCATATGCTACCCCAGGCTAAAGGAAACTGCCTCCTCATCACCTCATCTGTAGAGAGCCATGTGTAAAGTGCTGGTGCACGTCAAGCCATTGTCTCTAGGAGTCATGGTGTGTTGTTAAGTGCTCTACTCAGGCTTGTCAAGATGACATATGAACATAGACTTGCAGACTTAAAGAATTACGTCACCTGACCTGAAAAATCTTAACTCCAGTTCCTATAAGGTTCCTCTGAAATTAAGTGGATTAAGGTCAAATCATTTCCATCCTCAATATCTACTCACGACTTGGTCCAGAACCCACTAGCTTTTCACTTTGCATAAGTAAAGTATGCAGATGAGATGAGATCTCGTGCTATGAAGATGCAAGACTCTTTTTATTTTTTTATGCAGAGATGATATGCACGAGTAAATAAGAAGCCTATTTATTATTATTGTTATTATATATGTATATATTATATATATATATTTTCGAATTTTACCCACCCGTAATTGTAAAATATATACAAAAATACGCGAAAGTACGAGCTATGGGTAAAGTATATATGTAATATATACACGCCCCCCTATACTTAGCGTGTGCTATGTCCTCAGAGCACGAAGAGCGAGGAAAAAGACATAGCTCGTGCTAAGCGTGGGAGAGCCAAAAAGTATAGAAGTCGTCTCGCCCCCCCTATACTTAGGCTCTGGCAGCCTAAGTGTAGAAGAAGATCAGAAAGGGGGCGGACGAGGAAAAGATGGGAAATGGATGAGTATATACAAGGCGGGTATCGGTCCCCCCTATACTTAGGCTCAGGTCAGCCTAAGTATCGGAAGGAAATGAGTGTGAGGACCAATGTGATCTGGAGAATGTACAGTGAATCGACTCGTGTGACCCCTCCCCCCTATACTTAGGATCTGGTCATCCTAAGTATAGTCCAAGATAATGACTCGATGATGTGGGGATGGGATGGGTTACTAGAATCGTGGTGGTAAAGGATAGGATATACAGGAGAATGATATATACAGATGAGTCGGTCTGAATCTTTAGAAGATGCTGCTGATGGCTGGAGTTCAGTGCTGCAAGGTTTCATATGCGTCTTGAGGTGTATCTGCTGTATCTGTCTCGCGCATGAATACAATCTCCTCTACATGGACTAACTGTTCATTGGTTTCAACGACGTGCTTCAACAGCTTCCCATTTACTAGGAATGTCGGTGCGTCATCTGCGAGATCTGAGATCTCGACACATCCACTATCATGCACCGTTCGGACAACGAATGGTCCCGTCCACTTAGACTTTAATTTGCCTTGAAAATCTTCAGCCTGGCATTGAACAACCATACCTTCTGTCCAGGAACAAAGGTCTTTCGTCTGATATATCTATCGTGCCAACGCTTCACCTTGTCCTTGTACACCACACTGTTGTCGTATGCTCGGTTTCTGACTTCCACAAGCTCATTCAGATCCATGTCTCTCTGTTTCTGACCCAGGTGTGTGTTCCAGTTGACCTTCTTTATTGCCCATTCTGATTTGTGCACTAACTCTGCGGGCAAATGGCACGGCTTTCCGAATACCATTCGGAATGGGGAGGTTCCTAACGGTGTCTTGTAAGCCGTCCTATACGCCCAGAGGACTTGATCTAAGATCTGAGACCAGTCCTTCCTGTCCGGGCGGACAAGCTTTTGCAATATGGTTTTCACCTCCCTATTCGACACCTCAGCCATACCATTGGTCTGTGGGTGGTAAGGACTCGCGACACGGTGTTCGATGCCGTAGTCCTTTAGGAGTTTCTTCACCTCCCGATTCACAAAATGGCTACCCCCATCTGATATCATCATTTTGGGGATCCCGAACCTAGAGATTATGTTCTCTCTGATGAATTTACAGACAGTCCTGCTATCTGCGGCTCGGGTAGGGATAGCCTCCACCCATCTGGACAGATAATATACCGCAAGGAGGATATATTCGAACCCGTGGCTGACAGGGAACGGGCCCATGAAATTGATGCCCCAGGCGTCAAAGACATCACAAATGATGACCGGCTACATTGGCATCTCATCCTTGGAACCAACGGTTCCTCCCATTCTCTGGCAAACTGGGCACGACTTCGCGAAGGCAGATGGCATCGCGAAACAGAGTCGGCCAGTAGAAGCCACACTGAAGTACCTTCCATGCGGTCCTCTTCCCGGTGTGTTCCTCCTGCCTCTAAGCTATGGCATAAAGAAAGGACACTCTGGTATTCCTCCTGAGGAATACAACGTCTCCAGACACAATCCGGTCCTTCAAAGAAAAGGATCGGATCCTCCCAATGGTAGTGTCTAGCGTCCGACTTTAATCGGTCGATTTGGCTCTTGGGCCAATCCTCGGGAACTTTCTTGGAGACAAGATAGTTCACGATATTGGCGTACCATGGGAGTGAGTTGATAACAAAAATCGACTCGTCAGGGAAGGAGTCTCGAATCGGGGAAACCTCGGAAGTATTAAGATCTTCGAGACGAGAAAGATGATCGGCTACTACGTTCTTCTTTCCAGGTTTATCACGGATGTCCAAATCAAACTCCTGGATAAGCAAAATCCAACGAAGAAGACGCGCCTTCGCGTTCTTCTTCTCCATCAGGTATCGTAGCGCCGTATGGTCTGTGAACACGGTTACCTTGGATCCGATTAAGTGGGATCTGAATTTGTCCAAGGCAAACACTACCGCAAGCATTTCCTTTTCGGTAACTGTATAGTTACGCTGAGCAGAATCAAGCACTTTGCTTGCGTAGTGAATTGCAAACGGGACGCCATCTCTTCTTTGTCCAATACAGCCCCAACAGCATAATCTGAGGCGTCCGTCATGATCTCGAAAGGTAGAGACCAATCTGGGGCTTGTAAGATGGGTGCGTCCATGATCATTCCTTGTAGAAGCTTAAAGGCCTCAAGACATTTGTGATCTACAATAAACTCCGTGTCTTTGCCTAAAAGCTCAGTTAGCGGTCGGGCAATCTTAGAGAAATCCTTGATAAATCTTCGATAAAATCCGACATGCCCAAGGAACGACCGCAACTGTTTTACATTGGTTGGTGGCTGGAGTCGTCTGATCACGTCCACCTTGGCAGGGTCAACCTCCATTCCTCTCTTGGAGATGACATGCCCCAACACTATGCCCTCCGTCACCATGAAGTGACTTTTCTCCCAGGAGAGCACCAGATTGACCTCACAACATCTTTTGAGGACTCGGTCCAGATTCCTAAGGCAGGAATCAAAAGAGTCGCCGTGGACCGAGAAGTCATCCATGAAGACTTCCAGGAATTCGCCGACCATTTCGGCGAATACAGCAATCATGCACCTTTGAAAAGTACCTGGAGCATTGCATAGCCCAAAGGGCATGCGCCTGAAAGCATAGGTACCAAAGGGGCATGTAAACGTGGTCTTTTCCTGGTCCTCCGGAGCTATGGCTACTTGATTGTAGCCCGAAAACCCATCAAGGAAGCAGAAGAATTCTTTTCCCGCTAATCTTTCTAAGATCTGATCAATGAATGGTAGAGGGAAATGATCCTTCTTCGTCGCGGCATTCAAGCGTCTGTAATCCACACAGACGCGCCACGACGTGGGTATTCTCGTCACGATCTCCTCTCCGTCCTCGTTGGTGGTCGTCTGAATTCCCGACTTTTTCGGGACAACATGGATTGGGGCCACCCACTTAGAGTCGGAGATTGGGTAAATGAAACCCGCGTCGCACCATTTTTCTATCTCTTTTTTCACCACTTCTCGTAAATTTGGATTCAACCGGCGTTGGAATTCATGAGAGGGTTTAGCTTCGTTCTCTAAGTAAATATGGTGCGAACACAGAGCGGGATTTATCCCATGGAGATCGGAAATGCTCCAGCCTATTGCCTTGCGGTTTTTCTCCAGGATCTCTAGCAAGCGAGATTCCTGCTCCTCGGTCAATTGCGAACTGATAATGACCGGAAATTTCTTGTCTTGGCCCGCAAGGAAGGCATATTTCAGTGTTGTGGGAAGAGGTTTGAGCTCAGGAATAGTGTGATCATCTAAGAAGTCTGGCTCAATCTGATCTGGTTCGGTGTTGGAAGTGGCTGGATCATGTTCTGTAATAGCTGCCACCAAGCGCGGCTCTGGAGTCGGATCGTCAAAATTTTCCATACAATCGGCAAACGCCTCGTCCGACTCGTCATCCTCATCTTCCGATTGTCCTAAGGATGTAAGGACTGACAGGCCCCACTGGGCCTCTACGTCATCGAAGATGTAGGGCGATGCAGGTTCAGAGCTGTACTCGTTCCTCAGGATCTCGCAGACTGACTCATGCACTGGATCATCTTCAAAGGAGATGGACACATTGATGCTGGCTGGGTTCTGTCTCCATGGCCCAACTACGTCTACATGTTCACAGTCTGTCTCGGTAGAAGAGTACTCGGTGCTGGATTCGGAGTCCGGTCTCTGCCATCTTGTCTGCTTCATCTCCAGTTCCTCATCTCCGCCGGGAGTTTGGAACTGAATCTTCCCAGTCTTATAATCAAATAAGGCCCCCGCAGTTCTGAGGAAGGGCCTACCTAAAATGATCTGGGAATCTCTCCAATTACGAGGGGTTTCCATATCCAGGACAGTAAAGTCCACCATGTATTCTTGCCCCTCGACTCTGATGACAATGTTCCTTAACTCTCCTTGGGACCTCTTAGTGGATTTGTCAGCAAACTGCAGAATAGCTCTAGATTT